>OX031069.1:4845000-5440000 GCA_943736015.1 Tridacna crocea | reverse complement strand
TTTTTTCCTTTTCTCACAATGTTTTCTACCCTTCACAAAACAAATTTCAAATTTTCAGTCACTTTTATTTTGTCGTCTGCAAATGCTTTCGATTTGGACAAGCCCAAAATATTGTCGTTTGGTAATGAGTTAACCCTCGTCTTTTTAAACAACTAACATAAAACTTTCAGTGCGGTAGTAAAAACCCAAATATTTCTATTTCAAAGGTATTTTTTTTTTGGGGGGGGGAGAAAGATATCCTCTTATTGGACAGTGTAGATACAAGATCAGACTGCACGTTCTGTGCAGTCTGATCTTGATCTGCACTGTCCGCAAAAGGTCTGTGAGTCACGATAAGCAGCCTAGTCTAAAAGGTTTAACTCATTACCAAACGACAATATTTTAGACTGGTCCAAATTGAAAGCATTTGCAGACGACAAAATCAAAGTGACTGAAAATTTGAAATTTGTTTTGTGAAGGGTAGAAAACATTGTGGGAAAAGGAGAAAATGCTGGTTACCAGCATTTTCTCCTTTTCCCGCAATGTTTTCTAAAGGCTTCTTTCTCAGGGGCGTCAAAAGTAGGGATTGTGTGGTAATGGGTTTATTATCAGATATGCATAAATGACATATGAAAAATTAATGACTTGAATTATATAATTCACTTGAAAAATGAAGCCAAAAAATATGAAAAGAAAGTAGACAAGAAAATGATCGTCTATTATCGTTTTTTGGCTTGTTGTTTGTGGAACTGGGAAAAAGAATCGGCAGTTTTTTTTTGTGATTAACCCTTTACCAAACAGCCCCTGGTTTTTACGACCCAGAGGAAGAAGCCTTATGAAAACATTGTGGGAAAAGGAGTAATACTTGTAAACAGAATTTTTCTCCGTTTCCCACAATGGTTTCAACTTTACTAAAGTCCAGTTTCAATGTTTGAGTCACGTTTATTTTGTCGTCTGCGAATACTTTCAATTTGGACAAGCTTTAAATTTTGTCGTTTGGCAAATAGTTAAGAGTAGCATAAAATCAGCGAAGATTTTCAATAATAATCAGACGACATTTTTGGACGTTATCAAGTTGAAAACATTTACAGACGACAAATTCGATTGGGCTAAAATGATGGAATTTGTTGGTAAAAGCGGTGGCAAACATTGTAGTAAAAGCGAGAAAATGCTGCTGATGACGAGGCCCGTTTGAAATGCCTTTCTTTGGAAGGTTAGAAAACATTGTAGAAAAAAGAGAAAATGCTACCGACGATGTGGCCAAAATATTATTTTTTTCTTTTGAAGGTTAGAAAACATTGTGGAAAAAGGAGAAAATTCTACTGACGGTGTGGCTCATTTGAAAGGGTTTTTCTTTGGATTTCTTCCTATATATTTAGCCTTCATTTCCACTGTCAATGGATGTAGGCATCGTTCGTATACCTACCCTATCTATTTAGCCTTCATTTCAACTGCCTGTATATTGACACCAACCATTCTAAATAGCATTATTACACTCTTTCCAAATCAGGATAACACAATTCGTTTTGGATAAGAATTTTAAAAAAAATACGTTACCGTTTGAAATGGCGGAAACTTTTGAGAATTAGACTAGAAATTCGGTTTAGGATGGTTATGAATCATAAAATACGTTTAGTTATTCCGATATTTTTACTGGTTAAAATAGGGGTTAACAATAAGTGGGCTGGAACATTATCTACGAGTGTTTTTCAATAAGTTATTGTCGTGCCTGTCTATTTCATAAAGCAAGTAATTGTGCTTAAAAATCACTCTACCTTTTTTCCATGTCTAATTACTGAAGTCTTCACGAATTGGTTTAACTCTTTACGAAACGATAAAATTTTAGACTGGTCCATATTGAAAGCATTCGCAGACGACAAAATGAATGTGACTAATTTTTTGGGGGATACCAGCATTTTCTCCTTTTCCCACAATGTTTTCGAAAGGCTTCTCTCACAGGAGTGTTAAAAGTCGGGATTGTGTGGTAAAGAGTTAACTGTATACCACACAATCGCTAGTTTTAACAATCCTAGAATAAAATATCCTTTTGAAAACCTTGTGGGAAAAGGAGAAAATGCTGGTAATCAGCATTTTCTCCTTTTCCCACAATGTTTCCTTTACTTTCATAGACAACTATTGTCTTTTCAGCTTGATTTGATCTATCGTCTGCAAATGCTTTCGATTTGGACCAGTCTAAATTAATGTCGTTTTGTAAACAGTTTAGCCTTTTTCTGCTGGTAAAATACAAGACCCATTTATAGAGTCAGCGCTTGCAAGCGATAAATGAATTGTGTTAACGAAATTCTGGGACTTTTCTTTCAAAGGATAGACAACATTGTGGTAATGAATCTATTTGCTTGTTTGTTTGCTTGTTTGTTTGCTTGTTTGTTTGTACAATGTTAGACGCCGTTCCCTTATCTCCCGCTAGATGACATTCTACAAATACCCATCTATCTAATTTGGGCATCCCGGGTACAGAACCGGACTATTTTTCTACGCAACAATCATTACGTTGAATTTCAGACTAAAATAAACGTTTTCACAAAAAAGCGCTACCTGGTGAGATTCATTCAGCTATGATCAGAAGTTTAGAGAAATCTGGAGCTTAAACAGGCCTGATTTCTCCTCAAACATATCGATAAAAGCCATTTTCTCCATTTCTACTTTATAGGGCGCATTAGTACAAACCCCCCCCCCCCCACACACACACACACACACAAAATGGGGGAGTGATGCGTCATAGCAGACAGATCGCAATTTCGAAGAATATGAGATGCCCAGACAAAGACAATATTCTTGTCAAGCGACTGGCTACTTTCCCACATTAACCATGGTTGAAACAATTATCAGCGATTAGAAAAAATGACCCTATCGCAAAAACTATCATCAATCCTCGGAAAGAAATTGGCCGAGTTGCGAATTTGAAAAAGCGACTCCTTATTTCCATTCTATTATCCTACCGACAGCTCTTGGTTTTCAGTAATAGAAGACTTTCTCCCTGTCCCACGATGTTTTCAATAGCTTTCATTTTCTTTGAGTAATCCAAAGCAAAGATGTAGAATTGTGGAACTAAGTAATTTCTTTTTTTGTCTCAATGTTTTCATTGAAATAGACAGAGCTATTTCACTTGTTACCAAACCGTAAAAACTTACAGACTTGTCCAAATTGAAAGCATTTACAGTTGACAAAATAAATTTGACTCAAAAATTGAAATTTGTTTATTGAAGGACAGAAAACATTGTGGGAAAAGGAGAAAATGCTGGTCAGCATTTTCTCCTTTTCCCTCATTGTTTTCAAAGGCTTTCAGTCACGGTCGTTCATACAAAGGATTCCTAAATAAGCGGGAAATGGTCCGTCATTCACCGACAGTTTTCTGTATTATTCTTTACAGATCGTTAAAATTTTATGGAATTCAGTTAATGGTTGGTCATTTGCTGACATTTTTGGTAATTTTCTCTTGGTTCAAAAAAGTTAAAAGTTCATCGTGTGAAAAACTGGGCCGATCTACGGTTACTTTGCTAAATTCAAAGTACTGAAAGTACTGATAGAGGGTGGCGGTGAAAATTTGCTGTCAACTATTTTTTAATCGTAGACTATTCAATTAAGACTTCATTCATCTGACAAGTGAGAGCTTTTTTTTCTTCTTCAAGATTGGCATCATCATAATTATTATAGCGTGGATTTTTTTGTCATAAAATCGTTAGTTGAAGCGTTTTGTGCGCGGTATTTTGCTGCGAGGAAAGTGGTTAGGGGTGTTTTTTTTTTTTTCTCACTGTTTTGAGGTGTTTCTCTTACTTATTCTTTCGCGATGTTGATTTTATATACTTATCTACTTTTTAAAAACTTATACCTACCTTTTAAACCTATATCTACTTTTTTTTTTTTTTTTTTTTTTGAAACAGAAGAGTGATTTGTCAAAGAAATTAATTTTGACGGCTAACATAAGAAGGCGAGACCTGAATTGACATCACCTTCTAAAAATCATATGTGACCTAAAAAGGGACCGTCTGGGAACTGCGAAAAGTGTCAGCACTGGTCAGACTGCGCAAATTGCGCAGGCTGACCAGAGTTGACACTTTTCGCTTTCATAACATTTTCTCTATGAAAAGTGGTCATTGTACCTTGTTATACAATCATTTTTAAATTATCAACTTAAACTGACCTGCCTTATCGTTGATCTGTTTTTATCTAATGTATGTACAGAATTCCCAGGTGGTCCCGTTTTGCTGGACGGGTCAGATATAAATTGTATATAATGATCCATACTTTATCAAAATTGGCTTTAATGCATCTGCAAAAATGTTTCCACCTAGGTTAGTCTGCGTATGCTGACTTGGCATCGAGTATATTTTGCTTTCTCGGTTAACTATATTTTTTGCATGTCAAAGGATCATTCAACAATATGATTCAGTGGGTCGTTACCCAGACGGATTTTATGTATTCATAATTATGTGATGACTTACAAGGTGTGATACATCACGGAGATGCATTAAACCTCCTTTTGCCAGAGCCTGGCTCATATTAAAACCATTTGTCAAAAGTTTAAAACTTTCAGTGGAAGAAATAAAAAGGTAGCAGCATTTTCTCCTCTTCCCACAATGTTTTCTACCCTATCAAAGATAGAAATCATCATTTGAGCCACATTTGAATCGTTGATTTCAAATTCTTTCAGTTTGGTCTAATCCGAAATTTCGTCGGGTGGTAAAAGGTTTAATGCATGTAATTGATTTTTATTTTAATTATCAGTGAACCTCTTACCAAATACTAGTTTGCATGTGGTTTTTTAGGTCCTAAAACGAAAGGCTTTTGAAAACATTTTCAAGTATGGTCTAGATTACTACCTATTCTATGACAAATCACATCATTTAAACCACATCCTATACGTTGTATAGCTTTCAAGAGCTTTCAATTTTAACTTGACTAATATTTTGCCATTTTGCTGATAGTTCAGTATGTTTTTAAACTCTCCCAAGACCAATCAGACACTCGACCGAACGTAAACAGTTTTCCCACCTAATCGAGCGTCTGATTGTGTTTCGCAAAGAAATAGTTCAAGATTTATAAATAATTTAAGATAAATACTTCATGGTTCTTCCATCTGTTATTTTCCCGTTGTTTATTGCTGTTATATGTCATCTTTGTTTATTTCGGTCAGATTTCAAATAAAATCGGTTATTTTTAGCACATTTTCATTTAACATGGTCTGTGCATGTCATAATCTTTGGGGACTGACTCGTCTGCTATGACGCACCACTACCCTGTAGTGTAAGTATTAGTACGCCGTGCACAAACTTACAACTCTGCCGCTTAAAAAGTAGCAAACAGAAAATTGCTGTAAACAGTGCTTCTGTAGAAAAATCAAACCTGTTTTTCGCCCCACATTTCTTTAACGTCATGATGGTTTCAAACGGGAAAAAAATAATCAAAGAACCACTGTTTACTATAAGTTGTTGTCTAACGTTATAAATTCTACATATGATATGGGGGAAAATGCAAGGGTTTTCTCTGATACTGACAACAAAATAAAAATGTCCCAGCCATGCTGAGCTTAAACCAGGCTATTTCCAAATACTACAGCAGTTTTATATGGGTCGTAAGTTATATACTAGTTATCCATGGCCTTTGTTTTGTTTTAACATATATTTTATTTTTGAATTTGCAGCATCGATTGCTAGCTTGAGAAATGGTCTGGGGTTCTGTACCCAATATTCGCAAAATAAACAGGTTCATTTTTGAAAAATGCCACCTAGCGGAAGATGTAATTATGAAGACTCCGATGATTTTCAGATAGTCATAGTCGCTTAAATAATTAGTTTATGATAGATATATTTAGACTTTCAGATTTTCTTAAAATTTCGATTGTAGTTAATTATCAAAATGAAAAGGTCAATAGCAAAAGGGCGGGTAATGATGAAAATATTTTGATACAGTTATGCCCCTTTTTGACTCAGAATTTTCGCTGAAAAGTAGGGTCTGAGGTAAAGCATTGGTATCCGTGTGCTGTACTCTTGTTTTCTTCTGATTCTTTTCCAGACAATCTCTTGCTGATAACCCGGAAGAGCGAGAGAGACATATAAAAAATTCTTGAGAAAAAAGAGAAAATACCGGAAACCAGTATTTTCTCTTTTTTCCCCTAAATGTTTTCTACCCATTCCAAGGCACATCATATCAATAGAATTACATCTAATTCATTGTCAGCGGATGTTTTCGATTTGGACGAATTCAAAATTTTGTGGAATAGGAAACGGTGAACTACTTAACTGTTTGGTATAAGAAGGTTTTTCTATTTTGACCTTATTAGGTCTGCATTTCCTCGCTACGCTCTTAACCATTATCATACAGTTTTGAAGACCCTGAGAAAGAAGCTTATAGAAAACATTATGGGAAAAGGAGAAAATGCTGGTAACCAGCATTTTCTCCTTTTCCCACAATGTTTTCTACCTTTCACAAAACAAATTTCAAATTTCCAGTCACTTTTATTCTGTCGTCTGCAAATACTTTCGATTTGGATAAAGCCAAAATTTTGTCGTTTGGTAATGAGTTAAACTGATGCTATCTTGAAGATGGTACAAGTTTCAATATATTTTAGAGCAATGATAACAGCTCAGATTTGTGTATACATCTTGTAAACAGTGCAACATTTCCAAGCAGTTTGTATTTAAATGAGGAATTACGAAAAATAAACACTGGAAGATTATTCTTACATTAGAGATTCCGTATGTTTGAATGAGAAATCAAGTTGACCACCTGTGATTTTTAATTGCCTTCTGCTTCATACTCGTATTGGTTTCCCGTTGTCTGCGCATGTCATATTCTTCGAAGATTCGACTGTCTTATATGACGCATCACTACTAGCCCCGAAAGCGGGCTGACTGTACGCTCTATAAAGTAGCAATGTTGAAAATAGCCTTTACGTATCAATACGTTTGAGGAGAAATGAGACCTGTTTTAGCAACAGATTTCTCTAAACTAGTGATAGTTGAGTGAATTGCACGAGGTAGCGTTTTATTGGGTAAACCTTTTTTTTTGTTTTAAATTTAAAGTAACGGTTGTCGCGTAGGAAAGTGGTTCGGTCCTGTACCCAGGATGCCCATATCAGATAGATGAGTATTTATAGAATGCCATCTAGCGGGAGATAATGATTGGTTTCCCGTTTAAGAAGCATTCGGCAAACCTCGCGTGATATGCATCGTCTGCGCATGTCATATTCTTCGAAGATTCGACCTGTCTTATATGACGCAACACTCCTCTTAATATGGGGGGGGGGGGGATTGTAGTAATATGCGCTATTTAAAGTAGCCATGAAGAAAATGGCTTTTATCACTAAGTTTGAGGAAAAATCAGGCCTATTTTAGCTCCAAATTTCTCTAGACTGCTGATCATAGCTGAATGAATCGCACCAGGTAGCATTTTATTTGGTAAACGTTTATTTAAGTTTGAAATTCAACGTAACGGTTGTCGCGTGGAAAAGTAGTCCGGTTCTGTACCCAGGATGTCCAAATTAGATAGATGTGTATTTGTAAAATGCCATCTGGCGTGAGATAATGAAGTGACATGTTATTAAGTTAGATGTAAGTGCGGAATTGGCCGAGTTGTGACGATTGGTTAAAGGAGATGACAAACGATTCAAAGATTTTTTTGAGAAACAAGAATCGCGTTTGACGAGTGTTTTTAACCTTCCTTTCTACTGTATAAATTCACACACTGCTTCTTTACCAAACGGGAAAAAATGGATTTGAGGCATGTCCATATTGCCGAGAAGTATTTACAGACAAAAAAAAAAAATGAATGGTACAGCAAAAAGGGGGTTTAATGCATTTCTGTGATGCATTATTGTAAAAAAATACATATCGTCATATTATTATTGATCAATAAAACTTATGATAAAGTCTAACAAACACCTGAATCATGTGGTTTAACTCTATACCAAACGACAAAATTTTAGGGTTGTCCAAATTGAAAGCATTTGCAGACGACAACGTAAATGTGACTGAAAAATTGAAATTTGTAATGGGAAGGTTAGAAAACATTGTGGGAAAAGGAGAAAATGCTGGTTACCAGCATTTTCTCCTTTTCCCACAATGTTTTCAAAAGTTCCCTTGTTCAGGGTCGGTAAAAGTCGGGATTGTTTTGTAAAGGGTTGATGGTCTTTTGCCACGCCGAAAAATTACAAATAGCAAAGAATTGAGACCCCTGCTGATGCCAAAATTAATCATGATTCAAAAACTAAGATTTGAGCAGAATATTGTAGGAAAAGGGGGAAATGCTGGTAATCAGTATTTTCTACTTTTCACACAAAGTTTTCTACCCTTTCTAAAATAAGTTCCATCATTGGATTGACATTCCATTTCTCGTCTGCAAAAGCTTTCAATTTGGGTACGTCTAAATTTTTCTGGTGTTGTAAGAATGAATAAGAAGAATTATCTCCTACAAAAAGAACGACTGCGTAATATTGCCATCAAACAGGCCGACAGGGGCCATTAGAATAAACTTGTCCACATTTTAGACCAATCGCATATTTCGTTTTATTCAGTTGGAGATTTCAATACCAAAAAAGTAGGTCAAAACCGGAGCATATTTAGCTACCCAGGAAAACCGCTCAGAGTTGAAATCTGGACCAAAAGTACATACTTACATTACCTGCCGGATTATGTTACTACGACCTCTGTAAACAATGTTCATTACTGGTTAGTAACAATATTTATTTTTTCTTCTGCAAAAGTTTCAATTTGGGCAAGTCTGAAATTATGTGGTTTTGTAAAGAGTTAATAAGAAATAAGAAGAAATATATTCAATAACCTTGAAGAAAGACGGCTAAAATTCAATCAAACAGGTCGACAAAGGCCCGTAGATTAAACAAGCCCGCATTTTGACCAATCACAGATTTCGATTTATTCATCTGGAGATTTCAATACCAAAAACTGTAGGTCAAAAGCGAGCACAATCAGTTACACAGGTAAAAATCGAACAGACTGTAAAATCTGGACCAAAAGTACAGAAATGCTTACATTACCTGCCAGACAACGTTATTATGACCTCTATAAACAATCTTCACGATTGTTTAGAAACAATTAGATATAATTTATTCTAAATCTGGGTCATCCAAAGTTCCTAATGAGATAAATAAATATTGCCCGTTTGATTCATCAACCTTTCTGAAAAGTATTATTAGTCTTCTTCTCTATTTAGAAAGTAACACGATTTCTGATTGGCTAAACCTATTTGGTTTAGCCAATCAGAAATTGTGTTACTTTGAAATACAAAAAAAATCTTTAGGAATAAAACAAAAAAAATCTTTAGGAATAAAACTATGAAAACTTTTGAACTTTTAAAATGAATGAAACTTTCCGGTCGAAATTAAGCACCTAATGTTGCTATTTCAACGGTATTTTGGGGGCAAAATATCTCATGATCAGACAATGCAGGTCCAAGACCAGACTGCACGTTCTGTGCAGTCTGGCTTTGACCTACATTGTCCGCAAGATGTCCTCGAGTCGCTCTTAGCAGCCTTAGGGTAAGCTTTACCGTACCATACCGTACGGATTTGTTGGTGTACACGAGCTATAAAAGCATACTCACCAAACAGTCCGAATATTGATCCAGTTTTATACTCAGAGATTAGCCTTCTAAATTAGCTTGGGCGTACAATCTTGGCCAATCAGATGGATGGTCCTTATAAACAGGGTAGAGTTATCCTAGAGTAGTTGATAACTACGGCAATATTGATCACGTGTAATTTGCTGTTGACGAAAGGATAGGTGGATGCAGGGATTAAGGAGTATATTAACTGTAACTGATCAGATTTTTGAAGACTGCTTTTGGTGTTGTTGAAAAATTCTAGTAAGATTACGTCAACGACGACGATAATGGTCAGATTGATTGATCAATTGGTTGATTGATTGATTGATTGATTGATCAATGTTTATGCTGCATTCAACATTACTTCAGTCATACTGTCACGGCGACAGCTCACATATGCATGTTTTCTTGGGTTTCACCAGTACTATGCTGGGGCTGTGAAGTGTCTTGTCCAATGTCGCTCCTGTGAAAAACCCAGTGGAGCCAAAGAAGCTCGAACTAGGGGCCTCTAGGCTGAGTCCAACACTTTACAACCGAGCCAGATAGGACCCCGATAATGGTCAAAACAAAGACGACAATGATGTTTATGAAATGAGAAGGAGAAGGAAGGAGGGCGGACAAAAAAGAGGACAACGAATGATTACGACGGTGGTCCTTCTGTTCTATTCAACGTTTATTGACGTTATTTACATTTTCAGGAAAAAAATAGAATAGCCAACGGCCGCTGGTTAGATGAACCTACACCAAACAACGATGACTTAGAGAAAGAATAAAGGAGAGCCTGTGTTATTAAAATGACGGTAAGTATAGTTCACAAAAAAGAAATCACATTTAGGGGAAAAAAAGAAAAGAACTCACTTGTGTTGACGAGATAGATATCAACCTACGTAGCATATCGTCGGTATGCTTCCAAAACCTCGTAACTACAGCTTGTAACAAGCTGTAGTTACGAGGTTTCGGAGGCAAACCGACGATATGCAGTCTCCCTAGTCTTAGGTCTAAACCGTTCAATATATTGTCGGTTTACTTCGAAAACCTCGTAACTACAGCTCGTTTGGCGGGAAAAAAGAACCTTTGTGCTGCTCAGTACGACAAAAGCCGCTTTTGCAGACAGTGTAGTAGATCAAAATCAAACGGCACAGAGCCTGCACTCTGATCTTGATCCACGATATCCGATACAATGATTTTCTTTTGTCGGCGAAAAAAAAAACTCAGTAATCTCTCTATCAGGGCTTGCATTCACTAACCATTCTTCAGAACGTTCTTGGTTTCAGTCTCCAGAACTATTTCTAAATTTGAAAATAACACAACTTCTGATTAGCTAAACCATTTGGTTTAGCCAATCAGAAGTTTTGCTATTTTAAAATTTAGAAAATCATGAAGAATGAGACCAGCCTCAAGAACTATTTCTAAATTTGAAAATAACACAACTTCTGATTGGCTAAACCAAATGGTGTAGCCAATCAGAAGTTTTGCTATTTTCAAATTTAGAAAATCATGAAGAATGAGACTAAGAAATGGTTTGTGAATACGAGCCCAGCAGGCTCGATTTTTAACATTGCCTCAAGTATTTCATTTGGCAAGTTAACCCTTTACCTTACAATGCCGACGTTTAACACCCCTGGAAAAGAAGCCCTATGAAAACATTGTGGGAAAAGGAGAAAATGATGGTAACCAGCATTTTCTCCTTTTCCCACAATGTTTTCTACCCTTCTCAAAACAAATTTTAATTTTTGAGGCACGTTTATTTTGTCGTCTGCAAATGCTTTCAATTTGGACCAGTCTAGAATTTTGTCGTTTGGTGAAACGTTAAGCAACTTTTATGACATCATCGGTTTCAACTTAATTTCAGTCTATAGCAATCGTACCGGCAGAGACACAGAAACGTTTGCTGTTTGAGAAGTCTCTGGAATGTGCGTCTTTGATCCAGCAAGACTTGAACTCAACAAAAGGTAAGCAACCAGCTCAGACATGGCCTCAACGATCGTGCTCACTAACGTGTCTGTATCTAGCCCACATTTGTAGGCCTTATAGGTCAATAGGTAGTAGTAGACAGGTAACACTTCGAGTGCAACATGGAATAAAATTTCTTGATAGTTGATAAATACAGATTTATACAGATATAATACTTTTGCACATTTTTAACCGACCAGAAATTCCTTTGAAGTCTATCTTGAAATTATTAGTTGATACTTTTGTTATTTTCCAGAAAAGGGATGTAATTATAATCTCCCTTCGTAAAGAGAACATAATGGTTTTAGATTTATAAATGATAATTCTCAGAAGGGAAAAAGGAAAAGGTGGCTTGGTCAAAATAGTACAATAATACTTATTATTGCATAAAACGTGCCTTTTCGGGCCGTTACAAGCATGTATTAACGGGTAAAAACCGGGCGGTTAAGGGAGAAAACGTGTATTAATCAGTAAATTCACGCGCCGTTAACGCCCGGGTTTGTACTATCAATATCCTCGATTCGGGCCTACCTTGTAAACAACGTTTGTCATTGTCAGATTTTCCTTAGACTCCGACCATCAAACTGTAGGAATTCGTTCCATATTCGATCCTTTTCATGGCATGTCTTTGATGATATTAATACACCACAAACAAATCTTTGCACAGAATCTCAGTTAAATCGAGGTCTGAACAAAAATTCACCCGTGAAATGTATTCTAAACCAGCTACATCCCACCCACTTTTTAACGTGATCGGTCCGCCTCGCTTGATGTATATCGAACCCTCTGTCGCCTTCAGTTACAGAAATTTATATCCACGCATTCATCCTAGTTGTAATCGTCCAAATATATGCAAGTTTATTCCACATAAGTCCAGCGTGTATTAAAAATCAATAAAAGTGTATTTACATCGAGAGAATCAAGACTGGCATACAGGACTAACGGCCCTTTCCTAATCGTAACAAAAACTTCTTCGCCGACTTCCGGTTTTGACCCATTTGCGTACAGTACATTTGAAATTCGCTTATTTGCATTTCTATGGAAATATTTTTGCTATCTGTGCAAATTATTGTCGGAATACCTTTACTTTATGCAATAATAGCGTTAATTCACGTTTTTTTCGGTCGTTAACATTCGCAGAGGCCCTCAAAATACTTAAACACCCTCGTGCTTCGCACTCGGGCGTTAAAGCATTTTTCGGGCCTCTGCGAATGTTAACGACCTCAAAAACGTGAATTAACCCTATATTATAACGTTGAAAAACGGCGTTAAACACCATATGAGTCAATCGACCAACCCTTAGGTAGTGGACACGTAGTAGAAAACAGCTATTTCTACTGTAATACATCTTCGCGAGTTAAGGTTACGATCACTACGTGGATCTTACCTTGGCTGATTGAGCCTGAATTCGAGATTCCTGCGATGCGCCCTCTATTGGATGCTGGTAATTACCCCCCTTTACATCAATTTTCTATTTAGCCAATGAAATATCGTTTTACAAGCCGCTTACAAATACACATGAATCGATAAGCAGACATCCACGTGGGTTTCCATGTTTACCTTCTATTCGAAAGGTAGCGACCTTATTCTATTTTTACCAAAGATGAAATGCTACGAGCGATTTCATTCGTTGCAGTTAAAGCTGGCTGCATCCAATGAAAAAGCGCATGGGGGAGTGTAAAAATCAAGCTCGATCCGCCAAGGGTAGAGTAGCGTAGTGGATCGTCAGCCTTGGCTTGCGAAGATGACTGTAATACTATGTTGTCCTTTTTCCTAAGACATTTTCTATCCTTTCAGTGACAAACTCCAACGTTTGAGTCGCATTAAATTTGTCGTCTGCAAATACTTTTAATTCGGAGAAGTCTATAATATTGGTGTTTGGTAAAGAGATAACCGCCGTCTTACGAAACTCCTGCAGTATTGACTGATACACCATGTTTTCAGCTTATCTTCAGGAGTATTTTTATATTTTCAGCCACACAAAGATTTCCATTTTATTTTTTCGGTATTGAATAAACTCCAAACCGAATGTCCCATTTGGTAAAAATTGTTGTAATGAAAGTAAAATGATTTAATATTATTTCTATGGCGTTCCTCGCCATTGGTTATGTCTAGGGCTATTATTGAAGGAATTAACACAAGTGCAAACGATTTCAATGACCTGTGCCGGTAACGTCATCTACAGGTTACCATAGCGACCGCCAATCATAAAATGTTTATTTCACAAAACAATTACGTCGAGCATATTGCTGGAAATATCTTTCCTTTAAGATGTCATAATACCAAGCCGCTTGGATAAAGAATAAATAGAGTTTATTCCATTAGCTTGTAGTTAATATGGGGAAATACTTGCCGAAAAAGGGAAAGGTATGCGAAAATAATGCTACTTTATCGCACGTATTACTACAGTCTCCCTAATATCGGAGAGAGTGGTGCGTCATATAAGCCAGGTCGAATCTTTGAAAAATATGACATACTCATACAACGGGTTTTGGAACCCTTAAAACCAATCACTGTTGTTGTTTCCGGTTCTAAAAGAAGATATATCCCTCGAATTTCTCTATCCCTTGCACCATATATATTGGTAATTTATTAATCCATGTTTACACAGATGAGCCTGTCTATACACTTTCAAGTTTAAACAGACGTTTTTTTCTTAGCTGTAAGCATATATTTTTAAATGATTGATGACTGTTGTTGTTTTTTTTTAAGTTGGACACTGCAGAAGGGTATGGGATGGTGTGTTGTGTTGGCCAAGCACTTCTAATGGTACGACTGAAGTATTACAGTGTCCGAGCTATGTGAATGGTTTCTATACCCAAGGTCAGTCATTATAAATTTATAATTATGCATCGAAAAGGATCATCGTCATCATCATCATCGACATCAATGTCGTCATGATCATCATCATTGTCGTCATCATCATCACAATCATCATCAATATCATTGTCGTCTATTCTTCATCATCATCATCATCACCTTGAACATCATGATCGTCGTCGGCTTATTTATTTATTTAGTAAGTTAGTTAGTTAGTTATTTGTTTATTCATTTATTTATTTAAATTTATTTGTTCATCCATTCATTCGGGGGATGGCTTTGCTTTTGCTATGAACTGTCTTCCACGAATCTCAGCCAAGGTTTTATCCTTGTAGGACAGGCGACGAGGTTTTGCGATACGAACGGAGAATGGTGGATAAACCCGCAACTTAACGAACCTTGGACCAACCTGACACTATGTATGCCAAAATCTAAAGGAAATCCCTTTGAGTCCCCACCAGAAATATTCGAGGTAAGATTATTTCTAGTTCTAACCATTGGCACTAGCTTCGATGGTTCAACGGGAACTGACAACGCCGGGCTTAATTTTAAGAGGTCGTGGGCTCGAATCACGAGAGGTCTTTGCGACAGGTGTCAATGCTCTCAGGTAGGACGTATACCCGAGGTACCGTGAGCACGTTAAAGAACCAGGTGTAACTTAGGATGGGTTTTGTTCTGTATCTGCACAATCCCCCGTAACAATACTGACAGCCTTCATACGGACAACCATGCGGGTACTCACGATAAATAAACGAAAAATTCATTAAATGAAAATGAAAACACTACAAAGTCAATCATAAGATTAATATATTATATTTCATGTGTCTATTTTTAGAAATGTTATGGTAAAGAAATGTCGTAATTTAAGTTTGGGGGGGGGGAGGGATTTATTTCCCCGTCACAGTGAATATTTTCCTCCTGCCGAAAATCTGGAACTACTTTTTTTGAAAACATCGGTTATCCGGTAAATTGACTTGAGTGACTTGAGATCACTAGTTATAATTAATCAGAGGAAATATAATATTAGTATACGAGTATAATTCATTTCATCAACCTGTGGTTAATATGGGGGAATATTTGCCTCAAAAGGGAAAGGTCCGCGAAAATAACTCGTGCCTTACGGCACTCATTATTTTCGCATACCTTTCCCTTTTTCGGCCCCCTTCAGCCCTTCCTTTTTTTTTCTCTCTCTCTCTCTCTCTCTCTCTCTCTCTCTCTCTCTCTCTCTCTCTCTTAATCCAGTATTTCCCTTAATTATTTTTCAGACACATATCGGTAAGATACGGCTGATGTACAATATTGGATATGGTATTTCTCTCGTGTCTCTGCTGCTGGCTGTAGCCATTATGGTTTACTTCCGGTAAGTCAATGATGCATGTCCCGTCCATTACAGCCTGGGTCCGTATCTACCAATCAATTTCTTGAACGTCATTTGTCTAATTTTACAGATTTAAAAAGTAACATAACTTCTGATTGGCTAAACCAAATGGGGGATGGAGAATTTTCGAGTAGGGTGTGAAGGATCTTATCCCCAGAAAGTTATTGAATTTTAGAAGCTATTAGGTGGCTTCTGGTGACTTTCCTTCTTCTTTTGAAAAGTGTACGCCTAAGCAACTGCGTTTTTGCGGACAGGCAGAGCTCTGCGCCTCTGATTGTGTTTGGTATCCTTTGGTTACAAACTTGATCCACACCTGAACGTTTTTATTTGGTATGATCAGTCGGTAACTAACGGTACAGGGCTGGCACTTTAGGCTTCTCGAGGTCGAATTCCAGCCTAGCGAAATACTCTACCGGTACTGACGAAGGTCTTTGCTACAGATTTCCTTCCTCTCTCACCGGACACAGACCTAACGTTCTTAGGCAGTTAGGTCTACATGCAAGGGGAATTACCTGCCCCTAATAGCTCTTTTGGCACAGCATGAGACCTGTGACCACTTGAGGAAGTAGATTCGATCCTGTCGGCTGACGACCTAAAGTTAGATAAGATGTTATACATGGGTCCTGTGTGACGGTACTATACACTTTAAGCACTGAACATGCGTAGGCCTATAACCTTAAGATGGGTTTCGTCCAGAATCTTGAGCAGGATCCCCCGTATCTTAACAGTCTTTGCAGGCGTACGACGTGCATAAACGAAATTCAATTAGTTACGTGCATGGGAAGTAATCTTTTGATTTGATTAATTATCCGTGCTCTTGTTTTTACTTTATTATAATTATTATTATAATTATTATTATTATTATTATTCAGGCGGCTTCACTGTCCACGTAACACAGTCCACATTAACTTGTTTTGTTCATTTATCCTGCGAGCGATCGTTTCCTTCATAAAAGAGAAGTACGTAGTCGGTGGGGTTGGATTCGCTTCCGATGTGTCGAGAGGCCCAGATGGACGAATTGCTTTCTTAGAAAACGGATCGGTAAGCTAAAAACATATGTTTTCACTTCTTGTAGACAATCTATTGTGTCTTGCAGTGGTAAGGTTAAGAACACATTCTAGCAAATGCATGAGGTACCTTGCGAGCTGGAATGTTTATAAATTGTATTTATTGTCAATTTTCGTGAATTTGATTCAAGAGGTGATGGTATAAGAATTTTTCTTTCTATTATTACGAATTCATACAATTCATACAATTCATACAAAAAGACAGAGGCAAAATTTATCGTGGAGTAGTATGGGGGTGCCTTTGGACACAATCAACCGCGATTTAATCGGCGGCCATTGTGTTACTATAATTAGTAACTCATTTTGGATTACCTTTTTTTTTTTGTCTGTATAAGATTTAGATTTTGCTTACTTTTATGGATGACTAACATTTAAAAACCGTGGATAGTTTTCATATCTCACTTCTAATTTTCTATCAGGTTGCAGGTTTTTTTAATTCAAGGCCATGTCCTTAATCCTAGATCTTTCTGAAATGTCCCCTGAATAGAAAAATGTGGACTTAGAAGTTAAGAAAATAACAACTTTTACAGGGAGAACAGGTGAGATTGCACATAGTCCAAAACCATCTTGAAATTGTCATTGGTAAAAGTTTTCTCTTTTTTTTTTTTCAGCATTGGCAGTGTAAAACCTTCTTCAGTTTTTTTAACTACATCCTCGGAGCAAACTACATGTGGATTTTTACAGAGGGAATATATCTTCACATGCTTATAACTGTAGCAATGTTTTCAGAAAAATCAGGAGTCAAGAAACTCATTTTATTTGGATGGGGTATGTACAAATTTTCAATTGTTTTTAAAACCACTTAACTTTGTTCTTATTGATAGGAGATGGGCCTAAGAAAAGCTTCATTTTACTTAAAAAAGAAAGAAAAATATGGATTACTTACAGACTTGGCTTGCACCATCAAATCTACTTAATTCATAGCAGTATAATTTTATGATTATGCTTGGTTTGAGTTGGAATTCTAGCTTAATCAGTCTATCAACAAAGAGACAAGAACTCAATATATCAATTAATGACAAACTTACAAAAAGTCAATAAATCAATATATCTCACAAATCATTCTATTTAAAGGTGCACCTATCCTATTTGTTGTTCCCTGGGTGTGTGTGAGAGCTACACTTGAGGATCTTTTGTAAGTATTCTTTCAAACAGTACACAGACATTAGAACCATTATACTTTTGACCCTCAATGAGATTGGGAAGGCTAGCATTCAAGATTCATTCTATATTCATTGGTAAACATGAGGCTCACCATGGATGAAAAATAGCCCTTGTGTATCTTTTACTATGTTGAAACTAGCCACTTTTGTGACTGTCCACTTCTAGAGACTAATGCTAGGGGAAGCAAATATTTACCCCTGGTCTGTTCATTTCAAAAAGGTATACAGAGGTTACTTTTTCTGAGAGCCATTGTGAACTGTGTGCTCTTTGTAAGAAATATGTACATTTATTGTTAGCAGGAATTGATACCATTTTTTCAGTTTCTAATTTTTTTGGTGGTATTGAAAAACAAAAAGATGTTTACCTGTATTATCATTTTATGATTCCCATATTATACAGTCTAAATGGTAATTTATACAGTTATAACCTATGGGACACTCAATGTGTGCTTGCCTAAGCTTGTATATTAGTATATTTGTCTTCACTGAAACCCCAGTTTACATGCTTGCTTAATATTTATTTATAAGTTGCTTGCATAAAAGATGTGGTCACTCATTACTCTATATTACTAATCATGGTTGAACTTAGATCCTCATTTTCTCCCTTTCTCCACCCCTGTCCTGTGGTCATCCCCTTGTTTTATGCCGAATATTTGACAATGCTATGGTTTTAAAAAGACATTTACATGAACTTTGTATACAATATGTAAATGAAATGTTTTCTGATTTATTCTATTTAGATGCTGGAATACACATCCAACTGCAGCTTATTTCTGGATGATCAGAGGCCCTATTGTTGCTGCAATGGGTGTAAGTGCAGAGACATTTTGTTTGGTCCTTTAACCCTTTACCACACAATCTTGGACTTTAGCAACACAGAAGAAAAGGACTTGAAAAGAACAGTGTCAGAAAAGGAAAAAATGCCTTTAACCAGCATTTTCTTCTTTTCCTACAATGTCTTATAACCTATCAAAGACAAAATTCATTACTTGGGCCAGCTTTGATTTGTTGTCTGCGAATGCTTTCAATTGACACTAGTCTAACATTTTCTTGTTTGCTAAAGAGTTTAAAAAAACATTCTATTAAATGATCCTCAAAGAAGAACCTTGTTTAAAAGGGAAAAAGTGTCAGTGTTTTGCATGTTCTCTTTTTTCCGTGGTGCTTTTATATTTCCTGTCATTGCTGAACTTAGTTTGGGGTTTCTTTTTTGGAAAGTAGCCAGAGGCATACAGAGAAAGTTACTAATGGTAGATTTACCTGGCATGCATGGCTAGGAGCTCCAGTCTTTTTGATCGATAAGTAACATAATGTTGAAATGGCATCAGACATCAAATCAATCCTTAGACGGCTTAACACCACCCAAAGATCTTCTGCAGACAGTATAGATTAAGATCAGGCTGCATAGAACATACAGTGTTATCTTGATCTATACATTGCTCAATAAGAAGATAATCTTTCCCAAAATATAGCTTAGAAATAGCAACATTTGGAGTTTTTCAACCAGTTTTAAGTTTTCATTTAACTTACTATGCAGGATATTATATATGACTGAAAAATATAAATCAAGATAGTTATAATTGGGCTAGGCTCAATACATCACTGTAAAAATTATACCAAGCAAATCATCACCAGATTATCTATCCATAGAGTCCATTTCGATCAACAAATGCCTAAGTCAAGGGGAAGAATTATCCTTTAACATGAAGAAAATTTACAAAAAGCAAAAATTTTTGGCCTACGTCAGCCTGCATTGACTGTACAGGCAGACAAAGGTCCATACAAATGCATTAAGCCCCTTTTCACAGAACATGAGTCATATACAAGTACATAGCTCTTTATTTAGGGTTTGTATTCATCAGCTATTGTAACAGATTGCATCGATACTACTATTCCAAAAACAAGCATCTGATTGGCCAAGATGTTCTTTCTTAACCAATGAGATGGGTTGTCTTGAAGTAAGAAATTTCAGTTAAATTTAGAATCTAGAATTTTTCATTTAGATATATGTACCTGATATGTATGTGATAAGTATTTTTTTCACAATTTTATTTCAGATAAACTTTATTATATTTCTCAACATTATACGAGTTTTGTTCACAAAATTGAACGCTTTCAAAACTCCAGATGCGAAAAGGAACAGAAACAGGTAGGTGTTTTTAGGCACATCTTTATTTCATCTCTGTTGGTGGTGATTGTAGCATGGCCATGATCTGTATTTACCAAACAATCTGTGTTTTCCAGAGATTTGTAAATTCAAATGTAACGCAACTTTGGATTGGCTATACCATTTGGTATAGCCAATCAGAAGTTTTGTTACTCTCAAAGTAAAAGGTCATAGGGAACTGGACTCAAAATGTTTTAGGAATGGTTGGTGAATACGGATCCTAGTTTTGAGACACAAAGGCAGTAGTCAGCTTTTCTGATTGATACATGTCTGACACAGGTTGAGGCCTCTGCTGACCTAAGCGATCACGGCACCTTTTCAAGAAATGATTATTGTCATTGGGGGATTCATTGCTCACAGCAGAACATTATAACAACAATGTTTATGTTGGGAAAGCAGCCAGTTTCTGTTAACCAGATTCTAGTAATACATGGATAGATGCACTTTAAAACTGGTGAAAACCTCAATATTGTTGAACACGATTAAAAACAAATATGTAAGATCAAACAAATATATACATTATTTGGGCATTTTCTTCCTTTCCCACAATATTTTCAACACACTTCTGTCTGGGGATTGTTTAAACTTGTGAGTGCATGGTAAAGTGTTACATGGAAGAAAACATTATTTGAAAAGGAAAAGTGCTGGTAACCTGCATAAGAAAATGCTCAGGTAACCTGCATTAGAAAATGTTGGAAGCCAGTATTTTTTTCTTTCTCTCAAGGATTTCAAAATATCTCTTCCTCAGGGTTATTAAATCATGTATTGTATGGTCGGCTCCTTTTTCTATTTCTACAGAAAGCTGGCCAAGTCTACACTTGTTCTAATCCCACTGTTTGGAGTCCATTACATAGTGTTTATTGGGCTGCCCGATAACGTAGATGAGAACACAGAACTTGTCAAACTGTATTATGAAATGTTCTTTAACTCATTTCAGGTAACAACAATTACTTTACAGCAGTTTATTTTTCTAAAGGGATATTCCTTTCTCTCAAACGTTTGTGCTTCCCAAAAATAGAAATTGTTTTTGGTAAAGCTTAACCCTTTACCAAATAATCTCTGATTTTAAAGATCCTGAAGAAAAAAACTTCTGAAAACATTTCAGGAAAAGGAGAAAATGCTGGTAACCAGCATTTTCTCCTTTTCCCACAATGTTTTCTACTCTTCCAAAGTCAAATCTCAATTTATGGTCATGTTTATTGTCATCTTCAAATGCTTTCAATTTGGACAAGTCTAAAATTGTGATTTGGTAAAGAGCTGAATCTTAGATTCCAAAAATGATAAAATTTTAGGCCCCTCCAAATTGAAAGTGAAAAAGAAAGAGGATAATCTGAATGTGGCTCAAATGAGGTATATATTTCTGAATCAGTAGAAAACTTTGTGGGAAAAGGGAAAAAAGCTAGCTACGAGCTTTTTCTCTTTTTTTCCTCTACGTTTTGAATTGCTTTTCTTTTTTAGGATCGTTGAAATTCAGGATTGTATGGTAAATGATCGAATAGCCGTGGCATTTCTAAATTTTTCTCTAGACATCTGTTTCATTTAACCCTATCCCACACAATCCTGATTTCTGGCAACCTTGAGATGGAAGTCTTTTGAAAACTTTGTGGGAAAAGTAGAAAATACTGGCAACCAGCATTTTCTCCTATTCCCACAATGTTTTCTACCTTTATAAAATCAGGTTTCAGCAACTGAGCTGAATTAAAATTGTCATCCGTTACAGCTTTGAATTTGAATTGTCAGATTGAATTGAAGTGTCAGATTTTGTCATGTGGGAAAAGGTTAAAGTGTACAGCTCATTTCCAATGATGCATTAAAGTGTTGTTTTTTTCTTTTCCAAAATCACAAATAAGTTGCAGAAGACATTGAAAACAATCATACAGAACTGGCATATCTGTGAAGTAACATTTATAGAGAATAGAATGTACAAAGCTTTCATGCAGTATGATCTAAATCTACACTTTTTGAGTTAGGTCATGGAGTTGCACTTTACAGTTTATAACTTTTTACTGTTGTCGTTTTTTTTTTTCAGGGTTTCTTTGTGAGTTTGTTATTCTGCTTTTTAAATGGTGAGGTAAGTTTTTCTTTACAATTATTCAATGGTTACAATACCATTCTTCTACACTGCATCAAATTTTCTAAACTCTTTTATCAAACAACAAAATTTTAGACTGAACGAAATTGAAAATATTTGCAGATAGTGAATAAAATGTAACTAAATTGAGTGTTGCTTACCAACTTTTTTTTTTCCTATTCCCATAATGTTCTCAAAAATATTTTTCTTCAGGGTCGTTAACTCATTACCAAACGACAATATTTTAGGCCTGCCCAAATCGAAAGCATTTGCAGACGACAAAATAAAAGTGACTGAAAATTTGAAATTCGTTTCGTGAAGGGTAGAAAACATTGTGGGAAAAGGAGAAAATGCTGGTTACCAGCATTTTCTCTTTTTCCCACAATGCTTTCTAAAGGCTTCTTTCTCAGGGGCATCAAAAGTAGGGATTGTGTGGTAATGGGTTAAACTTGGAATTGTGCGGTAAAGGGTTTACATCCAAAGTTTTCTCCTACTTAAACTCAGTTACCATCCATTTCATTGGCTGAAATTTTCTGTCTCAACCAATTCGATCATGGCTCATCTTGAAATTCAGAATAAGATATCATTAAGAGATACAGACCCTTGGTCTTCTTAATCCTGTGTGGCATATCTTTCAGGACAAACCTTCTTATAGGCTGTAAAACTTTTTGCTCTATCAGCTGGAAGTCTAGAACACAATTTCATAAGCACTGAAAGACAGAAATAGCCCTAAGAGTTTGCAGACAAAAATGATGTTTGTTTGCTTAAATTGGAGGGTTTTTTTTAACACGATTTTAACAGCTTCAATCATATCACGGCTGCCACAGCACCTACGCGTGTTTCCTAGCTTTCTCACACCAATACTGACACAAATTTCTTTCCAAGTAATTGACTATTTTCTATTATGCACTAAAGGTGAGAAGAGAAAATCACTGTGAAGAAAGTTTGCCACAACCAAAACCAACAACTATTGGCTGGACTCTGTTTCACAAAGGCCTAAGTTTTATGCAATTATAATATAGTGGCATTAATCTGCCATGAGATACATGAAAACTATTATAATAGTTTTCATGTGTCTCGTGGCATATTAATGCCACTATACACTTAAACCTGTGTTAGAGACCACCTGTATTAGGGGAAACCACCTGCTTTAAGAGACCACTGTTCTGATACAACAACCCTTCTTACATTAACCTAATATAACCTGTATTTAAAGACCACCTGTTGTAAGAGACCAATTTCAGTACTTCCCTTGAGTGGTCTCTGAATACAGGTTGTACTGTATATTATAGTTATGTAAAACTTGCGCAAATTTAACTACCTTAGTAAAACGGGGCCCAGGTCTGGAGCAGAATGAGCTTACCAGTGAGCTACCTGGTTGAGCCTGTGATATGATAAGATTTGACTCTGACAAGATAGAAAACAGAGAGTAAAGGGAAAAATACTGGTGTCCAGCACTTTCTCCTTTTCTCAAAATGATTTCAATTCAAGACCTTCTTTCCCAGGGTCATTAAATCTTGGGAATATTGGTAAGTTAACCCTTTACCTCACAATTTCTGGTTTTTACAATCCTGAGATAGAAGCCTTTTGAAAAACATTGTGGGAAAAGGAGAAAATGCTGGTCACCAGCATTTTCTCCTTTTCCGACAATGTTTTCTACCCAGCTAGACATTAATTTCAATTTCTGAGTCATGTTTATTTTGTCATCTGTAAGTGCTTTCAATTTGGTCAAGAATTTTGCCGTTTGGTAAGAGGTTAACCCTTTACCACAATATCTCGAGTTTTGATGACCCTGAGGAGGAAGCCTTTTGAAAACATTGTGGGAAAAGGAGAAAATGCTGGCAACCAGCAATTCCCCCTTTTTCCATGTTTCTTCACCTAACAAAGAACTTCACATAATAGTTTCCAGTTTCAAATTTTAAGTATTGAGATGCTTTTATCTTGAAAAAATGTCAAATTTGCTGTTTAGTAGAGGGTTAAGAGACCTTCTTTCTATTGGGATGTTTGGTGAAGAGTTAACATGTTACCTGCTGCAGACAACAAGCCTTTGTATGACAAAGCTCATAAACTTTGAATCACTGGGGCAAAAGGAGAAAAATGTAATAATTTCTACTTTTATCACTGTTTCCACATGTATTCAGATATCATCCGTAGTATACAAAGTCTAAATTTTTTCATGTAGTATGCTACTTTTTTGTTCCATAGCTATCCCATTACCACACAATCCCTACTTTTGACACCCCAGAGAAAGAAGCCTGTTGAAAACACTGTAGGAAAAAGAGAAAATGCTGGTAACCAGCATTTTCTCTTTTTCCCACAGTGTTTTCTACCCTTCCCAAACAAATTTCAATTTTTCAGTCACTTTTATTTTGTCGTCTGCAAATGCTTTCAATTTGGACCAGTCTAATATTTTCTCGTGTGGTAATGAGTTAGGAACTACATGTATCACTGTTCTCTTGCTGTTCTATAATGCTGTTTCTACAATGTCTGATTTTCCTTAAAAAGGTACAAACTGAAATTCGAAAGAAATGGTGGCGGTTTAACTTACGACGGGAAGGAAGTACAGGACGAAGACGACTCACTCGGGATACGTCAGTCTCATTTGTCACGAAGACACGTGGGTCTGTGGCATCAGCAATCATTAACAGTGAAAACCATCAGAATGGAAGACATAATACAACAGAGATGGACAGTCTGATGAAGACAACAATAACATACTCTGACTCAGAGCATGCAAATACATACAATCATACGAATACAAACGGAAATGTACCCCATGTGCTATCCGATAAAACAATGGAGGATGTTGATCATGTGACGGAACTGAACCAGTTTGTTGGCTATGATTCAGAATCTCAACCCATCGTGAAATGATATTGTTCCTACAAGTACACTGGCTTTAAAGTGACCAACAGTTACATTCTTTAACCCTTTACCACACAATCCTGAGTTCATACAACCCTGCAGAAGGAGCCTTTTGAAAAGTGCTAGAACTTCTGATTTGCTAAACCAAATGGTTTAGCCAATCAAAAGTTGTGTTACTTTTTATCTAGAAAATCTTTTGAGACTAACATCGAGACTGTCATTAGGAACACCGGACCCGGTAGCTCAATAGTAACGTGTGGGGCTACTATTTTACTGCGGCAAAAGGAGAAAATGCTTGTTATTTTTTTCACATTTTTGAATTGGAAAGGGTAGAAAACATTGTGGGAAAAAGGAAAAAATGCTGGTCATCAGTATTTCTCCTTTTCCGACAGTTTTTTTAAAAGGCTTTCATTCTCAGGTTCGTTAAAAGTCGGGATTGTGTAGTTAAGAGTTAAAGATTATTATAGTTTCAAAGTGGGTGTGAACTGCAGCAATTTTCAGTATTAAATGACAGCATTCATTCAAAAATTTACTCTGTTGACATAATAATATCATGACCTGACTGATAGAGTTTGTGTTTGTTGATCATCGTCACCAGTTGCCCATATGGGCGGTAACCCCTGAAGGTTGTCAGTATTATAACGGGGGATAGTGGAGATGCAAGACAAAACCCATCCCAAGTTATGTCTGGCTCTTTAACGTGCTCAGTGTATAGCAAAGTCACACAGGACCTCAATTTAACGTCTCATTCGAAAGAGTATTACTAATTAACCCTTTACTCCATAGATACTAACTTCAACGCATTGCTTGAAGGAGCCTTTGGAAAACATTGTGACAAAATGTGAAATTGCTCGTGACGAGCAATTTTACCTTTTGCCACAATGTTTTCTACCTTATCAAAAGGTGTCATATACACATAAGAAATGGCTTTATCCTTGCTCTTATTTAGGGTCAATTAGAGATACCATAGAAATGCCTTATGGGGTAAAGGGTTAATACATGGCCAGCCGTGGTAATCGAACCTACAAATTCGAAAGAGTTTGCAAATGCTTTGAATGTTGTCAATTTTGCCATCTGGTAATCACTCCAACTAGACAAGATTTTCTATAATATCTGTGTTTACACTGTTTTTTGTACATTACCTGATTTGTATTGTTTTACATGAGACAAACACTGTAAAGAGAAAGAGACAAGGTTTTGTATATGCTTTTTTTTTTTTCTCTCTCCAACATTTGCATATCTACATTACAAAGGATAAAATATGTTTACAACTTGAATGGTGGTTTATTTAGGTAAAATCTTCTTTCTATTTTGATTTATCATTAAATAAACCACAGTTGTCAGGCACAATAAATAATCCATGAGGGTGAGAGCCCTAGTGGTTTATCCATTGCGTTCATACCTCACAATGTAGTTTATTGAACAGTTAACTCTTTACCAAACGACAAAATTCAGGCCTAGACCAAATTCAAAGCATTTGCAGACAACATATTGAATGTAGCTAAAGAGACGATTTCTATATGTGATAGGGTAGAAAACATTGGTTACCAGCATTTTCTCCTTTTCCTACAATGTTTTCAAAGGACTTCTTCCCCAGGATCGTTAAAGCTCGGGATTGTGTGGTAAAGAGTTAACCACTATGGAAAGATTATTTCGAGTCTAACATGACCCACTTTTAATGAAAGGAAAACAAGTTCATTTTTAGAGTGAAATTGTGGATGCAGATTATACTTCAATGAATAACTTTCTTACTTGCTTCATACAGAATGACACCATTTTATATAAAATGATGTCACTCTACAACAAATAACATAGATTTTTGCTGTGCTTTCGATGTCATGTTGAAATATTTGTTAAAGTTCTAAAAGTCCCTCGAACTTTACCTCTTCACCAAGTAGTTTTGTAGTTCAATGATCCTAAGGAAGGTGTTTTTTGAAAGGTTGGTGGGAAAAGAAGAAACTGCTTGGAACCGGAATTTTCTCCATTTGCAGCAATGCTTTCTATCTATGAGAATAAAGTTTTCATCATTTTTGTCACATTAAATTTGTTGTCTGCAACTGCTTTGAATTTGGATCGGCTTAAAATTTTACTTGATACTATGTGGTAAAGATTTAACTGATTACCAAATGACAAAATTTTAGCTTTGTCCAAATTGAAAGCATTTGCAGATGACAAAATGAAAGTTACTGAAAATTTGAAATTTGTTTTGTGAAGGGTAGAAAACATTGTGGGAAAAGGAGAAAATGCTGGTTACCAGCATTTTCTCCTTTTCCCACAATGTTTTCAAAAGCTTTCTCCCTCCGGGTTGTTAAGCCCCCAGATTGTGTGGTTAGAAGTTAAAACTCAGTTTTAAAAAGCCCAGAAACAAACAGTCGCATAGACTATGATTAAAAAATTGCACTTGTGGCAAGTTTATTTTAAAATCTCCTAAATATAACATTTTTTTTATGTCCAGTGATAAACTGATTATCCACTCAGAGATTTCATAAGATTTAGCAATGCTCTCTTTGAAGGGGCTTAACACACCTGCAAAAATAATCGGCCCAGGTCAGCCTGCACAGTCCACATCAGCTGACCAGGACAGAAACCTTTTTGCTGTTTATCAGTTTTCTGCATGTAAATGGGCCATTCTAGTCCCCATATCCAGTCAACTGTTGTACAGTAATAGTTGTATGGTCAGGTGGCAGGGGACTTGGAAACTTGTTCACGGCTGTGGTGAATCATGTGGCCCCGAGCCGAAGGCAAGGTGGTGACATGATTTACCACAGCTGTGAACAAGTTTCCAAGCCCCCTGACCATACAAAAATTTTATTATACTGCAAAGTTTTACCATTCCAACATTTGTCAATGAAATTTTACCAATTTTTTTTGTGTGTGTGTGTGTGTGTGTAGAAAATTGAGTATGCCGACATAGTAGAATTTCCTTTTTGAGTACCCCAATTCAATATAAACTGACATCACTGAGAAATGACAACATTGAAACCTTGGTAATATGTGCTAAAACATGCAGCTTAGCGCATGATCTTGATGTTAATCTTGATTGACACTGCCATGTTTGATGCTGTGCTGACAGTATAGTCATATACACGGGGCTCCCAAAAGGGGAACTGCTTTTGCGTGTTTTTGGCTTTGCCAGTGTTCATATTATACATGTATATGTTTGGGGCTTATTATCCAATCCTATCAGGAGAAATTTCTTTGCAGTATGATAAAATGGACTTTACGGGTCCATAATTACGTGTTGACTTGCTTAGTCTAATGCATTACAAGGATGCATTAACTCTTTACCAAACGACAAAATTTCAGACTTCTCCAAATTGAAAGCATTTGCAGAAAACAAAATAAACATGACTCAAAAATTGAAACTTGAACTTCAAAAGCACAGAAAACATTGTGGGAAAAAGAGAAAATGCTTGTTACCAGCATTTTCTCCTTTTTCCACGATGTTTTCAGAAGGCTACTTTCACTGGGTCATAAAAACCAGGGATTGTTTGGTAAAGGATTAAGCCTCTTTTTGCAAGGGAGTAGCTCATGTTATTTACTAAACAGATAGGATATTTGTTAGGTTTTTTTTTTTTTTTTTTTTTGGTAAAAGGTTGAAATTCATTTCATCGAGTAAACATCATCGGTAATATTTTGACGAGTGGCTGTGCCACTCATGAAAATATTACCAATGGTGTTCACAAGATGGAATTAATTTCGATCTTTAACAGAAAAAAAAAAAAGTTCTATTTATTTCATGCTTTTAACCCTTTCTGGGAGGAACTTTATCAAAATCAAGTACAGTTTTTTTCAGTTATTCCCTGTGGCGTACCCACTCCACATAGCAAGGCATTACAATATTACGTCAAGCATGAGAAATGTAAGGTAAATGACGTCATATTTCCATCCAGTTGTGAGTCAAACGTATTTTACCTAGGTAACTAGAATATAAAAATGGGTATTTACACTGGTCGTAACCATAAAATATTGAAAAATATTTCACAGATATTGCTTGATAATCTACCGGAAAGCATGAAATAAAATGTACATGTGTATGTAAAAAAAATCTATACACTCATGTCTCTCGAAGTCAACTGCAGACACACAAAAATGAGTGTCCATGTAATTGCATAGCTATATACTAAATTAAGTAAATGTCTGTGACTTTCTACAGGGCTTCTTTGGGTTTCACCAAGTCCCTAAACTTCTGTCGGATCTTGATCATAAACTCTCGCAAGTTATTAGTCTCATTTAGTCTGCTGACAAGGTCTCCAAGTCCTTCTATTGTAGGTTCTGGGTTTGAAACTGTAAATAGAATATGGGTCATGCTTATAGAGAGAAAGGGGAAGAAGTGTTTAAAGCATCTGCAAAAAGTACCGACCGAAGTCAGCCTGACCTGTCTATGCAGGCTGACCTGGGCCCAAAACTATTTGTCATTGGTCAATATTTTGCATGTCAAAGAAACAGACTACCTCATAATTAAATGCATTGTTAAATAAAAAGAATTTTAAGAATCTATATCTATAATACATGTACAATTATTTCCTTGGGATAATGCATACTGCAGATGCGTTAAACTCCCTGTCTGAGCGTGGATTTAATATTAAATCAAATTGAAATAGGTTAACCCATTACCACACAATCCCTACTTTTGACACCCCTGAGAAAGAAGCCTTTTGAAAACATTGTGGGAAAAGGAGAAAATGCTGGTAACCAGCATTTTCTCCTTTTCCCACAATGTTTTCTACCCTTCACGAAACGAATTTCAAATTTTCAGTGACTTTTATCTTATACAGGAATGCGACTGATAAACAAGAGCTTTGCAAAGTGGCACATATATGCCACAGGGTCTTGTCAGTGTAATGGCTCAAAATCTAGAAAACCTGCAGATTTCCAAATTTCAAGAGTCACATGCACAACTACACATCACAGAAATTCATTGTGGTTAAAGTTTGAACTTATTCCAATGAAAACTGTAGATGGAGTTGAGCCCACAAGAAATTGCTACCAGACCGACAGACGGACAGATGGATGTACTACCGAGGCCATAACATAATATGACCTTTTGGTCGTATAAAAATGAGTGAGCAGGAAAATGCACTGATACCCTGGCACCCTAAACAGTCAAGACTGAAATGGCATTGCAGGAATTTCCCAAATCCACAGATGCACATTTTTCCCAAATTCAAGGGTCCATGGTCCCAAGGGATAAAAAGTAGGAAATCCTTGGCTAGAGGATCTCCTGAAACTAAATGGCACAACTTTGGTAGCCATAACCAGCATAACTTGAGGTTTGATACATGAATAAAACTAAAAAAGTTGTGGCAAAAGAGGAAATCTTCCCTAGCTAAATAATCTTCAAAAGTCACTATAAGAGGCAACAAAAAATGTCTGTTGGAGGTAATGAATTTGGACAATTCAAATGAAGCTTAAAAGTGAAAAGTTCTTAGAAAGGATAGAAAACATTGTGGAAAATGGAGAAAATGCTGATTACTAGCATTTTCTCCTTTTCCCACAATGTTTTCAAAGCCTTCTCCTTCGGGATCGTTAAAACCTGGAATTGTGTGGCAAAGAGTCAAGGTGATTACCTATATATTTTCCATTGACAATCTGTAGAAAAAAGTAAAACATCATCTGAGGATCTTTTTCATCTATCTGTGTGAATATAACTTGCATCTTGTTACCTGAAGAAAAAAAAACATAACTGTAGGTAATTGTTTATTATGTTAAACCTTTGCCAAACAGTTACTGGGCTTTAAAAACAAACAACCTTTCAAACCATTTAATATGTGAAGAAGAGAAAATGCCGTTAAAATCATTTTCTCCATTTACATACTATTTTCTACTAGCCTACAGGCTACAACGATAAAGGTTGAAAACAGCATTAAGAATAAAAAAAAAAAGAAAATTTAAAAGGTGACTGAATATCCCTACTGGATTCTTTGTCATAGATACTGAATCCAAACCAAACAATTCCCCATTTTAAGGACCCTGAGAAAGAAGCTTTTGTAAGACTACGTGGAAATATGACAAAATGCTTGTAACCAGCCTTTTTTCCTTTTCAAAAGTGTTTTCGATTCTTTCAAATACACATCCCATCATTTGGGCTAAACCTTACGTACAGTCTACAAATGCTCTCAATACAGATGAATCTTAAACTGTGTCACACTGAGGAACAGTTCTGTAGGGAATTAACCCTTTACCAGATAACAAAACTTTAGCCTTGTCCAAACCAGAAGCATTTGCAGACGACAATTTTGATTTCTCAAATGATGCAACTTTTCTTTGATTTGGGTAGAAAACATAGTGGGAAAAGGAGAAAATGCTGGTTACCAGCATTTTTTCCTTTTCCTACCATGTTTTCAAAGGCTTTTTCCCAGGGTATTCCTGTAAATGCCCTTTAAAAAAAAAAAAGGGCTTTTGGTAGAAATATTGAAAAAAGACAGTTTTAATTTATGCATTATGAAATTCTTTCTTTTGGAAAATGAGATAAATTATCTTGATGACTTACCTTTTGTTTTCCTTATTGATAAACCCAGCATGTTACTAAATATAGAATTGGCTTTATTCAAATATTCCAACTTCTGTTTGGCCTGTGTTGTGGATTCAATTTCTGTGTAAAAAAGCACATTTTGAGGTAAGTTAATATATGCTTACTAAAAATTAAATGTTGCGAGATTGATTATTTCTATCTCTGATACCGAAGAAAACATTTTGGGAAAAGGCGAAAATGCTGGTATCCAGCATTTTCTTCTTTTCCCCAATGTTTTCAAAAGGCTTTTCTGTCAGGGTTGTTAAAAGTCGGGATTGTGTGGTAAAGAGTTAAACAAAGTTTTTATACATAAAACATGGGTAAAGTAATGGTCTTTAAAAAATCAGGGTCATTTAAAAAAGGAATTGTTTAGTCAAAGGATTAATTCTTTACCAAACTACAAAATTTTAGACTGGTCTAAATTGAAAGCTTTTGCAGACGACAAAATTAACTCGACTCAAAAATTAAAATTTGCTCTGGGGGGTATACAACATTGTGGGAAAAGGAGAAAATGCAGGGTCCATATTCACCAACCATTTTTCAAAACATTCTTTGTCTTAATCTCCAAAACATTCTACGTTTGTAAGTAACACAACTTCTGAGAGAGTAAGACTAAGAATATTCTCAAGAATCGTTGGTGAATATGGGCCCTGTTTGTCAGCATTTTCTCCTTTTCCCACAATGTCTTCTTTTCCAGAATATTGAAAACCAAGAATTATTTGGTCGAAGGACTAACAGGCATAAGAGAAGGCAGGGTATGAAAACTAGAACTGTTGCATAGCTGACAAATACCCAGAGTTTTCCTTGACGCATGATTTTGTGCGTTTTGACACATTTTTAAGGAAAATGACCCCCTTTTTTTTCAGTAATGCATCATGGTGGACGCACAAATACAATAAGAGGTAATAATGATCGTATGTACTTCTGACACTGTTATATCGTGAGCAGATGAAAAATATGGAGTACGAAGGGAAAATAGGACGAAACACTGGACTGCGTATCGATTTCACTAAAATACCATCGGTCTTTTAAATGGGTCTAAACTAAACCAGTCGATCTCATATGAAAACAATATGGCTCTGTCAAAATCAACGTCATTCTTGCTGTCTGCAAGGAAGAAGAGCCCTTAAACAAAGATCAGACGATACTGCGGCTGGTAAGAGCACCCAGAACAACATTTCAAGGTCTCGAAGGTTTACTGTAAATTAGCTAGAGATACACTTTTGTTTTTCGTTGAAAACAGCGGCATGAACACAAGAATCGGTCATTTATCTAACTGGTGAAAATAGTTTATTTTCGGCCGAAACGGATAATCTTTATCAAGAAAAATAACAGAGACTTTCCACTCTGGCCGACAACCCGCTTTCTTCGCCAACGAAATGGTCGATTCCTGTGTTGAAAACAAAATAACCCTTAAAAACAGCGAGAGGCTAAACATAAAACACATACTTTCAAAAATAGTAGCTTTTGTTTAAGCAATTTAGCGAATTACATTTTGTTGTGACCCCCCCACAAATTCCAAAATGACCCCCTTTATTTTTGACTTATTTTTGTGGCCGAGGGAAAACCCTGAATACCCCACCCCCCAATACCACCACCACGGTGTCACTGAAGGAATACAATCAGAAAATGGAAAAGATTTTCAACACAAGGGTCACCTGTGATCTTCACTTGAATGAAGTTTCAGGGTCCTTGTTCAAAGGCTTTTAAGTCAGAGAATGTGAACGAAAAAGTCTACAGAAGGGCAGATTGATGGAATAACACACAGATATGGTGAAATCAGGGCCTTGTTTTACTAAGGTACTTATGAACAAAATTTACACAAGTTTTACGTAACTATAGTATAGTGGCATTAATCTGCCATGAGATACATGAAAACTATCATAATAATTTTAGAAAAACTATTGTAATAAATCAAAGTTTCCCGAACATTTTGTCTAAATAAAATGAAAAGATGAAATTTCCAGAAAACTTTGGTTTATCGCAATAGTTTTTCTAAAATTATCATGATAATTTTCATGTATCTCATGGCAGATTAATACCACTGTACTACAGTTACGTTAAACTTACAAAAATTTTGTTCGTAACTTCCTTGGTGAAATGGGGCCCAGGTGTATAACTACCAAAAGATCAGTGTATCAATCAAACCTTCTTTCAGTTTATTGGCACTGTTTCTAAGTTCTTCAACTTCACTTTCATATTTATTCTTCTTTTCACTAAACTCCTGGGTTAGTTTATATTGTTCCTCTAGCTCTGTTTTTAATTTCTGCAGGTGTGAAACCTTCTCCTCCACAACTGAAATACATGTTCAAGAAAGTTTTTTACCCTTTACTCCATAGATACTCATTTCTACACATTGCTTGTAGGAGCCTTTGGAAAACATTGTGGCAAATGGTGAAATTGCTCATCACGAGCAATTTCACCTTTTGCCACAATGTTTTCTATGCTATCAAAAGAAGTCATTTACACATAAGAAACCGATTCATCCTTGCTGTTATTTAAGGTCAATTAGAGATGCTATAGTAGTGCCTTATGGGGTAAAGGGTTAAGTAAGATACCAGTAATCTAGATTTTTGCCAAATCCTTTAATTGCTATATTCTGATTTAACTCTTCACTACACTATCTTGACTTATGATAACCATTCAGATGAAGATTTTTGAAAAAAACATTGTGTGAAAAGGAGAAAATGCTGGTTTCCAGCATTTCCTCCTTTTTCCACAATGTTTTCTAACCTATCAAAGCAAAAATGCCCCATATGAGCCACACTGAAATTGTCGTCTGCAAGTGCTTTGAACTTGGACAAGGCTAAAATCAAAATTATTTGTATTGTAAAGGGTTGAACCTCTTTTTACAGAGCATGCCTCTATTATTCAGCAATACAAGTGTTAACGCATTACCAGACGACAATTTGTTTGTTTGAATGGTGTTTTACGCCGCTTTCAACAGTATTTCAGTCATATCACGGCGACAGTTCACATATTCATGTTTCCTGGGTTTCACCAGTACTAGGCTAGGCTCTGAAGTGTCTTGCCCAAGGACACTCCTGTGAAAAAACCCAGTGGAGCAAGTGAGGTTCGAACCTGGGACCTCCAGGTCACGAGTCCTACACTTTACCACTGAGCCACACAGGACCCTGACCAGACGACAAAATTTTAGACTTGTCCAAATTGAAACTATTTGCAGACGACAAAATAAAAGTGACTGAAAATTTGAAATTTGTTTAGTGAAGGGTAGAAAACATTGTGGGAAAAGGAGAAAATGCTGGTTACCAGCATTTTCTCCTTTTCCCACAATGTTTTCTAAAGGCTTCTTTCTCAGGGGCGTCAAAAGTAGGGATTGTGTGGTAATGACTTAATAGAATGAATATTTCTCCCTTGCTAATTTTGAAAGAAGTAGTTACCAGTAGTACCTATATGCTTCCAGAATTGAACTGCAAGTGTAAGGAATCTGGGCACTTTTCGAATCATTCAGTGGTGTGTGATATTAAAAATCTGTCCCTGGAATGGGGTTAGACATGGTTAAAAAGCTCGTCCTTCGGACTCATTTTTTTGCGCAACACACCCCATTCTAGCGACAGATTTTTTAATATCACATACTAGTACCAGCAGTTGATTATCCTCTTTTTAATGACCATCATCATCATGGTTGGGTTTGTTTACCCTCGCCATGCGGCATTGCACCATGCGACGAGCAGCTATTGGTTCTTTACTATGGATGAATGACTATTTATTGAGATCAATATGTATGAACAGACTGCAATACCTCATGGTTTAAGAAAAAATGTAAAAAATATACAAGTAAATGCAAAGGGCCTTATGAATAAGAATGACCCTTTTCAGGACCACATTAACCCTTTCCCAAACGACAAACTTTTGGACTAGACCAAATTGAAAGCATTTGCAGACGACAATTCAACACATGCTGAAAAGATGATTTCTGTCTATGATAGGGTAGAAAACATTGTGGGAAAAGGAGAAAATGCTGGTTACCAGCATTTTCTCCTTTCTCACAATGTTTTCAAAAGTCTACTATTCCAGACCCGTTAAAACCAGGGATTGTTTGGGAAAGGGTTAAAAAGGGAAATTTAAAAAGGTACATGTATATACATAAACATATAATACAAAGTCATGAGGCATTACATGTCCGAACGCAAAATTCTTTACTTGTCCCGGAAGTTGCCATTCGGTACGCTCGATAGTGTAAATATCCCAAGTATGTATTTAATGACCGTAAGGGAGACATCTCTTAGGAGCACTGTGACAAAAGAGAGCATGATGGCAACCAGCAACTTCTCCCTTTCCAAAGAAAAATTCTACCCTTTCAAAGATAGTTTCAATCACTTGACCCAATTTTTTCTTTTTTCCTGCAAATGCCTTGCATTCTGTCAAGTCTAAAATCTTATCATCGTCTACAAAGCCAGCGAAAACTTTTCATAATCTTTACCCCTACAGGGCTGAATGAACTCATCAAAGATTTTCGATGTAGAATGAAGACCTGACTAATTGCAACATCATTGTGGCTTTTGTGTCTATTAAGTTTTCCCAAATCAGACAGTGTGGATCAAAGATCAGACTGCAAATTTTGTGCAGTCTGATCTGAACCTACACTGTCCACAAGGGAAACTATAAATGTGGAAGGTACTTTAAGAGTTAAGAGGATTACCTTTATCTCTTTCAAGCTTCTTGTTCTCCACCTTTGTCTGCAATGTCTGTTTTTCTTCTACAAGAAAGTACAACCATTGGTAAGTGACTTTACTTTAAAAATCTTATCACGGAATCCCCGGTCAGTATTCACCGGCCATTCTAAAGAATGTGCTTTGTCTTATTCTGCAAGACTTTCCATGTTTAAAAGTAACACAACTTCTGGTTGGCTAAACCAAATGGTCTAGCCAATCAGGTGTTGTGTTGCTCTCATATTTGGTAAAAATCTGGACAATAAGACTAAGAATGTTCTTGAGAATGGATGGTAACCCCAAGCTTTAACTCTTCACCACACAATCCCGACTTTTAACGACCTTGTGAAAGAAAGCCTTTGAAAACATTGTAGGAAAAGGAGAGAAATCTGGTAACCAGCATTTTCTCCTTTTCCTACAATGTTTTCTACCCTTTCCAAATCAAAATTCAAATTTTGATACTTATTTATTTTGTTGTCTGCAAATGCTTTCAATTTGGACTGGTCCAAAATTTTGTCGTTTGGTAACAACCCTGAGGAAAAAGCCTTTTTAACATTATGAGAAAAGGAAAAAGTGCCGGTAACCAGCAGTTGGTAACCAGCATTTCTCCTTTACCTCCTTTTTCTTCATTTTCAAAAATAAATTTCATGTACATCATTTGAATGAACTGAATTTGTCATCTGCTAAAGCTTTTAGTATTTTTTTTTTATCTGGTAAAAGGTGACTCTAATTCTCTCCTTACCAGACAACAAAATTCTTGCCCCATCCATTCTGAAAGTATTCTCTGAACACAAATATAATATCAATCAAAAAATATGGTTGAAAACATTGTGGTAAAGGTATAAAATTCTCTTTTCTATCTTTTCAAAAACAGGAATCATCATCCGATCTTTCAGTTTGGTCAAGATTAAAAATTTCATGATGTGGTTAACCTTGTAACTCACTATGATGACTTTTAACAACCCTTAGGAAGAAGCCTTTATAAAACATTGAAGAAAAAGGAAGACATGCCGGTAACCAGCATTTTCTCCTTTTCCCGCAAAATTTTCTACCCTATCAAAGAAAAGAAGCATCATTTGAGTCTCTATGAAATTGTCGTCTGCAAATGCTATCAATAAGATTGGTCTAATATTTTGCCCTGTCATAAAGGGTTAACCCTTTACCACACAATGATGACTTTTGACGACAATGCAAGAGAAGGCTTTAGAAAACATTGTGGGAAAAGATGAAAGTGCTGGTGACCAGCATTTTCTTCTTTTCCTACAATATTTTCTACCCTTCCCAATAGCAAATTTTAACTTTTCAGTCACATTTATTTTGTCCTCAGCAAATGCTCCCAATCTGGACCTGTCCAAAAATTTGTCATTGGGTAAAGAGTATGATCTTGTTCACCTGCACAGACCAGAAGAGTTACTGTATTTCATTCAAGCAGTGTCATGTTGACTGTGCTGCAAATTTCTATAGAGGAATATGGCAAGCTGTTGAGTAAAGTACAGCTACAATATCTCAAGGGCTGATACTGCTACATTTTTTTTTCTCTAATTCCAAATTCTAAGGCTAACTATCTGATTGGTGTGATTGGCTGAGACACTCTATCTCAGCAATCAAGAAGGCTTGTCTCGAAATTTAGAATTGAATTTAGAATTACAATTTGAAGTGGATCAGAATTGAATTAGACTTTAGTTAGATTGTTGAATTTCTGCCACTGACATAAACAAAAGCATTTCATGTGGGTACCAACACTCTGCTGAAGAGCTCTGTCAAAAATATTTTGATAGTTACCTGCCCTTGTTGTAAGGGTTATCCTTTTTAGAGTGAACAACTTGTCAAAGTTTGAAAAATATCTCCAGTAATGAGACAGATATTACAAAGAGTCAGTGAAAATTTCAGAGTTTCTGCATTTAATATGCCCACCTTTTATGGAATTTCCTTTTGGTATTTTATCTTTTACTACATTATTCCAAGGTTAATCCACCTTGACGGAGTTGAGGACGAAGAATGAAAACCTTATGGGAGAAAAAGAAATGTTGTTACGGAATGTTACCCGTTATTTTCTACTTTTCCCAACGTATCTGTATTAAGGGTTTCCTGACCCTACCTAGAAAATGCTGCCAACCCTAAATTTACACTACGTACAACAATTGCAAAAAAAAATCTGTCAGGTGTCACAACACCACACAAGGGCACTGACAATAAAATTTGATTTGTTTTTTTTTCAAAAACAGCTGACATAATAATAAAATAGCAAAGAACGTCAAATAGAGCTAATTTGACAACATGAATAGATATACCATCAGATTTGGACAGAATGGCTTCTCCCTGTTTGATTATGCTAAGCAAGAGTTTTGCTTGCTCTTCATGTGTCCAGATGCGGATTTTATCTGCTGTCACCTTCAAACTTGAGGTCAATGTTTCAATCTCTGTGTCCAGTTCATCAGCAGTTGCCATCTCCTGTGTGTCAAAATAGAGAGATAAAGCTTTAGTGTTTAACTCTTTACCAAACAACAAATTTTCCACTAGTCCAAATTGAAAGCATTTGCAGATGGCAAAACAAATGTGAATCAAAATTTAAAATTTTATTTGGAAAGAGTAGAAAACATGGAGAAAAGGAGAATATGCTGGTTACTAGCATGTTCTCCATATTTTCAAAGGCTATCATTTTCAGAGTCATTAAAAGTCAGGATTGTGTGGTGAAGAGTTAACCTATTACTGCAAAATCCAAAGTTTTAACAATCTTGAGGAAGAAGCCTTTCGAATACATTGTGGGTAAAAGAGAAAATGCTGGTAACCAGCATTTTCTCCTGTTCTCATAATCTTTTCTACCCAATCAAAGAAAAGTTTGAGTTTTGATCAACAATGGTTTTGTCATTTGCAACTGCATTCAATTTGGAGGAGTATTACGATATGACCCACAACATGCTTAAAGGGGCATTTGAAGTGTAGTCCTGGATCAACCTGCGCACTCTGAACTGACTTATCTGCAACAACACTTTAATTTTTTATGTAATTATCTGTTTTGCACAAGTCTACTGTAGAACAAAATTTAATGTAGTTGCAAAGTTCCATCTCCTATTTGCCTGCACGAACAGTGCAAGGCGATATAAATTGGCTGTCCCTTTTTGCATGTTGATGGCCATGTAGAAATATTTTCATCAACGATACATACAACAAAAATTCAAGTTTATGAAATGTCACATGTATGTTGGAAAGGGAACTGGCAGAAAGTTTTCAAAACTTTGGTTTGGCCAGACCCCAACTATTTGTTTAACCCTTTCCCAAACAATCCCTGGTTTTTACGGGTCTGGAATAGTAGCCTTTTGAAAACATTGTGGGAAAAGGAGAAAATGCTGGAACTTAGCATTTTCTCTCTTTCCCACAATGTTTTCTACCCTATCATAGACAGAAATAATCTTTTCAGCTAGAGTTGAATTGTCGTCTGCAGATGCTTTCAATTTGGTCTAGTCCAAAAGCTTGTCGTTTGGATAAGGGTTAAAAAAAAATATATGTAGTGGTAAAATATATGACATGGACTTTCTCTAGTTTCTCACATCAGGAACAGACCAAAGCATTGCAATTCTAAGTACTTTTGTTGGCTACAATATTTAAAAAAAAAACTAGAAAAAAAAATTCTGGAAAGAGAGACACTGCTAAATCACTGATAAGTACATGTATTTTGTTTTCTCGCAATTTTTCACAAGCCTTGCAGAAAAGGGTTATTAATTTTGGCATAATACTGACAAAAAATATAAACTTTCTTTTGTGCAGGGTAGAAAACATTGTGGGAAAAGGAGAAAATGGTGGTTACAGGCATTTTCTCCTTTTTCCACAATGTTTTCTAACGGCTTTATCATCTTTTGATTAGGGTCGCTAAAAGACGTCATTGTGCGGTAAAGGGTAAAATCAAAACTGCATACAATAAATTTGCAATTAATTACTGACTCATTCCTTTATACATCAAATATTGTTTAACCCTTTCCCAAGCGACATATTTTGGACTCTTCCAAACTGAAAGAGTTTACAGACGACAATTTTAGATTTTGAAAAATGGCAGAAAGTTCTCAAAAAGGGTAGAAAACGCTGTGGGAAAAGGAGAAATTGCTCGTTACGAGCAATTTCGCCTTTTCCCACAGTGTTTGCAAAAGACTTTTACTGCTGACACGTAAAAACCAGGGCTTGTTTGGGAAAGGGTTAGATGAATAAAGTAAAAAATTTCATTATTAATTTGTGCACAGGAATTTGACATTCTATAACCAAAAATAAATGATAAAAATTAAAATATGAAAAAAAAATTGCCTATATAATATAAAAACAAGGAATGCAAAGTCTTGATTGCTGGCGCTAGCACAACACGGCCTTTCCAACCCAAAATCACCCACGAAACAAATATTGATCATAATTTCCTTTTACCTAGCGATAGACAACAGAAAAATTGTACCTGCAACATTTGGCGATTCCTAAGTGGACACCTTTTAACCCCAGATATCCGTCATGTTTTACAATTTTTTTGACAATTTCTATTCATCTAGGAGGCCATTCGCTGACGTCACAGGAAGAGCCAGGAAGTGTATTTTCGGATTACGATTACTATTATTTTTTACATTTTTAAGATATATTTATGGACATCACATGATACTTAAGATTTTTCTGGAAGTAACTAACAAAAGTATTTGAACATATTCTCTTTCAAAGAAAAGATATTTGATCTAATCCGTAATCTGAAAATACACTTCCTGGCCCTCCGTGGGAATCCCATAATTATTATGATAAATGTTTGTTTTGTGGCTGGCAATTGAGACATTGCATTCCTTATGTTTATATTATATAGGGGAGATCTTTTTCATATTTTATCATTTATTTTTGGTTATAGAATGTCAAATTCCTGTGTTTTATCTTCCACTCATAAAAGAGTGTCATAGATCTGTGATTGTAGTATAGGGATTTGTTAGTAATATGCCTTAATTCTTCGTTTATCATATCGGAACATATACCTTGGGGAAGGGACCAGGGATGAAAATGAATATTAGGCAACGACAAGCTACGGGACGAATGTAAACGGGGCGAACTTGAAGGAGGGCGAATGATCACAGATTCTCCCAAAATTCAGATGCAATCTCTTACGCCCGAACCTGATGAAAAAAAAACACAGGGCGTTAAAAGAAAGATGAAAATGTAATCGCCTCCTGATGAAGGAGCAACATCAAATCGGATAAGACCGTTTTTGCTGACAGGTTCAGTTAATTTCGTCTTCTCTTTTGTTTACGAATTTGGCGCTTCCTAAAAATGCCGTTGAATGGTTAAAAAGCTACACGCAGTCGACCAATCAAAGACGTCGTTGTATTGAAACTTAACAAAGGATGAAAACGTAAACAAAATCTGTGTACACATCGCCATACTCCGTATGCAATGAATGATTGACAAAAACATCCTCTTTCTGCGTATTGAATTTCTGAAGGCATTTAAAGACCAATATGTCTGATCCAGATATACTTACTACTCTAAAAATATTGATAATTGGGGAAAGTGGAGTTGGAAAGTCAAGGTATTTCACTTCACAGTGCAGACACAGCTGTCAAACCTAATTTCACCTTTAGCCTACATTATTTTTGTGCTTCACATACCTTTCGAGACCTCCACCTAAATTATCTTGAATATGCATAATAAGGGTGCAAGCAAAATACTGTCCGTTCCACGGTGTTAAAATCATGTCTTTTACTCTGTCTAAATTTTAAATGATCCTGTTTTTTTTTGTATTTTCTCAAAGATTATTTTCCTTTACTTATACTATCTTCGTCTGTTTAAGTTATAGACTGAGTAAAAGACATGATTTTTACACCGTGGAATGGACAGTATTGTAGGATGCATGAGAAAACTATCGGTCACAAACAGATTTTACTTTTCTTCAAAGAGTGCAAAATAAATCAGATGAGGGTTATTAGTTGGGTATAAGATTTACTCTACAAAGCAGGTGATCATGGTCGACATTGTTTGATGAAAGGCAACCACATCTTACTGAATACAGTAATAATACAGCTGCCTTGATGTTGGGTAATCTCGAAAGCTTAGAGGTCGACATCTTACTGAATACAACAATAATCAGCAGCCTTGATATTGGGTAATCTCGAAAGCTTAGAGGTTGACATCTTACTGAAAAAAGTAATAATCAGCAGCCTTGATATTGGGTAATCTCGAAAGCGTAGAGGTTGACTTGGGGTGCTAGGCTCATGTTAAATACAGTGCTAGGCTCATGTCAAATATAGGTTATGCTATACTCTTTACAGTACAACCCTGAGTTTTAATGCCACTGAGAAAAGAAGGCTTTTAAAAACATTATGGGAAAAGGGGTTAATACTGGATACAAGCATTTTCTCCCTTTACTATAATGTTTATACCTCAGCAACACAAATGTTTTCAGGAGAGTACTGGAATCAGCTTGTTTGCATGTGTGTCTGTCTGTGTACAAAATGCTGGTAATTGCCTGTATCTGTTAAAGTGCTGGCAGGAGTATTAAGTCACATTCAGTGATGGCTCTAGTTTCTATTGTATTAACTCATTACCAAACGACAATATTTTAGGCTTGTCCAAATTTAAAGCAATTGCAGACGACAAAATAAAAGTGACTGAAATTTTGAAATTTGTTTGGTGAAGGGTAGAAAACATTGTGAGAAAAGGAGAAAATGCTGGTTACCAGCATTTTCTCCTTTTCCCACAATGTTTTCTAAAGGCTTCTTTCTCAGGGTCGTCAAAAGTAGGGATTGTGTGGTAATGGGTTAATACACATCCCACCTTTTGAGTTATCTATAATACCTGGTATGTGTCCTTTGCAGATGCTGTAAAACTGGATCTGCATCGATGAAAAATCTGTTGTCCTCTGAAAAATTTTCATGTCTGTTTTCAGCTTGTTGCTGAGATTCACTGATGATACTTTTGATCCAGAACAAGCAGCTACAATAGGTGAAATGAAATTGATTTTTTTCTTGTTTTACTATTCAGTTTGCTTTCCATATTTGTTCTGAGAATTTCATTCAGTTATGGAGATGAATAAGTCTTTAGACGATTAGGCCTTCAGACAGAAACACTCAAATTAATGATCCTATTAAGGAAGAATGTAGAAAACATTGCAGGAAAAGGGAAAAATGCTGGTAACCAGCATTTTCCTCTTTTTCCACACTGTTTTCTAGTCTTTCAAAGACAAATCTTAACATTTGAGAGGCATATAATGTGCTGCTTGCCAATACTTTGAATAACAATACTGTACCAGAGTTTTAGAATTCTTGTTCAGAGTTAGATAGCAGCCAGACAAATCTTTATATTACATCTTTTCACATCATAAGTATATGATACAAGGGTATGGTGGCTGTTACCCCCAGAGTTGATAAAAACAAATAACGAAATATCTACAGTACGTATCATAAAGAATACTCTTAGCCTGGTAATCTATTTCTTACATGATCATCTGGGAACTGGAAATATGTCAACCCAAGTCAGATTGCGTAGGCTGACCAGGGTCGACACTTTTCGCTTTTATGATATTTTCTGTATGAAAAGTAGTCATTTTACCGTACTATACAATCAGATTTGAACTATCAACTTAAATTGACCTGCACTATCTTTGATCTGTTTACATCTATATGATGTATGGAATTTCTAGATGGTCCCTTTTTGTGTAACAGGTCACATATTATTGTAGGCCTGAAGAATTTTTGGTCCATATTAGTCATATTTTAGTCATATTTTTTATCTTTTCACAGGAGTCGATTTCAAAGTAAAAACTTTGACAGTTGATGGAAACAAGGCGAAGCTCGCAATATGGGTAAGTTTCTTAACCCTTTACTCCATAGATACTCATTTTGACGTATCAACAACAGACAGCTTTTGAAAATATTGTGGGAAAAGGAGAAATTGCTCGTAACGAGCAATTTCTCCTTTTCCCACAATGTTTTCCACTCAATCAGATATTTCTATCCTCATTTGTCCATATTTTTGACAGCATATCTTTATTTGCTGCTGAAATGGAAGAGCCTCAAATTGGCATATCAGGTAAAGGGTTAAACCAATATGGCTTCAACACTTTACCACACAGCCCTGAGTAATAACGCCCAAGAGTAAGTAGCCTACTGAAACCATGCGGGCAAGGACAAAATGTGGTTACACTTTCTCAGACAACCACAATCATTTCAGCTAAATTAATATGTTGTCAAGATCAGACTACACAAAAGACGCTGTCTGATCATGGATCTACTCTCTCCACTTTGCCAAACACAATTGACAAAAATGCCACCATTACTTTGTAATTATTTGACATTTTACCATCGGACAAAATTTTTTACTCGTCCAGATCAAAAGCATTTGCAGGTGAAAAATTGAACATCAAGGTAAAACTGTAGTTTGCCTCTGGAAGGATAAAAAATATAGTAGGGAAAGGCGAAAATTCTGGAAACCACCTTCATTTTTTTTGAAAGAAGCCTTTTTAAAACATTGTGGGAAAGGGATAAAATGCTGGTAACCAGCATCTTCTCTCATGCTTACAATGTTGAAAAAAGTACCATTTAACCTTTTGGCTGCTAAGCATGACTGACTGACCAATTGCAGGCAATATAGATCAAGATCAGACAGCACAGAATATGCAGTGTGATCTGGTATGCACATTGTCCGATAAGGAGATACTATTTCCCAAATCATTTCTTTGAAACAGCAAAAGATAGTGAATAAGTCTTTGAAACATAATTCTGACATTATGCTCTTTTTCAATGTTACTTAAAGGATACTGCTGGGCAGGAAAGATTCCGAACTCTCACACCGAGTTATTACAGAGGTGCTCAAGGTGTTATTTTAGGTAAATATTTATTATCATATCTCAACAAACTAAAATAGTGTATACATGTGTTTGAATCAGGCTCCTTGCTTCTGCTCGCCTTCCTGCCTGCCTGGCTGTCAGTCGTTTGCTCTGCTGAAGCAATGTTGTGTCATCTGTAGTTTTCAACAGATTTAGCCTTACATATATCATTATTTTGTGTTCCTACAATTCTCATTATGATTGATGGACTATTAAAAAAGTTTCGACTCTTTTAATTTGTTTCCTGATCTATCAAGGCCATCAGGAGCAGTATTTGTTAGTCTCGTACAATTTTGGTTACCAGTATTTCTTTTTTGAGGAAGTCGATATGGTTGCTTTTGCAGACCACAAATCCATAAGTAAGGTAGCCCATGATGTGCAGTCATAATCCTTAGCTCTTTACCACACAATCACCACCTTTAATGACTCTTAGAAAGAAGCCTATCGAAAAATTGTGGGAAAGGAAGAAAATGCTGGTAACCAGCATTTTCTCCCTTTCCCACAATGTTTTCTACCCTTCCCAAACCAAATTTCAATTTTTAAGCCACATTTATTTTGTCATCTGCAAATGCTTTCAATTTGGGCCAGTCTACAATTTTGTCCTGTGGTAAAGAGTTAAAGTTAAAGGGTTACTTTGGGTTGTACTATATTAATGGTTTTTACATACTGCCTTGAGAGGTCTCTATCTGGTAGTTTGACAACCCTTTGTCTATTAACCCTTTACCAAAATTTTAGACTCTTCCAAACTGAGAGTTTGCAGACGACAAATTCAGAAATTGGTACAAATGTGGTTTAGGTCTCTGATAGGGTAGAAAACATTGTGGGAAAAGGAGAATTACTGGGATACACCAGATAACAGCATTTTCTCCTTTTCCCACAGTGTTTTCAAGATTTTTTTTTCTCTGGTACGTTTGATTGGATTATGTAGGAAAAGTTTAAATTTTTTTTAAAAAATGCGTGAAATGAAAGTAAATTATAATAATTGCTTCTTTATTTCTCTTTTTCTTCAGTTTATGATGTCTGTAGTAAAAGTTCTTTTAATAAACTGGAAGTGTGGTTAAATGAGCTGGAGACATTTGCTACAAAACATGATATTGTTAAGATGTTAGTGGGCAACAAGATTGACGAGGTAAGTTTTAAGCTGTTACCCCATGGCTAAACTTTAACCCATTATAACACAATCCCTACTTTTGACGCCCCTGAGAAAGAAGCCTTTAGAAAACATTGTGGGAAAAGAAGAAAATGCTGGTAACCAGCTTTTTGTCCTTTTCCCACAAAGTTTTCTACCCTTCAAAAATCAAATTTCAAATTTTCAGTCAGTTTTATTTTATCGTTTGCAATTCCCTTCATTTCTGACAAACCTAAAATTTTGTTGTTTGGTAATGGGTTAAACCTATCCAAATTGAAAACATTTGCAAAAGACAAGTTCAAAGTGATTCAAAACTGCTGGTTGAGAGCATTTTCTGCTTTTCCCACAATGTTTTCAAGAGGCTTCTTCCTCTGGATCGTTGAAAATCATCATTGTATGGTAAAGGTTTAATCAGAAGAAAGTAAGGAGTGTTTCTTGTGAAAATTTATGATACAGTTTTTCTACTGTCAATGTTATTTGATTTTTTTGCTTATTTTTTGATAATCAGATTCTGGTTTAATACCCATGCTTCTTGTTTGAATGTCCTTAGCACTTCTAGATTATCAGTTTTCACCGTTGTCACCTCCTTTGACCTTGAAAAACATATTAAGAAGAAAAAGAGAAAAATGACACAGTCTTTTGTGCTATTGTATATACATACATGTATGAAAAATAACACAGTCACTTGTGCTATTCTGTATACATGTATGAAAAATGACTAATTCACTTGTGCTATTCTGTATACATGTATGAAAAATGACACGGTCACTTGTGCTATTCTATATACATGCATGAAAAATGACACAGTCACTTGCGCTATTGTAAAAATGATACGGTCACTTGCGCTATTCTGTATACATGTATGAAAAATGACACAGTCACTTGCTCTATTCTGTATACATGTATGAAAAGTGACAAAGTCACTTGCACTATTCTATAAATATGTATGAAAAATGACACAGTCACTTGCGCTTTTCTATCTACATGTTTGAAAAATGACAGTCACTTGTGCTATTCTATATACATGTATGAAAAATGACACAGTCACTTGCGTTATTCTGTATACATGTATGAAAAATGACAGAGTCACTTGCGTTATTCTGTATACATGTATGAAAAATGACACAGTCACTTGCGCTATTCTATCTACATATTTTAAAAATGACACAGTCACTTGCGCTGTTCTGTATGCATGTATGAAAAATGCACTATTGTAAAAATGATAGGGTCTCTTGCGCTATTCTATATACATGTATGAAAAATGACAGTCACTTGCGCTATTCTATATACATGTATGAAAAATGACACAGTCACTTGCGCTATTCTATATACATGCATGAAAAAAATTGACACAGTCACTTGCGCTATTGTATATACATGTATGAAAAATGACACAGTCACTTGCGCTATTGTATATACATGTATGAAAAATGACATAGTCACTTGTGCTATTGTATATACATAAAGTAACATGTATGAAAAATGTTACTTGTCCTATTTTATATATATGTATGTGTATTATATTTATCTCATATTATCTCATATATAATGACTATCAATTAAATAGTGATCAACATTTTCATTACAGCCAAAACGAGAAGTGACAAAAGAGGATGGATTAAAGTTTGCCAGGAAACACCAGATGTTATTCATCGAAGCTTCAGCAAAAACAAAAGAAGGAGTACAATGTGCCTTTGAAGAACTTGTTGAAAAAGTAAATGAGCCATGCTCTGGCAAAAGGGGGTTTAATGCTTTATCAAATGACATAATTATAGACTAGTCCAAATTGGAAGCACATGCAGATGACAGAATTAATGTGATGAAAACAATGAAATTTGTTTTGGGAAGGGAAAAAACACTGGGGGAAATGGAGAAAATGCTGGTTACCAACATTTTCTCCTTTTCCAACAGTGTTTTCATCAGGCTTCTTTCTTAGGGTCATGAAAACCAGGCATTGTTTGGGAAACGGTTGACCTTTTACCACACAGTGATGACTTTTAATGACCCTGAGGAAGAAGCCTTTTGAAAACATTGTGAGAAAAGGAAAGGAGAAAATGATAGTAAACAGCATTTTCTTCTTTTCCCTGACTAATTTTTACTATGTAAAAGAAAAGTTGCACCTTTTGAGCCACACTAAAATTGTCGTCTGCGAATGCTTTCATTTCAGACAAGGCTGAAATTTTGTCATTTGGTAAAGGGTGATGCATGATACGAGCACATTATTATACATCCCTAGAATCTTTTTAGTAAAACATTGGTTTACTTTGAAAACGTTGTTAAGTGCAGCTTGTAACAACCTGTAGTTACGGGGTTTTCGAAGTAAACAGAAAATAACACCCTTCTGGATCAGGATCAACACTTACTATCCTTTGAAATACAAATAAGTGATCAGTCATGAAAAGTCTGGCATATATCCATCTGCATGGATTGCATACATTTACCTGGGTTGATACTTTTCGCAAATGCATGAAGCCCCTTTTTCATAAAGCATGGCACTAGTATATGAACTGGTCACAGTCATCCTTCCATTATGTATGACTGCTAGTATGGAAATGTGTTCATTTGTAACACAGTAAAGTCTTAATAACTCATTACCAAATGACAATATTCTAGGCTTGTCCAAATCGAAAGCATTTGCAGATGACAAAATAAAAGTGACTGAAAATTTGAAATTTTGTTTTGGAAAGGGTAGAAAACATTGTGGGAAAAGGAGAAAATGCTGGTTACCAGCATTTTCTCCTTTTTGCACAATGTTTTCAAAAGGCTTCTTTCTCAGTTCAATGTGCTTTTACTTGAATGTCTTTACAGATAATTCAAACACCAGGACTGTGGGAAACAGACAAACATGGACTGTCTCTTAGTGCCAATGCAGGAGCAGGGGGCGGAGCTTGTGGTGGTTACTGTGTTATATGAACCAATGAAAAATGTGTAAAGATAGGGAATGGACCAATGACAACCTGCTTTACAGAGCAGTTATGATACAGTGATGAAATATAGGGAAGATCCTGATTGGTTGGGAGAGAGAGAGCAGACATACTATATTCTATACTTTAGAAGACAATTGATAAGTCATGTGACCCATTATCGAACAATCATGTGATTTTCCGGCCTGTAAGACAGAAAAATGGCTTCGAAAACTTGGGTGTGGATGAATGAAAAAGCAAGTAACCAGTGTTTTTTTTCTTTTCCCACAATGTCTTTACCGTAAAGTAAATCCCTTGTTTAACCCTTTACCACAGAATCCTGGGCTTTAACGACCCTAGGAAGGAATTCTTATGAAAATGTGATGGGTAAAGGAGAAAATGCTGGTAACCAGTATTTTTCCTTTTCTCACAATGTTTTTTACCCTTCCCAAAACAAATTTTGATTTTTGAGTCACTTTTATTTGATTGTCTGTAATTGCTTTCAAATTGGACCAGGCTAGAATTTTGTTATTTGGTAAAGCGGTAAGGCACATACAATTTGTTGTCTGCAAGTGCTTTCATTAAGGACAAGCTTAGAATTATGTAGTAGAAAGTTTGGAACTTACAGAAGGAACTTGGTTTTAGACTTCTTGTATGATCTGAATCTATGCAATACTAGTACCTACAAGGTTTGTCCAGAAAGTTTTAAGACTGTTGCTTGGGTATGCAACTGTTGCTTTTGATGGTGTATTTCATGCATGTTTTTTAAGGTTTATATGTTTTTTTCTAAGATGCATAAATTTTATGTAAAAATATTCTACAATAAAGAAATTACAGAATCTATAACAATAAGGTAGCATTGTGTTTCTGTAGCACGCAAGCACACCACTGGTGATATAACAAAGTCAAAAGATTAAATCACACTTCTTAAGATAACTCCTTGGATTCAAATACAGTTTCTGTGTCTTTGCAATCATTTATCATAGTAACTATGGTAGAATAACAATTTTAACATATGGTATTATGGACACTAGCAAAGCTCACTGGGGTCCTCAAATCCCAAACTCTAGTGCTCTCTTGATCTCGGGAAAAACTCAGAAGACTTTTCGATAACTTTTATGTTGGTTTCTTTTGTTTAACCACATGCAGAATTTAACTGCTGCCATTAACCTCGACATCAACAGTTGATATCATGATTTTGATACTGGAGGTAATGCCCAAACATTATAGCAAAAGAAGAAAATGCAGGTAACCAGCATTTTCACCTTTTCCAACAAAAAAATTTTTATAACTTAAAAAGCTGAAGTTAAAGAAAAGAAAAACTTTCAAGTTTTGAAGTCGAGGATGTCACAAGACAGCAGATGACTTTGAGGAGTTATATACAAAAGGAAAGTACATGCAAATACAGCAGTGATCTGTGTAGGGCTTGTTCAAGTGTCCGTTTATTTTTATTTGCTCCAGATACACTGATGTATGTTGCTATGGACACCGGTAGTTTGGCGAACTCTGTATAATTTATTTGTTTTTCTACTGTACATTTGTAAGAAAGGTTTGATCTTTGATTATAGTAACTTTCATTGAAATGTGACATATAATGTAAATGTTGTACAGTCTATGAACCTTATGGAGATACCTTGTATGCTATAAATAGTTAACCAATTACCCAAAAGTTTTTCACGGAACAAATGTCAGGACAAAACCTTTTGAAAGCATTATAGCAGAAGAAGAAAATGCAGGTAACCAGCATTTTCATCTTTTCCAATGATGTGTTTTTTTTCTTTTCAAATTAAGCAATAATCTTTTCAACTACAGATAACTTAATGTCTACAAATGCTTGCAGTTTGTTGAGTTTGAAATTTTATTGTTTGAAAATTAGTTAATCAATGCTTATGATTGTGAGCCATTAGTGTAACAAATGTTTTTTCTTGTGTAATAAAGAAATAATCTTCTTTCTATCATGATTTATCATTCAGTAAACCACAATTGTGAGTTGTGAGGCACAATAAATAATCCACAAGGGCCATAGCATGAGTGGTTTATACTTTGCAACTCATAATTTACAACATGGTTTATTGAATGATAAACCACAATAGAAAGGAGATTATTTTGATTCTAACATGACCAACTCTTAATCAAAGGAAAACAAGTTCTTACTCAGAGTGAAAACGCAGATGCAGATTATATTCTATTGAATAACTTACTTACTTTCTACAGAACAATGTCACTCTATACAGAATGACATCACTGTAAATAGAATAACAGATTTTACCAAGCTTTCGTCACACTGTTTTTATAGAGCAACATTCACATGTCATGTTAGAATGATTTTTTAAGCCTGGCTGTCTTCAAAGAATAAGCAAGATATTGTCACAGCCCTGTCATTGTATGCATTGTCGTCATATAAAAAGTTATATTTTCTCATTCACAGTCATTACTTAAGATATATAGTTCAAACTTGGGCTACTTGTTAACTATGAAAATAGGCATTATCTTCTGCTAGGTGGCATTTTTTACAATACAGACGTATCTGATTCAGGCATTCTGGGTACAGAAGCTGCAGTCTACCTTTCAAAGCGCCAATTGTTATTTTGAAATTCAATATAGAATAAATGTTTACTCAATGAAAAACTGTATGATATGATTCATTTAGAGATCTATGGTCACCTAACATATAACCCATGCACCAATCATTTATAAAGAGTTAACCCTTTACCACACAACCCCGACTCTCAACGACCCTGGGAAAGAAGACTTTTGAAAACATTGTGGAAAAAGGAGAAAATGCTGGTAACCAGCATTTTCTCCTTTTCCCACAATGTTTCCTACCTTTCAGAAAACAAATTTTATATTTTTAGCCACTTTTATTTTGTCTTCTGCAAATGCTGTCAATTTGGTCCGGTGTAAAATTTTGTTGTTTGGTAAAGAGTTAAATAACTATAACACCAGATATTAAAATGTTTATGTTCTGTATGACGTTTCGGCATTTGCCTTCTTCAGGAGTACATGATAAAATCAATTGATATACGAACAAAAATAAACAAACATGATGTCATAAATGTTACGTTTCACAGAAAATTGCAGAAAAAAGTCATTTATAGACACAGCCCCTATAGGCTTGGGAAATAGCTTTGGTATCAGCCCAGACATTTCTTGTTGAGAAGTCTGTTGACCATCCATGATTCCTGGTTTCCCTAAAGTTTATATTAGATATTGTATTCGAAGATGTGCTGTCAAACAATAGTATTTGTATAAGCATTTTCTTTTATTGCAAACATGCCTTCCAAAGCATTTCCCCCCAACACAAAATTTCCCCCAAAACAAAAAAAAAAAAAGGAAGGCAGTCTTTATATATTTCCTCCCCCACCTCCCCCCATTTACAATCATTAGCCCTTTGCCAAACAATTCCTGGTTTTTACGACCCTAAGATATAAGCCTTCTGAAAACATTGTGGGAAAAGGAGAAAATGCTGGTAACCAGCATTTTCTCCTTTTCCCACAATGTTTTCTACCTTGCTGGAAACAAATTTCCATTTTTGAGCTATGTTCAATTTGTTGTCTGCAATTGCTTTCAATTTGGACCAGTCTAAAATTTTGTCCTTTGATAAAGAGCTAAGCACTTATAATGTAGATCTAATTTGTACCGGTGCTGTTTTTGGAAATTTTGGTTTTTATATTTAGAAATATAGGATCTGACATGAATTTACGTTGAGATAAAATTTTATTAAATGAGTGTAGGGAAAATGCTATTAACTCATTATTACCAAAAGACAATATTTTAGGCTTGTCCAAATTGAAAGCATTTGCAGACTACAAAATGAAAGTAACTAAAATTTTGAAATCTGTTTTGTGAAGAGTAGAAAACATTGTAGGAAAAGGAGAAAATGCTGGTTACCAGCATTTTCTCCTTTTCCTGCAATGTTTTCAAAGGCTTCTTTCTCGGGGTCGTTAAAAGTTTGGGATTGTGTGGTAAAGGGTTAAGGTAGTGGACCCGTAATACTTCCAGTGCAGCATGGCATAAAATTTCTTGATCGTTGATAAAGACAGATTTATACAGATAATATATTTTTGCACATTTCTAAGCAACCTGAAATTCCCTTAACCCATTACCACACAATCCCTACTTTTGATGACCCTGAGAAAAAAGCCTTTAGAAAACATTGTGAGAAAAGGAGAAAATGCTGGTAACCAGCATTTTCTCCTTTTCCCACAATGTTTTCTACCTTTCGAAAAACAAATTTCAAATTTTCAGCCACTTTTATTTTGTCATCTGGAAATGCTTTTAATTTGGACAAACCTAAAATTTTCTCGTTTGGTAATGAGTTAATGTCTATTTTGAAATCATTTGTTGATACTTTTGTTAGTTTCCAGAAAAGGGAGGTAATTATCATATCCGTTTGTATTGAGAATATAGTGGTTTTAGATTTATAAATGATAATTCTTAGAAGGACAAAAAGGAAAAAGTGGCTCGGTGAAAGTAGTACTATAATAATCATTTTTAATCTTAGCAAGTTTTGTAGTATAATATGTTAGTGGAAATAGCTGTTTTCTATTACTGGCCCAGTACGTTAAGCGAGCCTTTTGCGAGCTTGATAACATTGTTTCTTGAGGACTCTGATAAAAAATTTATCTTGAACACGAATGAATGTCAGATTCTATCACATAACATTGTATCACAAAATTTTCCTAGATGCAAAATCATCTGTAGATGCACATGCAGTTGTATTTATAAAATCCATTAGAATCTACAAAATACGGATAAAATGACACCAAAAATGACGTCACGATATGTTGATATTAAATGTATATGAGTTAAAAAATTTGTGATGGGTATATTTCACTAAAAACAAGGGAGGTTATGTGATATATAACAGATTCATATAATGTAAAAATGCTGATTATTGAAGAAATAATTTTAATTAACTCTTTATCACACGAGAAAATTTTAGACTGGTCCAAATTGAAAGCATTTGCAGACGACAAAATAAAGGTGACTGAAAAATTGAAATTTGTTCTAGGAAGGGTTGAAAACACTTTGGGAAAAGGAGAAAATGCTGGTTACCAGCATTTTCTCCTTTTCCCACAGTGTTTTCAAAAGGCTTCTTTCTCAGGGGCGTCAAAAGTAGGGGTTGTGTGGTAATGGGTTAATTGCTTATTAGATATTCTGTACATAGAATATTCACCAGTATGTTTATAATGTTACAGAGTAAAAGAATTAATTTCAAAAAATAGAAAGTCTCATGTTTTGTAGCTCCACTGAAAAAAAGAGGGACTTCTTGTTTGTAACTCGTGACCAAACGACAAAATTTTAGACTGGTCCAAATTGAAAGCGCTTGCAGACGACAAAATAAACGTTACTCAAAAATTGAAATTTGTTTCTAGCAGGGTAGAAAACATTGTGGGAAAAGGAGAAAATGCTGGTTACCAGCATTTTCTCCTTTTCTCACAATGTTTTCAAAAGGCTTCTATTTTAGGGTCGTATAAACCAGGTATTGTTTGGTAAAGAGTTAAGTCATCTGTACACATTTGGCATTACTATGCTGTGCTCTTTTGCCACAATGTTTTCAACAGTAGCGGACTTCTAGATTAGAAAGCCACTTTTCAAATTATTAATGAGGAATATGCCACAAGGAATATGAGCCATACATGATTAATTCTTCTCACATCACTGACCATTGTTTCGACAATGGCTAGGTGGCAAAACAGCCAGTGACTTGGAAAGATTATTGTGCAGAGTAATTGTTAACGGCACTGGCTGCATAGTTCATTACCAAACGACAAAAATTTAGACTGGTCCAAATTCAAATGAATGAATAGTGTTTTATGGCCCGTCGACAACTTAGGTCATATTGGGCGCACTTACTTAGTAAACAATAATGCGAGGTGAAAATAACATGTGCAACAACATAAGACAAACATGATAAATGAGGAATGGATGAATCACAAAATGATGCCCCTTTTGTCGCCTTTTACGGTATGCATGCTGTCACTTTTGTTCCGCCAGATGAAATGGCAGATGTGACGATCGCGGGACTGCAGTGGTTTATTCTTATACCCCCGATTAAACCACACGGGGTCCCACAGGCCAACTGATTCCCATTCCAAACCCTATTTACATAAAAAAAAAATATAGGATTTGGAATAAGAACTAACCAGCCTGCTGCAATCCTACGAATTACGAGGAAAGTAGCCGTTTGTCTCTAATTTTAGTGACCTTCTACGACATGCCATAGAGAAAGGCCGAGGTCCTATTCTATAAAATTCTAAAAAAACTCCCGGGACCCCACGGGGACCAAATTCAAAAGATTTGCAGACAACAAATACGACTGAGAGGATGATTTTTGTTTTTGACAGGGAAGAAAATATCGTGGGAAAAGGAGAAAATGCTGGTTATCAGAATTTTCAAAAAGCCTTCACCTACAGGGTCGTTAAAACTTGGGATTGTGTGGTAATGGGATAACTGAAATAATGTTGAAAATGGCTTAAACATCATACAATCAATGTGACTGAAAAATTGAACTTTGTATCGGGAAGAGAAGAAAATGTCCAAAAAGTAGAAAATTCTTGTAACCAGCATTTTCTCCTTTTCCAACAGTGTTTTCAGAGGGCTTCTCTCACAGAGTCATAAAACACAAGAAATTGTTTAGGAAAGGGTTAACTCTTTACTAAACGACACAGTTTTAAATTTCTTCAAACTGAAAGACAAAATAAACATGATCAAAAAATTGAATATTGACTTTAGAAGATTAGAAAACGTTGTAGGAAAAGAAGAAAAGTTAACTCTTTTACCACATGATCCTGACCTTTAGTGACCAGTATATAAAAGATTTCTAAAAACACAGTGGGAAAAGGAGCATTTTCTCCTTGTACCACAATGTTTTCTATCATATGAGAGAAAAATTTCTCCATTTGTGCCACCTATAATTTGTCATCTGCCTTTAAATCAAGACCCGGTAAAGGCCAAAATATCAAAACACGATACCATTTAATTAACCCTTTACCAAACATTCGAGCTTTATTGTTACTTTAACCCTTTACTCCATAGATACTCATTTCTACACATTGCTTGTAGGAGCCTTTGGAAAACATTGTGGCAAAAGGTGAAATTGCTCGTCACGAGCAACTTCACCTTTTGTCACAATGTTTTCTATGCTAACAAAAGGTGTCATTTACATGCAAGAAACGGCTTCATCCTTGTTGTTATTTACGGTCAATTATATATTACATAGGAATGCCTTATAGGATAAAGGGTTAAGGCGAGTACAAAATTTTGTCGTCTGATACAGGGTTAATGGTCTGTGGTCAGTAGACCACCGCAAGCACATTGCCCTTATTTTAAGTGTTAAGTACTGACCGTCCTGTCCCTTATGGCTGGCTACCTATAAATGAAATCAGACATGATCTAATCAGTTACAAAAAATTAATGACATCGGAATTTCAAGGTTATTTCTGTTCGAAATACTTCACAAAGTAATTGGTAGTGTAATTTAAAGATCAGACAGCGTTTTCTGCGTACAGTCTGATCCTGAATCAACATGGTGAAGTGCAATGAGACAGTTTTGCACAGGGTTGATTTCTTATGCAAGTATTTACCCTCAGTATGGGCACTAGACTACTTATGCAATCTTGTTTCGTAAACCAGCGGATTCGATCTGCTATACCCGATTATCTTTTGTAACCTTTTACTGCATAACACTTCTATACCGCGCAATGTAAACTTTCAACAACTCCAGGAAAGAAGCTTTTGAAAAAAACATTGTAGGAAAAGAAAAAATTGCTGGTATTTTGCGGACAGCGTAGATCAAGATCAGACTGCATGGAACTTAACGGACAGAGTAGATCTTGACGGAACTTAACGGACAGAGTAGATCTTGAATCTACTCTGTCCGTTAAGAAGATATCTTTCTTTCAAACATACCTTTGAAATGAGATTTAAAAAAAAAAAAGGGGTTTTAACAATCGGCTCAAAAGTTTCATGTTAGTTATCTGGCAGGTTAAGTGTTAGAAAAAAATTTCAGCCTGGGCATAGGCTACACAGACCGCGATTAGGATTGATAAAAATATATGGACCATGCTCTGACAAAGGGTGGGCTTAATGCATTTCTTTGATACAATATACCAAGCAAGCTATCACATAATTCTGAATCCATAAAATCCTTTTTTTTTTTAACATCCAATGGATTCATGAGGTAGAGAGGTCCTTGTACATACAGAAAATTGACCAACAGCGAAAAGTTTCGGCTCAGGTCAGCCTGCACAGGCTCTCACAGCGCACAGCTCTCATATACAAGTATATTAACGACAACGACTGGGAATCAGGACAAAATTACGCGCACCCTTAGTACGAATTTGTCGCACGTTTTTGTATACGACTTATCATCCGTTTTCTGCGCATGTCATATTTTTCGAAGATTCGAGTATTCATAGAATGCCATCTAGCGGGAGATAATGGCATATTATCACTACATTCGAAGTTGCAAGATTCGTTAATCCGTTTTTTTCTGGAATTTCGCACCTTTGTAATTTCGCAAGTTTGTAAATTTGCATAGGTTAATACTATATATATACGTACTTCGTTCATAGAAAGCAGAAACAGTAGTCCCCACGCGGTTGTTACGGGGTTAATTAAAGAGCGACTCAATTTCTATATTTCATAGGTCTATTTTTCACCTTCAGCTGTCGTTTTTAGTGTAAAAGGCAAATATTATGCCATTAGTAATATAAAATTAATAATTCATGCCATCAAAATTTATATATATAGACTTTATTCATACCATCAAAATTTTATATAGACTATAAAAAAGAAAATCTAACAGCACTATTTGTTTCCATTCATTCCCCGTCCTGGGAATCTATCGCAGTAATTCTTGGGATACATGAAGACAAACACAGAATTTCCATGACCTCGAAAATAGTTCCATTTTTCCAGGGATCATATGTGTATATAGAATCGCTGATTTGTCTTAAAGATTTTGTCAAGTTTATCACAACCATGTATGATTTACACAGATTCCTTCTTCCCAGAAACGCTGTCAAAATATATCGACGGGGATTAAAGAGGAAACTATGAATTGCTGTTTTGTTCAGAATGAATAAATGAATGAGATTTTAAACCATTACCCCATAAGGCATTTCTATGGTATCTCTAATTGACCCTAAATAACAGCAAGGATGAAGCCATTATTTATGTGTATATGGCACCTTTTGATAGCATAGAAAACATTGTGACAAAAGGTGAAATTGCTCGTCATGAGCAATTTCACCTTTTGCCACAATGTTTTCCAAAGGCTCCTACAAGCAATGCGTAGAAATGAGTATCTATGGAGTAAAAGGTTGATATCGTTTTAACAACGTCCAGATCATATCGTGCTGTTCAGTGCACCTACGCATGTGTTTCCTGGTTCTATCACACCAGTAATGATACAACTTGCTTTCCAAGTCAACGACTTCTTTTCTCACATGCATCAGAGGTGAGAGGGAAATAATCACAGGAAAAAGAATTGCCTCAACCGGGTCCTAAGCTCTACCTGACTTGATCGGGCTTAGCCTTGATCGCAGTGGTAATAATTTCCTAATTACTCCTGAACGTTGTCCCTTTACCAAACAAAACAATTTTAGGCCAGTCCAAATTGTAAGCACTTGCAGACGACAAAATAAACGTAACTCAAAAATTGAAATTTGTTTCCAGTAGGGTAGAAAACATTGTGGAAAGAGGAGAAAATGCTGGTTACCAGCATTTTCTCCTTTTCCGACAATGTTTTCAAAAGCCTTCTATCTGAGGGGCGTAAAAACCAGGGATTGTTTGGTAAAGGGTTAAACGGTTTGCTACAGAACTTTGGCAGACATCTGTTTATCACTTCCGTGTTATTATTACGTCATTTTTGCCAATGCAACGTCAGAATCAGTCGGGAGGAGGAAAGGGGTGGGGTTTGATGAACAGACTGGAACCTAGCATATGCGGGCTGGTCAGCTTACATAATACAACACCGTGACAAAGAAAACTTCGAAACTACGGAAAGTGTTTTGTCCCAGACATATATACCCAGTTTATATTTGAATGTCGGAAGTTTTGGCCAAGAAGGTTTTGGCCAAAACAGATAAATGCAATAACTGAACTTTCTATGCTTTAAGAAAAAGTTTTAGAAAAACAAGAGAATATAGTAAGTTCATTTGCATTTTTGTACTTTAAACAACATTTTTCCAAGACGTCCTGCTCTTAACTTTCAGCTGGTCAAAACATTCGTGGCCAAAACGCACTGACATGCGCAAACAGCGCTGATTAATTCAGTTTTTCGACTACAAATGGATTCATTGTGGCCAAGATTGAAGAATGTTATTGTCTAGTAAAGCGTTAAGTATAGTTACATAAAGATCCCTCAGGCTATTGGTACGTCAAACCCTTTACCAGACGACAAAATTTTAGGCTTGTCCAAATCCAAAGCATTTGCAGACGAAAAAATAAAAGTAAGTTAAAGTTTTGAAATTTGTTTGTGAAGGGCAGAAAACATTGTGGGTAAAGGAGAAAATGCTGGTTACCAGCATTTTCTCCTTTTCCCACATTTTTTTTTCTAAAGGCTTCTTTCTCAGGGTCGTCAAAAGTAGGGATTGAGTGGTAATAAGTTCAACCCTTTACCAGACAACAAAATTTTAACCTGGCCTAAATTGAAAGCGTTTGCAGGCGACAATTTCAATATTGCTCGAATGGTGCAATTTTTCTATGATAGGGTAGAAAAACATTGTTAGAAAAGGAGAAAATGCTGGTTACCAGCATTTTCTCCTTTTCTCATTATTTAAAAAAAAAAAGGCTCGTTTCCCAGGGTCGTTGATAGTCGGCGGGGTTAAGGTGACGTAATGGCATAAATAACTGTACCAAACTGACAGGTGCTCGAAACTTTTTACTGTCAAATAAATGGAAGAAGAGAGACAGATGTTTCAAGCGGGCACTAATGATAAAGTTGTAAATGAACCTGAAAATGTAAATTAAAAGAGAGAGAGAGAGAGAGAGACAGAGAGAGAGAGAGAGAGAGAGAGAGAGAGAGAGAGAGACAGACAGACAGACAGACAGACAGACAGACAGACAGACAGAGGGGGGGTATGGCAAAAGAAGCATTGCAGAGTTTAGCCTAAATACAGCTATCTTTCCCATTTCCTCTTTAAATCCTGACATCCGGTTGACAAAACTGTTGCCTCTTTCAAGTACTGGAGACAGGACGTCAAATTTGATGCGCTCCAAGGTTTGAAATCGTTTGAACCCTAAGGCGGGTAAGCGTAACTTACTGTCCTTTTGCGGACTGTGTAGATCAAGATCACAGAACGTGCAGTCTGATCTTTGATCCGCACCGTCTGATTAGAAAATATGGTACCGAAAATATAATAATCCAAAACATAACTTTGAAATATAAATAGTTTAGTTTTTACTATCGAATAGAAAATGTGATTTTTCTTTAGTTATTCAGCAGGATAAGGGTTAAATCGTCTCTCTTAACTGTATTGGCAAGCATAATGGGAAAAGTCATCGACTGACAATTAACTCGTTACCACACAAGAAAATTTTCGACTCGTCCAAATTGAAAGCATTTGCTGACGACAAATAAAGGTGACTGAAAAATTGAAACTTTTGTTCTGGGAAGGGTAGAAAACCCTGTGGGAAAAAGGAGAAAGTGCTGGTTACCAGCATTTTCTCCTTTTCCCACAGTGTTTCAAAAGGCTTCTTTCTTAGGGGTGTCAACAGTAGGGATTGTGTACGTGGTAATGGGTTGACATACTTGTACAATAGAGCACAAAATTCAAAGCAATTGCAAATCCATGAGGAATAAAGTGTAGGTACATCTGAGCTATGCTCCGAGAAAAGGAGGCTTTTTGCATATATGCGAAAGTTTCAGTTAAGGTCAGCCTGCGCCGGAACTATTCGCCTTCGGTCAGTTTTCTGTATGTCAAAGGTCTTATCTACCTCACGATTGAGTCTGTCGTTTAAAAAAGTGGGTATTGTGGAAACATAATTGTAGGTGCCTTGCCCGACACCATCTATCACGACGATGCACTAAGTCTTCTTTTGTCAGAGCATGGCTTAGATATTCATACAGATTTACCTTTAACCCTTTCCCAAACAATTAAGCCCTTGTTTTTACGTGTCTGCAGTACAAGTCTTTTGAAAACACTGTGGGAAAAGGAGAAATTGCTCGTAACGAGCAATTTCTCCTTTTCCCACATTGTTTTCTTTTTCTATCCATATGGAGAACCTTCTGCCATTCTTATGGAATTTGAAATGGTCGTCTGCAAACTCTTTTGAGTTTGGAAGAGTCTAAAATTTGTTTTTTGGGAAAGGGTTAAAGATCATTTCTGTTTTTGATGGGATATGCAAAAATTGCGGGAGAAGGAGAAAATGCTGTTTATTAGCATTTTTCTCTTTATCCCACAATGTTTTCAAAAGGCTTCTACTTAAGGGGTTTTAAAGTTCTGGATTCGGATCAGGTTAGCAATCTTGTAAGAGGAAAATACTCATGCGAAACTAAACGCACGCTTCACCGTATTGATCCGGAAGTAATTCCTGTTGACCTTTGGGGCGAGTTTAATTTCAAGATGGGGTGGTGTCATGTATAGATTCAAATTAAATTGATTTCTGCTGAATTCATTGCTGCAACCATACACAGTTGAATTTCATATGAAAACTATTCTCATTTTAGGCTTTTTGGTTGTCAGTCACTGTCGTCCACAGTCAATTTTAAAACATTCACTTATATAATTTAGACAATCCAAGAATAGAATAATCCACCGGTTATTGTGACGTCATCAAATATTCGCCCTTTCGTAACTGGGAAAGTCCTGCCTACACGTTGTGTCAAGAACAGAATTAAAAAATCCTGCTAAGGTAAGATATTTGTGAACAATATTTGATTAGATGTATTTTTATTAAAGCTTAGACTATCTTTTGTGAAAAAATTTGTCTTCTTCTACTGGTTATATTGTATAAAGTTGGAAAATCAGACGTGATAGAGTGGCTATGGACGATGACATTGAGACCGGGAGTCGAGGAGAAATCGTCTGACGAAATTTTTATCCCATTGCATAAATCCATAAGGATAAAAACGTAGTGCAAATACTGATTAGATATTAGTTGATATATTTATTTTCGGAGGAGCAATCTTAGTGTTACAGATAGAAAATTTTCATTCAACTGAAAATTCAAGGTCACTTGTGACAACTAAATTTTAAATTTCACAGACTTAAAGGGAATACTTTGTACGGCATTTAAGGTATCTAAGCTTAACACGCTCTGTCCTATTAGCATTACATTTTTTGCTGTATTAATTATCATTACTATGGTAGAAATGACTGTAATAAATTAATTTGAGTTTGGCTTATTTGTTAAGTTTTCTCATTGAATTGAAAAAGTTACAGGGCTATCAAGAAAAACTGGTAAGGGATATCTGAAACCATGTCTGAAAATAGTGGAGATATTTGTTGGAAATGTTGAGGGAATAGGTGAACAGATCTTTCGGACTTGGGAATCTATAGAGATCTACTTGAGAATGTGGAATGCATCAGATGTGGACAAGGGTGACTGATGTTTCGGTAACACACAAGTTTGGTAACATAGACTTATAGAGTAAATCAATTGGATGTTTTGGTTACAAAGCAATCATGTTGTGTTTATGTTCTGTGATGTTCTTTACACCTAATGTATGGCTTTGTTTTGTTCACACCTTTTACTTTTGCACTTTTCACCCATTGATAGATAGGTTCAAACCTTTTAATTTTCACTCTCTTCCCATTTTCACTTGATAGAAATGCAATCCAAATGGTTAATACATACAGCATGAAATGATGTACATAACAAAAAATATAAATTTATGAAACATAGTGGAAATTACAAATTAAAGTTTTAAATAAACGTTTGACAAAAATTTAGCCATGCATTGGGTGTGAAGAATGTCACCATACTTAAACACTATATAATTGCTTTGTTACCAAAACATCCAATCAATTTACTCTATAAGTCTGCGGTACCAAACTTGTCTATTACCGAAACATCCGTAAATTGTGGACAACAGTAGAAATAGTAGTACAGATAACTGTCCCCAAAGGCAATGTTACTTTTCGACTGGTCGCCTCTGGGTACAAAGACGATCAAGACAAAACCAGTTAAAAGTTCTGCACAGGTTTTGTGCGCAAGTTTGAACTTTCATAATTTCATAAATTGAGCACAAAACTAGGATTTAAAAATACCTGTTGCTTGTTTATTTAATAATCATTTGATTGAAATACAAATATTTTCAATTTAATTGCGGAGGCAACCAGTCGAAAAGTAACATTGCCTTTGGGAACAGTTAATTATCTGTACTACTATTGCTAGTGTCGCCTCATATGATGTTATCCACATTCTCAAGTAGACCTCTATAGATTCCCAAGTTAACCCTTTACCAGATAGCAAATTTTTAGCCCTGTCCAAATTGAAAGCATTTGCAGACGACAATTTCGATGTGGCTCAAATGGTGCAGTTGCTTATTGATAGGATAGAAAACTTTGTGAAAAAAGGAGAAAATGCTGGTTACCAGCATTTTCTCCTTTTGACACAATGTTTTCTAAAGGCTTCTTTCCAAGGGTGGTCAAAAGTTGTCATTGTTTGGGAAAGGTTAAAGTGTTACTTAAATTTGTCTCTTTGATATGGTTCACCGGTAACTAACTTTTATTGGACTTAAAATTCGTATGATGTAAGGCTGATCTGTGACATAATTGAACCCAACTGAAACTGTCAACATTAAACTCAAAATTTGACTGCTTTTTCTTACTGGCCAAATGTAGTGCTCGAGATATAATTAAGTCAACAGGTCTTTCTTGTAGAGAAAATTTTCTACAAAACAAAGACCAATGTGGTCTATTGGAAAAAAGGCTGGTAAAGCATTCTTGCCCGTTTTCACAATGTTTTTAAGAGCTTGCTGTTCAGCGTCGTTAATATCCAAGATTGTGAGTAAAAGGTTTAATTCTGATTGTGTTTTCTCATCAGATGGGAGCTGAAGGTGATATTAATAAAGGCAAAAAAACATTCGTCACAAAATGTTCACAGTGCCATACTGTAGAAAAGGGAGGTAAACACAAGGTTGGCCCAAATTTAAATGGATTATTTGGACGCAAGACTGGGCAAGCAGCAGGCTTCAATTACACAGATGCTAATAAGTCTAAAGGTATATCTTTGGTTGTTATTTACATCTTAATTATAATATCACAGAGCAAAAGAACATAAAGCACGGAGCCTGAAAAGACCTCAAATCAGCCATAGCTGTTATCAACTGCTGAGTATTGATGTTATAACTCTTAACCCATTACCACACAATCCCTACTTTTGAGGACCCTGAAAAAGAGGCTTTTACAGAACATTGTGGGAAAAGGAGAAAATGCTGGTAACCAGCATTTTCTCCTTTTCCCACAATGTTTTCTACCCTTCACAAAACAAATTTGAAATTTCCAGTCACTTTTATGTTGTTGTCTGCAAATGGTTTCAATTTGGATAAACCTAAAATTTTACCGTTTGGTAATGAGTTAACAGAACTGCATAAATTCTGCCAGAGCTGAGGATTGTTCCAGCAATGGTTATTAGGAAAAGCAGGTCATTAAGTACTGAGTAGAAGAATATGTGAAATACTAGGCTCCAGGAAAGTTTTGATTGCTGCACTTCTCTCTGACCGTTTGCGGACAGTGTTGTCAAGATCAGACTGCACTGAGTTTGCTGTCTGATCTTAAATCTACATTGTCCCAGAAAGAGACATTAATGTCCAACAGATTTTTGAAATACCAATATAAGGGTTTTTAGTAGTGGACTGATAATATTATTTTAGCTACTGAGCAGTGCAAGGTTTAATACATCTTTGCCCTTTACCAGACGACAAAATTTAAGCCTTGTCCAAATTGAAAGCATTTGCAGACTACAATTTCAATTTGGCTCAAATGGTGCAATTAGTCTTTGATGGGATAGAAAACATCATGGGAATAGGAGAAAATGCTGGTAAATTGTTACCAGCATTTTCTCCTTTTACAATAATGTCGAGATCATGTGCTAAGAGGGTTAAAGAATACAATGTTCCCTTTTCAGGCATAACCTGGGGTGACGATACTTTATTTGAATATTTGGAAAATCCGAAGAAATACATCCCAGGGACAAAGATGGTGTTTGCTGGAATTAAGAAGCCAAAGGAACGATTGGACCTGATCGCATATCTAAAAGATGCAACTTCAAAGTGATAAAGTAGTTGACATTTCAGCAAATTTTTAGAGCAAATTAAATGTATTTATTTTTTGTCTGTCATCGGTGAACCATTGTTTTTTTTCTCATACAAAAAAAAAAAAACAGTTTGAAAGGTTTTAATTTTTTTTTCAAGGGTCTGTGAGGACACTTTTAAGGTGACAGTTTTCAGGAAGACTCCTTTTTTAACTTTTTAATGTCAAGGGAAGATGTAGCAAAAAAAATGAAATATTAATAATTTTTATTGATGTAAAACATTCATTTTTTTTAGCCGTGACACATGCAATCATCAATCTGAGAAACTTCTTTTTCTGTTCTACTGGTGTGGAGATTATTCATGAATAGAAAGTACAGACTGTTAGACATTATTCCTGCATTATTTCTCAGTTGTTGCCATTTTTTCTTTTGTATGTGGAACTTTTACAAATACAGTTGACATTTTATGATTTGTTGTTTATTGTCTTTTGAGAAAAGTTGTATAGCAGTTCTGTTGGAGTTTAGTGTATGCCTCAGTGGGGTTTCTGATAAAATGAAATCAATTTTTGAAGGCAAACCGCTAAATTGCCAAAAATACTATGCATAATTATGAGCCATAATGATACTCTCTGAAAGGGGGCTTAATGAATCTTTGAAGAGTATGGACTCGGCCTGCGCAGACTGACTTGTGCCAAAACTTCACAGCTGTTGTCAGTTTTAACCTTTTACCCCATAAGGCATTTCTACGGTGTCTCTAATTGACCCTAAATAACAGCAAGGATGAAACCATTTCTTATGTGTATATGACACCTTTTGATAGCAAAGAAAACATTGTGACAAAAGGTGAAATTGCTCGTCACGAGCAATTTCACCTTTTGCCACAATGTTTTCCAAAGGCTCCTATAAGCAATGCGTAGAAATGAGTATCTATGGAGTAAAGGGTTATGCAAACCAAAGGATCACTTTACCTTATGATTCTGAAGATTGTCATACTTCAAATTTTATGTATCCATAATTAAATGGAGTCCAACATGAGAAAAGGGGCATTCAGACATATGCATAAAGTGCCTTCTCAGTTCAGCCTGCGCAGTCCGCATAGGCTTATCTGAGATGGCACTTTAAGACCACATTAGATTTTGTGCTACAGACGGTTTGCGCAAAACAGAGAATTACATAAAAGGTTAAAAACAAAAAGTGTCCTTTCAGATTAGCCTGGGCAGAAGGCGCAGGCCGATCTGATGCTAGAATTTTCGGCAAATGTCGGAATGCCCATTGTCATGTGTGGCAGGCCATAAGATGACTTTCAAGGTACATGTATGATGTATTATGGAGATGTATTAAGCCCCTTTTTGCCTGAATAATGGCTCATATTAACTTAAACCCAAAAGAAAAAAAATTAAGGTCTATCCAAATTAAAAGCATGTGCAGATGACACAGTAAAATGTTTTCTAAAGGCTAAAGTAGGGATTGTGTGGTAATGGGTAAATAACACAATTGTATAATTGTAACCATTTATCAAACTTAAAATCAGTATGATTATGCTCTTTCAGGGGACTGTTTTCTTAATCTTCTACTATAAAAAAATATCTTTAGAGGTCATTGGCATCTCTTTTAACCCTTTCCCAAACGACAAATTTTGGACTCTTCCAAACCAAAAGAGTTTGCAGATGACAATTTTAGATTTGGAGAAATGGCAGACAGTTCTAAAAAAAGGGTAGAAAACACTGTGGGAAAAGGAGAAATTGCTCGTTACGAACAATTTCTCATTTTCCCACAATGTTTTCAAAAGATTTGTACTGCAGACACGTAAAAACAAGGGCTTGTTTGGGAAAGGGTTAAATATTACACAACAAAATATTACCCTTGTCTGATGAAAAGAGCAACTGAAAACAAAGAACTTTCCTTTAACTCTTTACCAAACAGCAAAATCTTGGTCCAAATTGAAAGCATTTGCAGATGACAAAACATATGTGTTTGAAAAATTGACCTTTATTGTTGGAAGCGTAGAAAACATTGTGGGAAAGGGAGACAATGCTGGTCACCAGCCTTCTCCCCTTTTCCAGAATGTTTTCAAAAAGCATCTTGCACAGGGTCGTTAAAAGGCAGGATCCTGTCGTAATGATTTTTTTCAGTCCTTGGGAAGAACGTGGCCAATCCTGGGAAAGAACCTACAACCCCTCTGTTCTTCAGTCTTGCATACTACAGACTAGGCTGTTGGAGCTGATTTGGTCATCTGATTACATTTGGAGAGGTCTTAATTTTTATACGCCCGTCAAAGATGGGACTATTATGGGATCACCTGTGGCGGGCGGGCGGGCAGCGTCCAGTTCTTTGTCCGGAGCATATCTCCAAAACTATTCTACCTAGGGTTATGAAATTTCATGGGTGGAAAGATCTCGAGGGGGGAGTGCAGTGCACAGGAATCATCACTCTTGCTTGCTTAATTTGTAAGTTATTGCCCTTTGTCGTTTTTCATACTTGAATTTTGTCCGGTGAATATCTCCAAAACTATACTAGCTAGGGTTATGAAATTTCATGGGTGGATAGATCTCATCAAGAGGGAGTGCAGTGCACAGGAATCATAACTTTTGCTCGCTTAATTTTTTGAGTTATTGCCCTTTGTCGTTTTTCATACCTGAATTTTGTCTGGAGCATAATTATCTCCAAAACTATACTAGCTAGGGTTATGAAATTTCATGGGTGGATAGATCTCATCGAGGAGGAGTGCAGTGCACAGGAATCATAACTCTTGCTCACTTAATTTTTGTGTTAGTGCCCTTTGTCGTTCTTCATACTTGAATTTTGTCCGGTGCATGCCCCAGCTTTACAACTTGGGGTAAGACGGGCGTATCTTGCAACAATTTGCCGCTCTTGTTGTCATTTGGTAAAAAGTTCTCTCCTTATCAAATCACAGAACACAGAACACTCCTCCATACTAAAAAAGCTTGTAGATAAAATATTCAAAATGGCTGAATGAAGGCCCTTATCTTTTATAATGGAATTGAACAAGGCCCATTTCGCCAATCATTCTCAAATATTCCCGGTCTTATTCTCCAAGTTTTTCCAATCTTGTAAGTAACACAACCTCTGACTGGCTAAACCAAATGGTTTAGCCAATCAGAAGTTGTGTTACTTTCACAAAGTTAGAAAATCATGTGAAAAAAGACTGCAAATGTTTTGAAGAATGGTTGCTGAAAACCATTCTAGCCTAAGGAAGAAAGAGAAAATCCTGGATCTGTGCATAATCTGTATTCGCTGACCATTCTTAACCCATTACCACTCAATCCCTACTTTTGACGACCCTGAGAAAGAAGCCTTTGGAAAACATTGTGGGAAAAGGAGAAAATGCTGGTAACCAGCATTTTCTCCTTTTCCCACAATGTTTTCTACCCTTCCCATAACAAAGTTCAAATTTTTAGTCACTTTTATTTTGTGGTCTGCAAATGCTTTCAATTTGGACAGTCAAAAATTTTGTTGTTTGGTAATGGGTTAAAAGCCTTCTTAGTCTAATTAGTAATTTCAGAAAGTAAAATAACATCTAATTGGCTAAACCAAGTTTAGTTAGCCAATCAGAAGATGTGTTGTTTTCAAATTTAAAAAAATTCTTGAAAATAAGTACATAGAATTTTCATATAGTAAATATGGACCCTGGTTAGAAGCAATCTCTCTTTATCCCAACTCAAATTTTGATTATTCAGTCGCATTTATTTTTTTGTCTGCAAATACTTTGAATTTGGACCAGTCTAAAATTTTGTTGTTTAGTAACGGCTTAATTCCGTAGACAATGGATAGAAATTGTCAAAAAAAAATGTAACACATGACGGTTATTTCCGGTTAAAAGGTGTCTACTGAGGAATCGCCGAATGTCGCAGGTACATTTTTGTGTTTTCTATCGCTAGGCTAACAGTGATCGGTAAAGAATTTATTTCAATGAGACAATGTCTCCTGTCTTTGAAAACCAATGGGACATTTTCAAAAGTAATGAGACATATAAATCTTCATATGAGACGTTATAAAGATTTCAAGTAAAGCACTTTATTCTGTTTTATACATGGATCCGTGGCGATAAGATAATCCGACTACCTTAGTTACTGTTGCCAAGGACTCACAAACAAACGCTGTCAATACATATACTGTATAGCAGATAGGCTACTTAAATCGTGCTGTCATGAATGTTTCTCTCAATAAAATTTCGGAAAAAATCTTTTAATCGTATATTTCTGTCCATGATAAAATCTCGGTAAGAAATTTAAAGATGCTTGAAAGAACTGACACACGGATATGTATTAAAAGGGAGAATTATCGGGTCAACGGACAATGTAACAGATATACATGTTTAAAAAAAATTTCGAACTCCAATGTGAACGGAAAAGAAAACACAAATCTCCGTTCTGCCACAGAATTATAGAATTACAGATACTGATTGCTTTCGTTTGGCTAGTAAAGTCATTTTAGCATCATACCAAATTAAATAACAATGAATTACAAAACTTTCGAAAAATTTATAGACTGTCTGATTCAACAGAGGAGTTTAAGTTAATGAAAATTTTCCATATCAGGTTAAGGGGAAAAGGGTTGTCTGATGATTATAAAAATGTGTTAAGTGTGTTGTCAGTTATAAAAAATGTTAATATCATTGACGGTAATTTGTTTTATCTTATGATATACTGATGACAACGGGTGGTCAAGTTGATTAGGGCGGCAAATTGCTTTGCAATCAAACACGCTTCCTATCAATTGACAGTTTACTAAAACACCCTTTGTACTAATGTGCAGATGTGCTAATCCAATTAAACTCTTCACCAAATGAAAAAATTTTTTAGAACAATCCAACCTCAAAAATTTGTAGACAAGAAAAGAAATGATTCAAAAATTGAAATTTGTTTTTGAAAGAGCACAAAACACTGTCAAAAAAAGGAGAAAATGGATGTTACAAACATTTTCTCCATTTTCCGCGATGCTTTTAACAGCTTTCTAAGGGTCGTTAAAACTCGGTTTTATCTGATTAACGGTTGAAAAAGCTAAGTCAAGAGAAAAATTAACATGTTGCCCATTAAGCTAAACTTAATCTTAGTGAGGAAGTACAAGTCATTTGAAGTGCTTATTGTAAATAGCAGTAGTTTAAATCTAAGACTAAACATCAATTAGCATATTCTTCATGCACCATGGGTTAAGATTAACATGATTAATGTCAAACTGAAACATTGGTAACAAGTTACGCGGCCACTTTTTGGATGTGCATAGGTTATTGAACAAGGTTATATATTAAAGTAAACGTATTTTCTTTTTATTAGTTTTTCATATAGGTCTATTTTTACCTTTGTTTTCAATTTTTCTATTTCAGAGGGGTAAGCAGTATTTAAATTAATCCATTTTCCAGCGCTCATCAGAACTCTTTATACTAGTCCAAATTTTCAGTCATTATCATAATTCAAACTTGTCTAAAGCCTTTGCGTGATCTCACGTCAGCGGTACACGCTCGCAAACCACATATCTTACGGTTTTTGTTAAATTCAAACGTTAAAAACACAAAATAAATAAATAGTATCGGATCCCTCCAACGTTAACAATCGTTTATTTGTGAGCCGAAATGGCAGAACACAACGATGCACATCGGGTAGAATAAATGCGATGACCTGATTGGTCAAATATCGATTTCCAAGGATCCATGTATTGTTTTAGCACATGAATAATCAAAACTGTTCATTTTTCCATATACAAAAAAAAACCAATCAGACATATTTAAAGTATTTGCAGACGACGACTTCAAACCCTTCCCCCCACCAAAACCTGTCTGCTATAGATCTATATTTTCATTTCATAAAACATTTTTTCACTCATGAACCCGGAAATTTAGCTTCCAATTATTGTTTGATCAGAGTTTTGTGTAAATTCACTGTGTTTAAATTCAATATTAAAGATGGGAAGATAGTTTGAAGTCCCCCTGAACGGACGATGCCATGCTGCTCATTGTAGTGTCATGCGTTTGCACGCTTTTTTGGCGATCTACTTTTTCGTGACAATTAATTTTTGGAGAAGTATTGCTACATGATTTGACATCATCCAGTCAGTTTAAATAGCAAGTAACTTAAAAATCTGTCACTTTACACTAGATAAGAGGAAAAACACATTTGTTACTCTGTCATAAATGACTCGCCAGCTTCATTATCACCCTTCTGCTATAGATCTATATTTTCATTTCATAAAACAAATTTTTTTTTTTCGCTCATGAACGGAATTTAGCTTCCACTTATTGCTTTATTCAGAGATTTGTGTAAATTCACTGTATAACTTCATTATTATTGATGAGAAGATCGGACGATGCCATGCTGCTCATTGTATTGTCATGGGTTTTCACGCTTTTTTGGCGATCTATTTTTTCGTGACAACTAATTTTTGGAGAAGTATTGCTGCATGACTTGACATCATCCAGTCAGTTTAAATAGCAAATAAATTAAAAAAAAATATATGTCACTTTACACTAGATAAGAGGAATAACACCTTTGTTACTCTGTCATAAATGACTCGACAGCCTCATTATCACCCGCGTGTCCTTCGCATTTTATACTGATCGTGTTTAGCCCAGTCTTCTGCCGGATGCACGCAAGTTAGATTTCATGACGCTCTGGACGATAATTTCATGCGTCAGATATTTTCCACTGTCAAAGACAGATCATTTCAAATTTCCAAGTCTCAAAACTCGGACTCAGAGATCAAATGAGAAGCGTGCCGAGTTGTCAAGTTTTGTCAAATAATCCATGGACAAAAATTTCTTTCTCATTTTTCCGGCCAATTTTGATTTTTGTTATCTACTGTTCAATCCGAGATTGTGATTAATGATATTCACAAAACCAAGAATTCAAGTTTAGGCACCAAGCGAGTTCAAGAATCGACTACAATCGATTCCGGGTTTTCTCAATCGATTCCGGGTTTTCTCAATCGATTATCGGAATCGGAAGCCAAAACCAAATGACTTTCGACTATAGTCGATCATCTGCCCACCACTTTTCACGATTGGTGTCTGATTCTGCCAGCTTAATAAAATTGGGGATAGAAACAGAGAAACCGAGATCGCCTGAATACATGCCCAGTAACATTAGGCCTATTGATAGAAGGAAGAGTTCAATGTGTTATAGAATTGTACTTCCATTCAAGTATTTATTTAACTACACTACGACTGTGACTACGATAATTAATATAGAATCTTGACCAAAATGACAAAGTTGTTCACGGTAACACAAACCCATACGCTTACCGTATTTCAGCTCAGAAACTGAATCGTTGTATTGACTGTAGGAGCATCTTACGTTATAATGTAAATTAGGCAAAATAACCCTTAATAACTGCAATTTGATTTTTTATCGGTTTATAGTGCTGAGGATAATCACTGTATTGGTCATCTGACACGGCACACACTTCAGAATATTGAGTGTATATGTTTTGTAAAGGTTTTTGAAGATTCCAAGTAGTGTATTTCCAGAAATCGTAGTCGCCGACGAAACTTTGTTGGATTAAACGTCTTCAACAAACGATTAACCACCAAAAGAACTAAAGATTTACGTGCACTGACATCCCAGACATTCCGTGCGACAACCTGCAACTGCATATCTATTCAATAACATGTTTAAAAAATCATGTTTTTGTGCTTACCTTGTGTAATCTTGTGGGCGCAGCCATGTTTTTTACTCGAGCGGGTACGTAAAATTGACAGTAACGTTGACCTGGAGCAAGTTCGTAAGGTCTCTCCAGTGTGAATTTGATCATATGAATTGATTCAAATTCGTTACACCTAGATGAAAAATTACCATTTGTCATACATGTATACCCTCAGATCGTCTCTACAGACGTAACCGTGTTTATTCGTCCTCGGTTTTACGCGGTCGAACTAAAATGGTCAGGCGATTTATTTATTTTTCCATTTTTCGATGGTTGTACGGTTTGAAAGAAATTCAATACGGCCATTTAATATTGTAAGAAGTATATAGTGTAATATATTTCCTTGTAGTTTTAAATTCAAGAGGTCATGCAAACTGTTTTTCATCTTGGAAACATCTAAAAACACATGTTCAACATGCGAACTATTTTTCGTCCGCTACCAAAAAATCCCGGGAATTTCTAGCAGGGGAATCTCACAAGGCCGTGAAATCTGATCTTTTCAAAATTTTGATCATGAAGATGTTTCTAAAAACTGTATATTGATACATATCGAATTATTTCTTTCGTATATGTGCAAAAAAATCAAACCTTTTCCACGAGCCCTTTGATTTCGAATTAATAGCAAATTTTCCGAAACTCATCACCATTTTATATTAAAAGATGGAAAAGAGTTTCTACTTATTTGCTTTTCAGTGTCTGAAAAAGTTTAACTTTATCTACTGCATTTGGTGCTAAGTTTTGTGGTCACTTAGAAAGAAAGCTGTTGCAAACATTGCGAGAAAAGTATTGTTTTTCTTTTCTCGAAACTCTTTAGCATGTAAGCTTCATTTTTTCTTTTGTAAGATGGTAAAGAGTTTCTACCTATATGTTCAAGAAACTGAAATTTTATCCAACAGTGATTTGTTTGCATGTAAGATGGTACAGAGTATCTACTTCTTCTTATACTTTCACGAAGATGAAGAGTTGAAAAAGGATTTTTTTTTTTTCAAAACACTTTACCATCTTATTGAAAATATTTTGGTAAAATGGTTGGGAGTTTCTACTCAATTTGCTTTTTGATGTCTTGAAACTGCAATATAATGTAACAGTATGCATTGCTGAGTACTATAGACAATGAGGGAAAAAATATCTTTCAAACAATAGGGTAAAACAGTACCAAAAAAAAATGAATTTCAAAACACTTTACCATTTTAGTGAAAATATTTTGGTAAAACGGTTGGGAGTTTCTGCTCATTTGCTTTTTTATGTCTTGAAACTGCAAAATAATGTAACAGCATGCATTGCTAAGTACTATAGACACTGAGGAAAAAGATCTTTCAAACAAGAGGATAAAACAGTACCAAAAAAAATAATTTGAATTTCAAAACTCTTTACCATTTTAGCAAAAATATTTTGCTAAAGTGGTTGAAAGTTCCAGCCCATTTGCTTTTTTATGTCCTGAAACTGCAATATAATGTAACAGCATGCACTGCTAAGTATTATAGACACCGAGGAAAAAAAGGATCTTTCAAACAAGAAGGTAAAACAGTACAAAAAAAAAAAAGATGAATTTCAAAAGTCCATTTACCGCCCCCCCCCCCCTCCCCTCAAAAAATGATTTCAAAACTCTTTAACATTTTAGTGAAAATATTTTAGTGCAAATATTTTGGCAAAATGGTTTCTGATACTGTTTATGGAGTAAATGCTTATTATGGATTTGAGTCATTTCCTTTGTTTCCAGTAGTTTTGTTCCTGCTGTTTGAATAGCATCCAAAATTGAAAATGTAATGAGGAAATTGTGCAGCCACGTGAAGCAAAACACATCCATTTACCTATTTATTTACAAATATTTATTTCTTTTTCTCCATATTTTCTCACGTATTTGCTTCCCTTTGCGCTCTTCATTCGAATAAAACCCGAATCAAGTTCTATATGTTTCATTATACTGAAGACTGGCGAAATTGCAAACATTTAATGGTCTAAGGGAGAAAACTCGTACTTTCTTAAATCTGCGTAGGTCCAGAGTCGTCTCCCTTACAATTCTGAGCCGCCTAAAACCTAAGACGAATAAAATATGGTACACGCTCATAGTTTGTGGAGACGATCGGCATTAAAAAAAAAAATCTTACGCTTACTTATAATGGATTATATAATGTTTTCACGATGGTAACGTAAATATTTACGTTTCTGAAGGATTGCTATATAATCCAAAATCAAGAGAGGCGTAAAAGAATGAAAGAATGATAATTATATTTTTAACCAGTCGGTAGTCTCCCTTGCTTGTCATCTCGTTTGTAAACGCAACAACCGTTACAATTCTAAGTTGTAAGTGACGATTTATTTATACTGTTAAGCAGAATGTAAACATAATTCAGATTATTAAACATTCAAACAACATATAAATCGGTAGACGAAATTCTATCTAATAGATTATCAATTGCACGTATACTTAAATATTTATAAAGTAAATGGGGATTCACATTGTTTAAGTCATGGTTTAACTAAAAGGGCAAAGCGTTTAAAATATTTTTTACTATGTACCGATATCCGTAGACTCCGGTATCACCATATATACACCGGTACATTTGAGTGGCCGGAACTACTTTGACGTCAACACTCACTGCGATCTATAGTTAAAACTGTACAACCATTTTAGTTCAAGCGTTTTACGCTTGCTCTTGGCTGGCATTTTTCTGTAAGGTGCACAGGCATATACAGACCAGAGACAGGAAGAGGCGGTTCCATGTCTTCTGCATATAACTGTGCACATTTTATAGCCGCAGTCATTTAACACTACCGGAACTGGCCAAAGCGAGGCTTTGGGTGGAGCCTGTCTCTTGTAGGCGTACCTTCCAAAGAATGTGGCTAATTACGACGTGAAGCAGTCGGAAATAAGCTCTTGCCTCTTCAATAAGGGAGGCAACTCTGGCATTACTGATTACAAAATTTTGTACGAGTTGCTTCCCTTTGACCATAATTCGTTCACCGTTCTCTTGCAAGTGTCTTAGTTTGTGAACAAAAATCAGTTCAGAACAAAGAGCAAAGCAAAAACTCAGATAAATTGGACGAAAATAGGCTGAAGATGCAAGAAAGAAAAGGAAATTGGGCAAAAAGACCTGAAAATGTGTGTAACGAAAATCAGTTGATACGAAATGAATGAGCGGGAAATAATCAAAGGAAATTTAAAAGAAAGCAAGGTAGTTTTTCCTTGGTATCTTGTGATTGGACTGGTGCTTCGGGTTTTAAGTCATGGGTTATTTTTAAAAACAAAAATCGCGTGTATCTTCACGTATGAACTGTAAATACCCACTACAAAATATATGAAACATTGACGAATTTTATGTGCACAGTATCCGGATTGTAGATATCTTCGGGTAAAAGTTTGGCTTTGTAGAAGAAGTATAGAAGTCCTGTTCATAGAACACTTCATTTAATTTTGGAAAAATAAATAACACAAAAAATGGAGGAAGGGTTTGATAAGCATTTTACTATTTAGCAGATCACGAACTTTATGACTGCATTAACGTGAAAGGTTTAGCAGACGACAAATCTAAAAGTTTGTCAAAAGGTGACTTCTGTCTTTGATAAGATAAGAAAACACTGTGGTAAAGTGAAAAACATGCTCGATAAGAGTATTTTCTCCTATTTCCATAATGGTTTCAAAAGAACAGAGAATTTTTAAGGATGTTTGAAGCTTAGTCTCAATATATGAAAGGCTTTGGTGATATTTTTCATATTTGCACATTTATTGTATACCAAGTCCATTATAAATTTTCTAGTAGATCTAGCAAAAGCAGAGCGCTATACAGACTTTCTGTTTCGTTGGTTAAATCTGTATTGCAGCAAAATGCAACTGAGATTTTAATAATAAACATGACCAAAGACAACAAACCTTTCATTACATGTATAAAGAGCTTGTAGAAGTCATTTGTTACATGTAAATCTCGGAAAAAACACTGGGGAAATTTATCATGGGTGGTGGCCATTTTGCGTGTATTTGGGAACGTAAACAACTCGAGTAACAGACAAAATGCATGGTTTTCTCTGTGTTAAGCTTTAAAATTGAAAATATTTGTATTTCAAATGAAGGGTTAATTGATACTCAAGCAACAGATATGTTTAACTCTTTACCACACAATCCCTACTTTTAACGAGCATGGGAGACAGGCCTGTTGAAAATATTGTAGGAAAAGGAGAAAATGCTGGTAACCAGCATTTTCTCCTTTTCCCACAATGTTTTCTACCCTTCACAATACAAATTTCAAATTTTCAGTCACTTTTATTTTGTCGTCTGCAAATGCTTTTGATTTGGACAAGCCTAAAATATTGTCGTTTGGTAATGAGTTAAATCCTAGTTTTGTGCCCTCTTTGTGAATTTATGAGAGGACAAATTTGCGCACAAAATCTGTGCGGAACTTTCAACTGGTTTTGTCTTGATTGTCTTTGTACCAGAGGCGACCAGTCAAAAAGTATGTTCATAGCCTTTGGGGACAGTTATCTGTACTAGTTTGAAACTGTAAACTGCATGGTGAATTGTTACATGCATGCATGATCATCCGTGATGCATGTGGTCAACAGGTTTGTACATAAACCTGGGTCCGTATTGACCATCAAATCTAAAGTCAACTCTATAACATGATTTCCAAACTTACTGTAAGACTGAAAGAAACATTTTGTATATTTGTTTTGGCCTTAGGCTGCTGTTCAAAGCGTTGTCAGCCCACGTATTCATGTAGATAATTTCTTAAATTTTCTTTATGTGTAAGATAAAATGCAGTTGGAATGATAGAATTTGCCATAAAAAGGCAGAGCTCCAGATAGAGGGAGTGATTTCGATTTCGATGGATTTAAAGTACAATCATTCCTTCTTATCTTGAGCACTGAAAAGGGAAGAAAACATTGTTGGAAAAGGAGAAAATGTCATTCACCGTGATGTTTTAAAAACAAGAAAAGTCTTCAGAAAAGATAGCTGGCGTACAAGGTACTGAAATATGAATGTTGGAATTGTTTTTTGGCTTAATCAATATGAAGTAAAATAATGAGAAATGACCGGCAAGTTATTTCCTTTGTTCATCACTGTTTTTAATTTTGTTGAAAAATAATTGATCTATTGGGTTGTTGGGTGATGCTGAATGCTCGTAAATAATGTATGTGATAAATATTCAAGAAAATATGGCAGCAAATTTTTCATATCACACACAATCAGTTGAATATCTTCTCTATACATGTATCAGCATTTGCTGCATAAGATCTAATGCCTGAACTTTTTTTTTATCGCTTCAGTAGAAATGTCACATCTTTCATAAATAAAGAAGTGGAGTACAAGATATGATACCCGGGAGTCAAATAAGATACTAATGCGGCATATTTCTCAGCCAAGTGGTGTAAAAGTTTGATGATCAACAGACAGCGATGTACTAAACAATAGAGAGAAATGGATGAATAGTTAAGTGGAAAGTTGCTTTGGTGGACGGTAGCACTCAGCATAGCTTCAGATAGAGGCAGAAATTTTGATTTCAAAATCGAAAATACATGTGTTATGAATTCTCCACTAATTCCTATGTTGTGGGTACTCATTAGAATTGTCTCATTGAGACGATTCTAATGAGTACCCACAACATAAGGTTTTGAAGAAAATTAAAGGATTTAGAAAACCATCATTCCCTCTTATCTGGAGCTCCGACTTGGGAAAGCATGAAAATCTTGAACAGAAACTGTTTTTGCTGAACTCAAACTTAAGTGCAAGAAAAGTGACAGTTACAAATGGTGTCCTTGTGTGCGTGGCTGAAAGGTTTGGACCTGAGCTTTGTATTCAAGACAGGGGTGTGGAAATCCCATGTCCAACTCATCAGACTCGGAAAAATTTGTTGTTGGACAAATTACTTTTTTCAGTCAAGTTGTGAGCATTTGTCTACCTCAGCAATCACAATATATGATAGGGTCGGTATGAGATGTGTCTATTTTTGCACATTGATTTTTTTAGCTTTTGAAAATGTCTGAATAATGTCAAGGTCATTTGTATTGATTAACTTATTACCAAACGACAAAATTTTTGGCTTGCCCAAATCGAATACATTTCCAGAGGACAAACTAAAAGTGACTTGTTCATGAAGGGTAGGAAATATTGAGGAAAAAGGAGAAAATACCAGCATTTTCTCGTTTTCCCACTATGTTTCCTAAGGTATTTTTTTATTATTTTCATTTCAGCACTGATTCAAATATCTTTAACAAAAATGAATGTAACACATTTTAACCTGAATCTGATTGTACAGCTTTGGTCTGACTGGACTGTGGTTAAGCCAATACTGTAAATGTGGATATATATGTGTTACAAAAAATTTGCGAATTACAGATACTGGACAATCTGCACACCGAAATGTTTGCAAACTCAAGGCCCTTGATTCTCTTTTTGTTGGTATTCTTGTAAAATGTGTGAACAGAAAAGTTCACAAATTTTACAAATTCACGAAATCACAGATATTTCCATTTTGCAAAAAATTTCCAGTTATACAGTATCTACTCTGCCTGAAACTGTCACAAACAGAAACAATTGTGCAGCAATCAGTTGATGCATAAAATTGAGGTAAATGGACCGTTTTTTTTTGTAAAATATTCAAAGCAAACGGAAAGTTACAAGTCTTGAGACCTTGAAAGCATCTACCAGCTCAAAACATAAATAAACAAGAGGGCCAACATGGCCCTGGATCGCTCACCTGAATTTTTGAGAGGACCATAGCCATTTTTTATTTTGAGGTATTGAAACACTGGAAACAAAATCATTATTTTGTCAAGTTATTTTCAAAAGGTCACCTGTAAAAGTCCTTATAAAATCTGACCAGCAGTTTCAGAAAAGAAGAATTTTTAGGAGTTTCTTAATTTTCGTACAGTGCAAGTAGCCCCCATTCACCAGAGCCATGTTTCTTGACCTATCAAAAGTTTGCAAACAATTTTTGGAAACGGTTATTTAAGGAACGTTTCTGTGAAATTGTTTCAAAACCTGACCAGCCATTTCAGAGAAGAAGAATTTTCAAGAATTTCTTCATGTCCGTATAGTACAAGTAGCCCCCATTCACCAGAGCCATGTTTCCAGACGAATCAAAATTTCATGAAAAAATTCTGAAAAGGGTCACCAGAGAAACATTGCTGTGAAATTGTTTTATAATCTGACAACAGGTTTCAGAGAAGATGAATTTCCAAGAATCTCTTCATTTCCATATAGTGCAAGTAGCCCCCATTCACCAGAGTCATTTCACGGACAACTTTTGAAAAGGGTCACCCAAGGAACATCTTTGTGAAATTATTTCAAAATCTGACCAGCGGTTTCAGAGAAGAAGAATTTTTAAGAATTTCTTCATTTCCCTATAGTGCAAGTAGCCCCCATTCACCAGAGCCTTGTTTCTTGAGTCAATTTATTATTTCAAAATCTGACCAGTGGTCTCAGAGAAGAAGAATTTCTAAGAATTTCTTCATTTCCCTAATTTTAAACATTCTGCACTATGCTCTTTGTTTATTGAACAACAAATAACTTTGACTGAATACATTGTCGTTTAGTAATGAGTTAAATATAAACATTGAAAATCTTTTATGGCTCAAAATAAAGTAAGATAATGAAAAGTAACCTGGCAAGCAATTATCTTTTTTTTCATCACCATTGTTTAAATTTGTTTTGTTGAAAAGCAGTATCTATTGCGTTATTGGGTGATGCTCAGTGCTCGTAAATAATGGTTTCATAAATGTTCAAGAAAATATGGCGGCAGTGGCCTGCCAATATGCATGTGAATATTGTTTACAAATCGCAAATTAAAATCTATTTGTTCTATCTGAGTATGTACAAAGAAGTAGGTCAAACGCCAGTGCATTCAGCTACCTTCCAAAAAGCTAGCTAAAATTATGAGATTCATTATTTAAAAGAGCAGAAAACTCTGATGGAAAAGGAGAAAATGCTGGTATCTAAGGTTTTTCTCCTCTTCATCCTTCAATGTTTTCAACCCGTTTTGAAATCAAATCTCAAAACATGGAGCTAAATTCAAACTGTCCTCTTCAACTGCTTTAACCCATTACCACACAATCCCTACTTTTGACGCCCCTGAGAAAGAAGCCTTTAGAAAACATTGTGGGAAAAGGAGAAAATGCTGGTAACCAGCATTTTCTCCTTTTCCCACAATGTTTTCTGCCCTTCACAAAACAAATTCCAAATTTTCAGTCACATTTACTTTGTCATCTGCAAATGCTTTCGATTTGGACATACCTAAAATTGTGTTGTGTGGTAATGAGTTAACCCTATACCAAGCAATTCTAACTCTTAACAACCCTGAGGAATTTGGACTCTGAAAACATTGTGGGGAAAGGAGAAGATGTTGGTAACCAGCATTTTTCCTTTTCCCACAGTGTTTCCTACCCTGATGGAAACAAACTTCATTCTTTGAGTTTCATTTATTTTGTTGTCTACAAATGCTTACGGTTTGGACAAGTCTAGAATTTTGTTGTTTGGTAAAGAATTAAATTATGGTTGACCGACATGGATTAAGATTTATTGTAAATTAATAATTTGTGGCTAAAGTAATATTTGAATAGGGAAAAGGCTAATAATGACGAATTGCGTGGTGCACAGAGTAGGAAAGTTTTCTTTGAAAGGATAGAAAACATTGTGGGAAAATGAGAGAATGGTGCCTTTTAGACCAGTCCAAATTGAAATCATTTGCAGACAACAAATTAAATGTCAACCAAATGTTGAGATATGTCTTGGAATGGATAGAAAACATTGTGAGAAAAGCAGAAAATGCTAATTACCAGCTTTTTACTCCTTTACCTCATTGTTTTCAAAAGCCTTCATCATCTGGATTGATAAAACAGGATTATGTGGAAAAAGTCAAATACCTGCTGGTACAATTGATTGTTTTGATTGTATGGTGTTTAGAGTCACTTTAGTATTATTTCAATAACATTGCAGTGGCCAGTTCACCTATTCATGTTTTCCTGGAGTCTCTTTTACCAGTACTCCACACAGTTTTCTTTTCCAAACGCATGGCTGCTTTCCCACATAACCAGTGGCAAGGTACTAGCCGGTGTTGGGAGAGTAATGATTCCTGTGGCAATGACTATCAGTTATCCCCTAAAAGAAATTGGTCGAGCCAGGGATGGAACCCACAACCTCTTATTCTCATATCCTGCGTGCTACTGAATGAGTTACCAGGGCTTTGCCTCCTTTAGGTATAAAGCTTTTGAAAAGATTATGGCTAAATAGGAAAATGTAGATGACCTACATGCTGTTTTTCCCAAGTATTTTTTATCAACTCAGAACAGTAACCATCCCTTAACTCACATTTGTCAGTTGCAGATGCTTTCAGTATATTTTGTTTGTTAAAGTATTAGCTTCGGGTTCAGGAAATAGTGAGAATGTAAATATTGTGGGAAAAGGAGAAAATGCTGATAACCAGCATTTTCTCCTTTTCCCACGATGTTTTCTACCCTGCTGGAAACAAATTTCAAATTTCTAGTTACAGTTAAATTGTGGTCTGCAAGTGCTTTCAATTTGGACCAGTCTAAAATTTTGTTGTTGTTTAAGAGTTCGGTAATTACACACAGAGAACTGAATATTTTTGTAAAATACATCTATATATGTACAGAACTGAATTGTTAAATAAATAAGGTTTGTTTCATAAATTTCTATCTTTTTATCTTGCCATTCTTTTTACCCCATTCCACATAATCCTGAGTTTTAACAACCCCAAGTAGAGAAGTCTTTTGAAAACACTGTAGGCTTTCTAAAACATTGTAGGAAAAGAAAAAAAAAGTTGGTAACTAGACAGGATGCCTTTGAAAAAAAAAAAGCTTTTTAACCCTTTACAACTCAATGACGACTTTAAACACCCTTGAGGAAGAAGCCTTTGTAAAACACTGCAGGAAAAGGAGAAAATGCTGGGAACCAGCATTTTTCTCTTTTTCCCACAGTGTTTTCTACATTATCAGGATCAAATTTCATTATTTGAGTCACACTTAAAATCTTGTCTGCAAATACTTTCAAGTTGGACGAGGTCAAAACTTTGTCGTCAAAGTTAAAACATTGAAGGTTTTTGGAAACATTGTGGGAAAAGAAGAAAATGCTGGTGACCAGAAGAGAAGTCTATTAGATAAAGAGACGGCTTTTGAAAACATTGTTGGAAAAGAAGAAAACGCTTGTGACCAGAAAAGGAGAATTCTTCTGAGAAATCAACAGCTTTTGAAAACATGATGGGAAAAGATGAAAATGCTCTGTAGCTCAGCTGATAACATTTGCTCAAGGGAGCATGTTGCTAGTACAAATTACCGGCTTGCCAATTTCTCTCAGAGAATTTATGATGGTCATTGCAACAGGATACATTCCTATCTTGCTTCTTAATAACCTGTGTATGATGCCCTAGATGGTTATGTGGGAAAGCAGCCAATGGCTTGGGAAGAACATAGTGAGAAATGCTGGAAAAGAAATGCTAGGAAAGCATAGATAGGTGAAGTGGCTGCAGCTGTGATATCATTGAAAGTATTTTATTATATCAACTCTTCGGCTGCTCAGTGCAACTCAAGGACCTTTTGCAGACAGTGTTGATCAAGATCAGATTGCACAGAACATATAGTCTGATCTTTGATCTACACTGTCCAATAAGGGGATATTTTATCCTGAAAAAAAAAACCTTTGAAATAGCCAAATTTTGGTTTTTACCATCAGTTTTGAAGGTTTCATCTCAGTTACTTAGTAGGATAAGAGCTGAATTTTAAACGAACAAATCTACCAGACTATAAAAGTTCTGTACTATTTAGTATTAATGACATTTACAGATAGAATTCGATCAAAATTTTCTCAAAAGAGACTTTGCAAAGGATATGAAATTATTGTGGCAAAAAGAAAATAGCATGTAACCAGCAATTTTCCTCAAGATTCTCATTAATTTTTCCAAAAGCCTAAACAGTGTCCCTAAGTATCGGGACTGTCTTGTAAAGGATTCAATTCCATGAGAATTATTTGATTAAAATGTATGAGAAAGAGTCATATACAAGCATACTGTTTGACAAAATTTTTCATCGATTTAAATAAGCTACGGTGTAGTCTACATAATTATGTGCAAATATGAATTTCCTTGTTTCATATATGACGAAAAAAATAGATAAATAGCCATTTTTCTCAATTAGACACAGTTTAATTACAATATCGAATTATATCTTTTATCAATCAACCCAATAAATGATGCCCATAGACTCATGCTGCAAAACTATCGCAGCCGGGATTTAAAAAAAAAAATAGTCTAGGGGAGAAAACTCGTACTGTCTAGGAGTACGAGTAAAGCAAGAGTAGCCTCCCTTATAATGATCCGCCCTTCATCATTTCTCCTAGACGCTTGACGGATCAAAGTACTAAACACTAGGGAAAAAGGTGACGTGCATGTAACGTTTTTAATCTGTTTTTGATGAAGATTTCAATTAATTTTAACAAAAGAGTGTCATTGATATTGATTTTAATACAAAACACTAGAATCTAAGTTTTAAATAAGATTATTTCCTGCTTTTGCTACTTGAAATTCGAATGGAATCACCGAGAAAGGTTTGAATCTTTGAAAATCGCTATTTGCAAAGGTATGAAGCTTGCAGACGGCATAGTTTAAAATGACGCTGCACAGACTGTACGATCTGATTCTGGGTCTACACAGTTTACTTGTTTCGTAAACCTTTCAGTGCAAAATAAATAAACTTAAATTCCAGCGGACGGCTATAAATACAATCTATTGAAACTTACAAAGATTTGATTGTATAGGCTTGACTGCATCAGCGGACGGCATATATCAAAGATCAGACTGCACGTTCTTTGCACGTTCTGTGCAGTCTGATCTTGATCTATGCCGTCCGTAAAAGTGTCTGCTTTCGCCTAAGGCGCCGAAAGGGTTAAGCCTATTTGGATAGAGTTAAAATCTTTACAAGATAGATCTAGAGCGCTGTAGTTCCGGTAAACTGTTCAAATCGGACTCGACAGAGGTTCGATGTCTAAGGCGCGTACAAACGAAAACTTCAAAGTGCCATATATAATGAAAGTTGCCTTTGTGGTCTGTGTAGATAATGATCAGAGTGCACTTTCTGGACAATTTTATGCAATTATAAAACGTACCTTAATTGTTCGGAAAGTTTTTTTTAGACTGAAGTTATCTCTTGTTTATTTGGCGCTCTGTGGGTTTGTAACGGGAACGGTTTGATATTCATTGGGATTTATTTTAACTAAACATCATCTTCCTACATAAGCCAATTTATGTTTTGAACTTGAGCTATAAAATGACCTGCTATATTTAGCGATATACATGTATGTCGGTATCGTTATTGAATGAAAACATAGTTTTGTTTGTATAAGTTTGCGTTAAGTTATCGTAGTGGTTATCATTAACTCATTAATTTCATTTACTGAACATCTATTACCTCAATGATATCTGTAACCAAATGTTGCATTTTTTATTGTAGCGCGATCTTACATTGAATTCCAAATTCAAATATTGGCGGTTATAATTAACATGAAATAAACGGGAGACTACCTGCCGCCTGTTAAGAAAAATAATAAGTTTGACTAATTTTTCTTTTTTCTGTCTGGTGGCATGTCGTTTTTATAACGGTTAAAATTAACAATTTGACCATATGAACTGATTGAAATTCATTATACACCTAGATGAAAAATTATCGTTTGTCAAACGGATCGTCTCTACAGACGTTACAGTGTTTATTCGTCCTCGGTTTTATGCTTGCTCTTGGCTAGCATTTTTTGTAAGGTGCACAGGCATATAAGGACCAGAGACAGGAAGAGGAGGTTCCATGTCCCGCCTTCTGCACATACAATGCACATACAGTAGTCGCAGTAATTTAGCACCTCCGGAAGTAGCTAAAGCGAGGTTTTGGGCGGAGTCTTTGTTTTGTACGCGTACCATCCAATGGTATGCACGTACTCATGACGTGAAGCAGTTAGAAATAAGCCCTTTCCTCTCCAATAAGGGAGGCAACTGTAGCATTACTACTTAAAAAATTTTGTACGAGTTGTTTCCCTTTGACCATTAGTCGTTCATCATTCTCTTGCAAGACTCTTATATTTTGAAAGAGTATCACCCCGGATAAAAAAGCAAACCAAAGTGCAGATAAATGGACGAAAATAAGCGATAAATTAAACAAATTAAGGAGAGGAAGCAACGTAAATTGGTGTTACAAACAAAAATTGATGCGAAAGGAACAAACCGGAAGTAGTGCTATAAGCTTGGTAGAGAAGATATGGCACTGTTTCCATGATTTCTTTACGATTCTACGGGTGCCAATGATTGTAAGTCGCATGTTTCTTTTTTTAAAGTAAACACTTGTATATCTTTGCATATGAACCATATCAAAGACAATAAAACAGTAAACATGAACGAGATTCATTTGTTCAGTATCCGGATTGTAGATAAATTCGGATAAAAGTTTGAATTGTGAGAAAAATTTGAAATATATTCAATACAACACTTTAAGTGAGTTGAAAAGAAAATAAAGAAAATAACATAATTGAGAGAGTTTAGTATGAATACAGTTGTAAAACTTGTTTCTATCGAATGGCAGTCATTTGAAAACCCAGTAATTTCGACACCCAGTCATTTCGACACATTTTGGTCATTTCGATCCCCGGTGGAAAAATGTTTGCAAACTTTGGTCATATAGACACCTCATTTTTTTAGCACTTTTTAAACTCGACTTTTTATTATCAAATTACTTTAATTTCTTTTAAAGATGTCATATCATTATAATTTTGTGTTGATGTTCGACCAAACATGTTTTTAACCCTTTCCCAAACGACAATAGACTAGACCAAATTGAAAGCATTTGCAGACGACAATTCAACTCTTGCTGAAAAGATGATTTCTGTTTATGATAGAATAGAAAACATTGTGGGAAAAGGAGAAAATGTTGGTTACCAGCATTTTCTCCTTTTCCCACAATGTTTTCAAAAGGCTTCTATTCCAGACCCGTAAAAACCAGGGATTGTTTGGGAAAGGGTTAAATAACTTTATTCAAGGGTAATTACTCCGAGTACGGGTATATCTGTACAATTTTCTGTATTCTTCTCAGCCTTTTATAAAGAGATTAATATGTAGTACAATATTTGTCACACCTTTACCTGTCTTTAACTGTGTTTGACTTCACATTTTTATTGATCGGAATAAATCATAATTAATGAAAATCCTACAAAATACAACAAATGCCAAGACTTGACCTCTTAATAAAAGGTTAAGAAAACATATGTCCTTCACACGTTCAAGATAAAAATGTATCTACATACAGTACGTCCATTTTACCAAATCTGTAATTTACAGAAACCCTGAAAAAGAAGCCTTTTGAAAACATTTTGGGAAAAGGAGAAAATGCTGGTAACTACAAACTACTTCTATTAAATTACCAAAACAATGAGAGATTTTTGTACCCCCCCACAAAACGAATGTTTTCTGGGGTATACTGGAATCATCCTGTTTGTCTTGTCTCTGTCTGTGTGTCTGTCCGTCTGTGTACAAAATACCAGTAATTTTGTGTATAAAACTCCTACAGTTTTCCTTCAACTGTATTGAAACTTAGCAGATATATTAATCATTATATGGAAGATTTGCAATATGCCTTTTTCAAGTGTCAACTCTTCCTGGTTGAAGAATTATCTCCCCTTTAACTTGACACTCTTTTTCTGTCTAAGGGCTGGTAGGGGTATTAAGTCACATTAAGTGACAGCTCTAGTTTGACTTGCTGAAATAAAAAGGAATTGCAGACAACAAATGAAATGTAGTCCAAGCATGAGATTTGTCGTTGACAGAGTCGAAAACATATTGGGAATGTAGTTCAAAAACAGGTTTAGTGTTTGATAGAAAAAAAAAAAACATTTGTCAGAAAAGGAGAAAATGCTAGTTCCCAATATTTTCTCGTTTCCACATTATTTTCAAAATACATTTTCCTAGAGGTAAACAAGGGTTAATGAATTTTTTTATTTCCATCTTTGTAGTGTAAATATGGAAGTGAGGTGCAAAACGCAGAAAATAGTTTACCTCGTTGGAGAAGAGAGAAATCACCAAGCATGAGACAAAAAACCTTAATATTTTTCAGGAAGAAGTTGTGAAGTATTTAACGAAAAAATGGGGCAAGAGTCTTCCACCATCCACACTCAGTGCTTTTTGTGAAAAACAAAGAGAAATGGACCAGTGGTTCGGAAGATTACAGGGTTCAGACTAGCACACCAAAACACATGAGCCCGGATGAGACCCTTTATCATTGGTACTCAGACTTAAGTTCAAGACATATTTTGGTAAGTGGTAATATGCTTGTCAAGAAGGTGAAGAAACTTGGCTGTGAGCTGGGGATTCAGGATTTATCTTATTCCAATGGATGGCTGGCCATATTTAAGAAATGCCAAAGCATTGCAGCATGCAAACCTAAATGTACATGTAAGAATGTTTCAAGTCCAACCCAAGTTTTTACTGGTTTTAACCCATTACCACACAATCCACACTTTTGACAACCCTGAGAAAGAAGCCTTTGGAACATATTGTGGAAATATGAGAAAATGCTGGTAACCAGCATTTTCTCCTTTTCTCACAGCGTTTTCAACTCTTCACAAAACAAATTTCAAATTTTTAGTCACTTTTATCTTGTCGCCTGCAAATGCTTTTGATTTTGACAAGCCTAATATATTGTCGTTTGGTAATGAGTTAATTCTTTATCTGGACCAAATTCCTGTTGACTTTTTTTTCACCAGCATTTTCTCCTTTTCTCACAATGTTTTGATCTCTTTACAAAACAAATTTCAAATTTTTAGTCACCTTTGTCATCTGCAAATGCTTTTGATTTTGACAAATCTAAAGTATTGTCGTTTGGTAATGATTTAACTCTTTATCTCGACTAAATTCCTGTTTATTTTGTATAACCCTTACCTTGATGATAGTCACTGCGATAGGATTCGATCCTCGCCCATCGCTTACCATTTTGTTATGATGATGATCATGTGAGAAAGTAGTCAGTGGCTTGGAAAGAAAATTATGCAAAGTACTGATAAAAGAAACTACAGGAATGCATGGATAGGTGCACTGGCCGCCGCAATATAACTGAAATAATATTGAAAATGGTGTTAAACACCATTCGAACAATTATTAACCCTTTATAAATCAATCTTTGGTTTTTATGACGCTGACATAGAATGATTTTGAAAACATTGTGGGAAAAGGAGAAAATGCTGGTAACCTGCATTTCTCCTTTTCCCGCAGTGTTTTCTACCATGCTGGAAACAAATCTAATTTTTGAGTTACATTTATTTTGTTGTCTGCAAGTGCTTTCAGTTTGGATCAATCTAAGATTTTAACGCTTGTTAAAGAGTTGAAATGTCAGATTTAGCTGCAGGAACAGTCAAAATTTAAACGCCAGTTTGCTCTTTCAACAGGAAAAATGAACCTACTGACTTTATTTTGTTTTCATGATTTTTTTAACCCTTTCTCAAACAATCCCTGGTTTTTACGGCCCTGAGACAGAAGCCTTTTGAAAACATTGTGGGAAAAGGAGAAAATGCTGGTAACCAGCATTTTCTCCTTTTCCCACAATGTTTTCGACTCTTCCTGAAACAAATTTCAATTTTGAGTCACATTAATTTTGTTGTCTGCAAATGCTTCCAATTCGGACAAGTCTAAAATTTTGTTGTTTGGTAGAGAGTTAATCAATTGTCTATTGGAAGATTTTTATAAAATAAGTGTATAAATATGCATAAAACTGTATTTAGAAATAAATAAAGTTTATTTTATGACTTTTTGTCTTTATATTTCCTTTACTAGTTATCATACAATCTCAACTTTTAACAAAACCCAAGAAGGCTATTGAAAACTGCAAGCCTTCACAAACACTGTGGGAAAAGAAGAAAATGCAGTTGAGAAAAGAGAAGGCTTTTGAAAATAGTGAGTGTTTTGGAAAACATTTTGGGAAAAGAAAAAAATGCTGGTAACCAGCATTTTCTCCTTTTCCCACAAGGTTTTCTACCTTACAGAAGACAGAAATTATTGTTTGAGCAGTAGTCAAATTGTCTTATATAATTGCTTTGAATTTGGTCCAGTCCATATAATTATTGTTTGGTGTAAGGGTAAATCCTGTTGTAGAGATTTGCTGACAAAGGCTGTATTTTGCTAAAGTATGTAAGGGGAGGTCAAAGCTTTTGCCTGCCTCTCATATTTTATCTGTAAAAAGTTGAAAAAAGATGTTCTGTTTAACTCCTTACCACACAATCCCAACTTTTAACCCTTTCCCAAACAACAAATTTTGGACCCTTCCAAACCGAAAGAGTTTGTAGACGACAATTTTACATTAGGGGAAAATTGCAGAAAGTTCTCAAAAAGGGTAGAAGACACTGGGAAAAGGAGAAATTGCTCATTACGAGCAATTTCTCATTTTCCTAAAGTGTTTTCAAAATACTGTTACTGCAAACACTTAAAAACCAGGGATTGTTAGGGAAAGGGTTAATGACCATGAGAAAGAAGCCTTTTGAAAACATTGTGGGAAAAGGAGAAAATGCTGGTAATCAGCATTTTCTCCTTTTCCCACAATGTTTTCTAACCTTCACAAAACAAATTTAGAGTCACTTTTATTTTTGTCGTCTGGATGTGCTTTCAGTTTTGACCCGTTTGAATTTTGCCATTTGGTAAAGATTTAAAGTCAGGATATTCAGCCAGCTGCCGGTGTAGCAAGATGTCCAGTTTATCACGGCGGGGAATCACGTGACAACAACAACAACAATGACTGTTATTTGAAAAAATTCCCCAACTTCAGGTAAGAAAATCTTCAGTAATTCCGTTAATACGTGACCGATTGGAATTTGGTTTGAAGCAGAGAAGGCGGAAGGACTCCGGGGATTTGCTTGATGTGTTATATTTTTTAAATCAAAGGACTGAAGGTCCTGAAAATCGCCATTTGTTGAAGGGCTTGAAGATTTAGAAGATTTTTGACCTCAAACAATAATTCAAGTGGCACATCTAATCATCAAGGAGAACAAGTACACCCTTTTTTTTCCCCCCAATCCAAGTATAAATATAAGAGTGACGCTCTGCACAAGCTGATTTTGGCTTATTAAAACATATGACCTTGACAATGGACTGACCGAAGAGATCACTTCATAATGGAATATAAAATGACCAAATAATTCTGAAATCCACCAACAAAGGTTGGATTTATGCTCAGGATTAATACAGACAATACATACAGACGGATGGCTATACAATTAAAGCTACAAGCTCAACAACAAAATGTTTCCTCATAAAATAAAGTTCTAATTTTGTTCAGCATTCAAACAGCTAACTTTTACTTAGTGGACACCAAGGTGATGACAATACCTCAACTTTATGTTCCAGAGTAGTCGAGCTAATATGGAAACCCTTTTAGGCGAATCTCTGGTATTAGGTTATACATTTTTTATGTAATTGTGATCCAATACATTGTTTAACTGCATAAAGGGAACAGAATTTCATTTGTATTGTCAAAAGCTTTTTTATTTAGAACACTTCTCCAGTAGCTAACTAAAACAGCTTTTTTGTCCAGGACAAAAACACCTCATTATGGTGGACTAAATGAACAACAACAAATTAAATTGAAAAAATATAAACTGTTTATTTAAAAAGTAAACTATTAGCGCAATATCGATTATGCTTGGTACAAAATTAAAGCAGCTTTAAGAAAACATTACAAAATAATGATGAAAATTTGACCATAACATAAAATAACGTCAGCTTTTACTTGAAGACAGAGCTTTAAGTAAAATTAATTTGCTATTTCTAGACAGATCTTGTAAATCTTACTGGGTATAACCAAATCTGACATAAAAAAAAATTACTAAAATTCACTCATCATGCATTGCATATCTCACAACTTCCCATTTTTTTTTTTTTTTTTTGTTTTCAAACTGGAAGTTTCAGAACTGAATCACCATGTAGTAAGTTTAGCCTCATCTATCAGAGACACTGTATGTGAACATGCTTGCTACAGGTTGTTTTCCTTTACTCTTTCCTAAGACTTTGAAAACAAGAGATTGTTTGTTTCATGTAAAGTACCAAAATAGTTATGTAATTGCAGTCAAGGTGCATTTTCAAACTGGAAGTTTCAGAACTGAATCAGCATGTAGTAAGTTTAGCCTCATCTATCAGAGACACTGTATGTGAAAATGCTTGCTACAGGTTGTTTTCCTTTACTCTTTCCCAAGAATTTGAAAACAAGAGATTGTTTGTTACATGTAAAGTACCAAAATAGTTATATAATTGCAGTCAAGGTGCATGAAATAAACATTCAGTGAAAACACTATATATATCATTAAAAAAAAATACCCTTGAATGAAAAAAATTAACAGAGATAACAAGAGGCATAGGGTCCCACACACTTTACTGGCTGTCAAACCTCTTTAACATCTCCTTTCCTGTGTTTTCCAATGTCATAAACTCAATGTCAAAAGTAACCTTCCTTTATGATGGAACACTTATCATTCTATGAAAATTAAAGAGAACTTGATGAAAATTGTACTTGAACGTATTTAAGAATTTGGTAAATTTCTATAAGCCCCTTTTCCAGTGTGTGCATTTCTTTTTTGTTGTTGTTGAAAAAATTAACCTACTTTCCAACACAGTTGAATCAAAGAAAAGGGATAAACCTTCACCCTATAAGTTTGGCTTATCTCTTCCTTTGAGGGAGAGGGTTTATAACTGATCTTTGGTTCCGACACTAACGGAAATTTTACTGAATAGAGCAAGCAAACATTTGCAATTTGCATCCTCTATATAAGAGTACATCGAACACAGGCTCATTTAAGCATATCTGTGAAGTCCTTTTTGATGTAAAAATATTGATAAAGCAAATTACAGTTTCATTTGAAATGATGGCACCGCATGCAGAGGTTAACAATTAACTTAATGTATTTCATGTTGTTTTTTTTTTAATCTTTACTACACAATCCTGACAATAAAAGATCCTGAAAAAATGGCATTTTGAAAACATTTTGGGGAAAGGAGAAAATGCCAGTGACTAGCATTTTCTCCTTTTTCCCAATGTTTTTCACCCTTTCCAAACAAATTTCAATTTTTCATTTACATTCATTTTGTTGTCTGCACATGCTTTCAATTTGAACCAGTTTAACATTTTGTCGTTTGGTAAAGACTTAAATGGCAATTACAGATCCAAACAAATTAATTTAACACATTTTACAAACTCTTTTTCTTTTAAGCAACAAAAGACTCAATGGAATTGCTGCTAGCTGAGAATTTCACATCTTTTGGAAGAAGCAAATAAAAATCTTCCATGGGACATGAAAATCCTGCAACAAGCAAATCAACATCAATGATGCAGATTCCATCATTTTCTGTAACCACGGAAGATTCCATGTTACCTCAAAAATTTGTTGTTGTCAGTTCCTTGTTTGGCAATTTCGTTACCTGTCAGAAACAAAAAGAGAATAATGGTGAATATCTTTATCTATATTCCTCTTTAGGTCCCAATTCTAACCCATTATCAGATGACAAAGTTTTACACTGGTCAATGTGCATCGAAGTTGCAGACAACAATTTCAAAGAAAAAAGTGAGAAAAGCCAAAATTGCCTGTAAGAATCAATTTCTCCTTTTCCCCTAGATTATAACTCTGGATTGTTAAAACATGTGATTATTTGGGAAAGAGTTAGATCTCAAATGCTCTTACGGGACAAATTTAATTCAAGGTCTGGACTTTTAATGACCCTAAGAGAGAAGCCTTCTGAAAATGTTGTGGGAAAATAAGAAAATGCTGGTATGCAGCATTTTCTCCATTTCACAAAATGTTTTCTACCCTTCCAAACCCAAATTTTCATTTTCCACTCATATTTTTTTTTGTTGTCTGCAAATACTTTCGATTTGGACCCAGTCTAAAATTTTTTAGTTATAGCATGTGAAAGATGAAAAGAAAGCCATGGTTTTGAGATTTGATTTTAATGAGATTAGTGAACATATAATTATCTTTGATAATTACAGATATTACAAAATGTTAAAGTTTTACAAATTGCTAACACCGAACCTATATAGTAATACCTCAGGTTATCTCTAAAAACAGTCAAGTCATTTATCATGAATTTGAATTTTGAAAAATCAGTTACCAGCTTTTAGCTTTTCTCCCTTCGAATCTATGTTTTTAAAATTAATATTTTGTAAATTTTGTAATGATTCTAAAGCTACAGCAATATGTGTCAATTCTAGGATGTGGGGATTATGTGCACATTTTTCCCCACTAACCATTCCACTTAATTCAAAATTTTTTTCAGTATGAAGGGGAATTTTTTCAAAGAGTATAAAAAAAAGAGTAATTTGCGAATATCATCTATTCTTGCCCTTACTTTAGAATTCTTAAACAGATATCAAGTGATATCTTAGGTTTTTATTGAAATCAGTATTAGCAAAATAAATGGAATGCATGCTTAATATTTTTTTTTTTTTCAACCAGTAAGTATAAGAAACATATCTTACCTCAATTTCTGTGTATTGAGTTGATGACACAGAGTCTTCATTATCATAGTGTTTTTCGTTTGTTATTTAATAATTTCTACCACATCTCCGAGGGTAACTGCATGGCTTGACAGATTTTGCCACAGGCCCACTTTCATGTTATTGGTCCCATCATCCAGTGTTATTGTTCTCACATCTACTTCTTTCGAGTTAACCCTTACTTTGGTGGCAAGGCTGTCCTACAGAAATAAAAGAAAAAATAATTTCATAGCTTTGGATACATAGTGCAAAACTATTTAATAAAAGTAGATTAATATGTGACATATGAACTATACTTATTCATTTTTTTTTTTGAATGATCATAAATTTATAATTTGAAAATGGCTTCTACATGACTTAAGTTAACCTGGTATTGCACCCAACAATCAAGCCATACCACAAATAACACAAGTATGCAATTTCAAAGCCCATAAACCAACTCTTAAAAAATTAAAATCCATGTCCAAGGTGGGTATTTATACGACTTAAAACTTAACTGGTATTGAGACTGATATGAAAAAATAATACAAATCGTCAATAATTAAGAATCACAAAATGACAAAGAAAAAATTTTTTTGATGGTGTTCCCTTAAAAGGCTATGTAGCCTCTTAACCCATTACCACACAATCCCTTCTTTTGACAACCCTGATAAAGAAGCCTATACAGAAAACATTGTGAGAAAAGGAGAAAATGCTGGTAACCAGTATTTTCTCCTTTTCACACAATGTTTTCTACTCTTCACAAAACAAATTTCAGTCACTTTTATTTTGTCGTCTGCAAATGCTTTCAATTTGGACAAGCCTAAAATATTGTTGTTTGGTAATGAGTTAAAGTATTTTCAGATTTCAAGAAAGCATTGTGGGAATGTCAAAAGACTAGCATGTGACTGGTGACGCTTAAATTCAATAACATAACAAGCATGTAATTATTTTCCATAATCATAATGTCTTATGTTTATTTCAAAGCTTCTTTTGCATATTTCCAGTATGTAAATGAGCGAGTTGTTCATGTAACAAGAACTTTCAGAGACGGGTTATGCTCCCCGAACAAGTGCTTGTCATAAAATATATGAAATTGATATAAATTTACTTCTTTTATCCTAAAAGGACCTGTTCATGCTCCCCAAAAATTCAAGTGAAAAGGCAATTACAAACTTAGAGATAGCCAAGACAAATTTGTAGCCCACTAAGCCCCCTTTAAGCCCTCTTTTCCCATAAGGCAATATTGCATCATTGAAATAAATACAACTGGTGTGTGATTTTTGGCATTTTTTGATAATAATTCAAATTTCGAAATTTCAAGCAGTCATGTAGTAAATATTACATAAAAGGATTTTTTTACATGAAGCCCCCTTTTTCCGTGTTGCAGTCTGAAATTGAGAAACCGAAAGAGAGGTACCTGGGCAACATTCAAACAAGTTCAGATTTGAAATTTCACAAAGTTTTGAGCACAGATGTAGGAGATACAAGTGAAAAACAAATTTTTCCATGAAGTCCCCTTTTTCTGTGATGCAGCCTCAAATTGAGAAACCAGGAAAGAGGTATTTGCGCATTAATATTTTATAGATTGAAAATAACAAGGGCACATGATGAAACTTGTAAAACAAGATATAACCATGAAGTTTCATGAAATTTTGACAAAAACTGAACAAGGTATTAGTAAAACTTGCAATTTTGCTTTAAGGCCCCTTTTTCCTCGGCATTTTACAAGAAACCCCCTTTTTCCATGACAGAGGGTCAAATTGAAAAACACATAAAGAAACAAGAGCACATGGTGAAACTTTGAAAAAGCAATATAACCATGAAGTTTAATGAAATTTTGACCAAAACTGAATGAGACATTAGTAAAAATTGGAATTTTGCAAGAAAACCCCTTTTTCCATGACGGAATGTCAACTTAAAAAACGCCTAGATTAAAAATAGCAAGAGCCTATGCTGAATCTTTCCATAAACAATATAACCATGAAGTTTCATGAAATTTTGACAAAAACTGAATGAGATATCAGTAAAAATTGCAATTTTGCATTAAGCCCCCTTTTTCATGACACGGGGTCAAATGGAAAAACCAGGAAAGTTATATCGGCACCTTACCCTAAGGAGTTCATATATGAAGTTTTATCCAATTTGGTCCAGGGGTTGTGGAGAAATGACTTCGGATGGACAGACAGAAGGACAGACGAAGCGGCGACTATATGCTTGCCCTTCGGGGAGCATAAAAATAGACAGTGTTTCCTGATGGTGTCAACCTGGGCCGTAGTAAATCTCTAATTTCTCTTGTTGTTGGCTGAAAAGAGGCTTTGGGAGTATAATGATAACTTTTTTGTAACATTTTGATCCCAAAATCTGAAGGGCCACCTTTAAATTCCTTCCAGCAGACATACCCAAACAAAGACTAAATGCTCAGCCTCTGATCTAATATGAGGGTATAAGACTTCTGATCATGTAATTGAAAGGTACACACAGGATTCCGTGGCTACTTTTCCTTGCGCCATCACTTTCACCAAATGAGAAAAGTTCTTGCCAGACTGAAATAATTAAAGCAAGTTGGTACCAATTTAAAATGAGATGACATGTTTATGAGCACTAGCTGAACACCTCAACCATTTGTAACTGAATGCTCTTTCTGCCATATTCTGACAAGTACATACTCAAACATAATACCATCTCAGAATCACTTATTATACCTAAAGTATACAAATTTAAATTAATTTCATATCTGATACCTCATTTTGCCAAATGCAATTTAATTGGACCGAGATGACACCAGGCCGAGTTGATTCATGGGCCGATCGTGTAGCAGGCCGAGTTGACCCACTTCCTTTGGAAAAAGAGATGAATTTATACTAAATTCGTAGATTTTACCTGCGCTCATGGTTCATTTGAGCATTTAGAACATTCACGATTTATAGGGGTCAACGATCGTCCGTAATTTCGCTTTTCTAAAGTTTTGCCAAGTTACTTGACAAATTTTGTCTAGCCGACAATTCGTGATGTTATCGAAAGTGTACATATATTCGGGTAGTCAGATTATAGTTCTAGCGATATCGATTTGTATAGTAATTTGGATTAGGTCAATGTCGTAATTAATTTCACTTGATTTTTTATTTCAACTTCAATTGATGGAATGGCTGTCATGCATCTATGCATTGCGGTAAATGGGACCAGTATCAAAACGTGAGAAATAAAAAATGGCGACACCACAACACTGCGAACAGAAACTGGGTCAACAGATTTATTTTTCCTACCACAAAGTTTAATAATCATAGATCAGGCGTACTATCAAGTAGAACCAGGCAAATAGAAAATAACCACTTTCACTTACCGACGTATTTAAGATGGGTGGACTAGCTGATGCCTGAAAGTTGTAGAGATCCTTTTTCCTCGCTTGCAAGGCGCGTTATGACGTCATTAGCTCCCCGCATGTTATTTGATTCATACGCGTTTCAAAAATTTAAACCAACGAATTTAATTAAAGAAAAAGACATATGAGAATAAATCAAACAAACCCATGGTTTCAAAATTCATTTCTAACCATGTATTTAATCAAACATTTTCAGATACGGCGACAATTTCTAATCTGTCTTTTTTTTTTTCTGCGGATGAACACATGAAATGAGTGATTACAATCACATCGTAAAAAGCTGTAAGGTTTATTCAGAGTTACGATAGTGTTGCACGGAAATTTCAAGTTATTAGGCTCATCCTATCTTGAAAAAACCATGAAGATTCAGGAATCCACTTACAACTTTTAACCCATTTCACCCTAACTCCCCGACTGCAATAAATCTGCCATTCTTGACAGAATGGCGATTTAAAAACTAGAGGGAATGGAAGGTTTAAAATTTGAATTAAACTTTGTTATTACGATAGTCAACTTATAAGTTAGTTCAAACAGGAACATGGCAAACATGCAACTATACAGATTTTTAAAAAATGTTATTTCAAAGTTAGGATCTTCGCTATAAATTCAAATGTATGATGTCCCAGTTTTTTGTTAGTAGACTGTCTCTGTCTTTTAGCAGATACTGGAACGATTTTTCGGAAAAATTAACACATTAATAGTTTAAATAAATCAAACCACAGATTCCCGGACTTCGAGCCTGTACGTTACAAACTTAGCTATGTACAGAATTACGCAAACATTGGTTGAATAATCAGACATAAAAATAGGAAAGGTCTACTGCAGGTATATTGATGATATCCCCCTCCCCCCACCCCATTCATTACAACACTGAATCTTTCACCAACTCTTTACGAAACAAAAATTTGAGACTTGCCCAAATTGAAAGTCTTTGCGGATAACAATTTGAATGTGGCTTAAAAATGAAATTTTCTTTAGGAAGGATAGCAAGGGAAAAGGAGAAAAGGTTGGTTACTAGAACTTTATCCCTGTTCAACAACATTTTTAACTAGAAGGCCCTGAAGGGCCTGAATACGCTCTACTGGCAGAGAATTGAATTTTGCTTTTATGGTAGCATACATTATGAATTCATGATGCAAAAAGACAAAAAACACACAAATGTGTTCTTGCAACTAAACAAACTGTGTGAAATTCATGAAAATCTGACAAGAAATGCAGATTTTAATGCATAAACAAGAATTGGTAATTTTTAACTGAAATGGCTACTTTTCCCATACTGTTTGTTGGATTTATTTCAAAATCGATAGGGTTGAAGCTTTTGGTGAGATAAACAAACCGTGCAAGTTTCACAAATATCTAATAACAAATGCACATTTTATCTCATAAACAAGAATTTGAAATTTTCAACTTGAAATGGCTACTTTTCCCATACTGTTGGTTGGATTTTTCTCAAAATAAATAGGGTTGAAGCTACTGATAAGATAAAAAAAACTGTGTGATTTTCATGAAAATCTGACAAGAAAGACCGACTTTATTGTGTAAACATGAATTAGAAATTTTCAACAGGAAAGGGCTACTTTTCCCACACTGTTTGTTGGATTTTTTTTTTCAAAATCAATAGGGTTGAAGCTATTGATGAGCTAAACAAACTGTGCAAGTTTCACAAAAATCGGGTAACAATTGCAGACTTTATCGCGTAAACAAGAATTAAAAATTTTCAACTTGAAATGGCTACTTTTCCCATACTGTTGGTTGGATTTTTCTCAAAAATCAATAGGGTTGAAGCTATTGATGAGCTAAAAAAAACTGTGCAAGTTTCACAAAAAACTGACCACAAATGCAGACTGTATTGCGTAAACAAGAATTAGAAATTTTCAACTTGAAATGGCTACTTTTCCCATACTGTTTGTTGGATTTTTCTCAAAATCAATAGGGTTGAAGCTATTGATGAGCTAAACAAACTGTGCAAGTTTCGCGAAAATCTGACCACAAATGCAGACATTATCGCGTAAACAAGAATTTGAAATTTTCAACTTGAAATGGCTACTTTTCCCATACTGTTGGTTGGATTTTTCTCAAAATCAATAGGGTTGAAGCTATTGATGAGATATACAAACTGTGCAAGTTTCATGAAAATCAGGCAACAAATACAGACTTTATCGCGTAAACAAGAAAAAGACTAACGGACGGACAGACGGACGGACGACGGAAACCACGCCATGACATAAGCTCTGCTGGCTGAAAGCCAGTAGAGCTAAAAACTATATTTTCAAGGGTCGTAAAAAGCTTTGGTTATGTGGCATAGGGTTTTAAATAGTTACTGCGAATGTTTTCACCCGACGGCAACACTTTGGACTCGTCCAGATACTTAGCATATGGAGACGATTGAATGAACGTGAGTCAAATGGTTGTAATTGTCTTTGAAAAAGTAAAAAAAAAAACAAAATATTGTTGAAACAGGAGAAAATGCATGTTGCAAGCCCTTCCTTTTTTCCCCAAATATTTTCTCTTACACTTTGAAAATTCGTTTTTCACAGATGTTTCTGAACTACATATTGATTACTTTCAGTTTAATTAGGTTTTTTTGAAAGTTGGTGGGGGGGGGGGGTTTAAGGTTGAGAAAGTGAAACAAATAGCACGTCTGCCACCCTTTTTATACGGGTCGCTAGAAATACTTTGGTAAAAGGTTGATTAGCTGTTTAGTGTCTTCAGAAAGACAGGGACAGTCCATTTAGTGATTTTAAAGCACTATTATCAAACATCCTTGTTGCACTTTCAGGCATGTACCTATTGACGAATAACTTCATGTTATAGATCATGAACAAAAGAAACGTGGCTTCAGATCAAATTTCAGACCTTCCATAACTTCTTTTAAGCTTCATTTTGAGTATTAAAACTAATGAAGTCTTAAAAATGGGTGAAGGGTTAAATCGGTGTTCCTTTGATCCAGGTATTGCACTGCAGGGTGGGTGGCCTTTAGAACAGCTGTAATGTACTTGCTTCTTACAGATTAGCACACACATGTCACATAAAATTGACTCTTCTTATCTTTTGTTTCATATTAATTTATCCCTTTTGGTGATCATTAATGGTCAGGATTATGAATTTTATGTAGGTTTCAGAGGGTAAGTCTGTTCTTAGTCTCTACATGCTCTTTATTTAAATAAGATTTTATAACATGCATATTTTGTCTGTTTATGATTATTTTTTTCAAAGGCAATATCATGAAATATGTATGAATTGTTTTATAATTGATTTCCATAGTTTTTTGCTATGTCATTTCCTTTTCAGTTATGAATTTGTCCAAATTTAAAGGATTTGCAAACGGGATATACGGCATTTGTTACTGAAATAATGCTATGATTGTCCGGTGTCACGTGATATACTGATGCGCCGCTTACAATAAAATGGAAATATCGCTAATATCAAACCTAATTGGCAAATCGTCTATTGATTGTAATGTTGGAAATTAAATGTAAAACCCTAGAGACATTTCAAAATTATAGTTTTCAGGAACAAACTTAATTTTGTTCGATATATCAACAGGATTTTTCTCTCTATTCGTCATGCATCCGACTGTCAAGGGGCGTTACTCCTGCTTCTTCTTCATGATCAAAAGGAGACCACTTATACAAAAATAAACCAAACTTTGTAATGAATACTCTCCCTTCAATCGAAAAGGTATTCATTTGCTTAGTGGGTTGACTTTTAAGCCAATATTTGAACAATATGTCTCTGTTTCTTTCAAACTATTAATTCAACACTATGGGTTTCCTTGACAAATACCACTTCAGCGTTCTCAACGCTTTGATTTGCCCATGTAGCCCCGCTGCTTGTTCTCTGAAACCAGAACAATAGATAGCCGAGTTTTGTTTACTGTATATGATAAGGGCAACAGGGCGGATGTTTACAGATTCGAGGGCACAAGGGTGGAGTAAAAAATGGGCAGGGCGGCGCGCCCTGCTATCCCGCTCTAGAATAAACACTAGACAGTTCTAAACAAATACTGTTCAACCAATGGTAATGTGCACAATGAATTATCTCATTATCAAATGACAAAATTTTAGGTTTGTCCGAATCGAAAGCATTTGCAGACAACAAAATAAAAGTGACTGAAAATTTGAAATTTGTTTTTGAATGGTAGTAAACATTGTGGGAAAAGGAGAAAATGCTGGTTACCAACTTACCAGCATTGCTCCTTTTCCCACAATGTTTTCTATAGGCTTCTTTCTCAGGGTCGTCAAAAGTAGGGATTGTGTGGTAATGAGTTAAACAAGAGAACAAAAGGTCCTAAAGCACTCGCCTGAATAATGCAATTTGGCCATCTAGGAATGATAAAGTTGAACACATCCTGGTTGATAATGTTCATGGGTATAAGCGGTATTTCTCTTTGACACTATGTGATCAAACCAGTAACGGACTTGTTTCAAGATACTATTTAGGCAAATATTCTGACCACTGAAAATGTGGCCTATGGATTAAAGTTTTTAGAACAAAGGTTGAACAAAGTATTTTTACTTCTTTGCCTGTCCAAAGTCTCATGAGTATCAGGCAGTAAATGTGGCTTCTAGAGAGCATTATATCATTTTGTTTTTCTACAATTTATCCCCATGACCTACATTTAAACCCTTTATGACCATTTTTAACTGGTTCTAGATCTATACTGGTATCGCCGAAACAAACAGTCTGACAAAGTTTCATGAGTATGAGACCGAAAACGTGGTGTCTAGAGTGCACACCGGGTTTTTTTTCATAAGAATTGTCCCAATGACCTACTTTTTTTATCCAAAATAACTCATTTTCAAACTTGTGTTGGACATAATATATACAGATGTTCTGACCGAGCTGCATGAGTATCAGACTGAAAATTGGGCCTCTGGAGTGCACATGCGGTTTTTTTCCCCCAGTTTTTTCTTAGAAACCAACTTTCTGACCAAATGTGACCTAATTGTGACCTAATTTCAAACTTGTACGAGATGTCATGAAGACAAATATCCTGACCAAGTATCATGCGTATCAGACTGAAAATGGACTTTGCAGTGTACAAAAGTTTGTCCGGTGGCGTACTTTTTTTTGTACAACATGACCATTTTTCAAAACAAAAACAGGGCATCACACCAATGGATAACAGCTCTTGAGAGCACATAAGTTTCTTTTTTTTAAATATTTCCTTTTAGATTTTTTTTTCTTGTTTTCAAGTGACCAATTTCAAACTGGCCAAAAGTATCATGACACCCATTCTGACCAAATTTCGTCCTAGAGCTGTTCAGAAATATCACCCTGACCTACTTTTTAACCTGACGTGACCCACTGTCATTCTTGTTTGAGATATCATTAAGAGGAAAGCGCTGACCAAGTTTCGTGAGTATCAAAGAGAACTATGGTCTCTAGAGTGCAGACAATTAATGTTTTTCAAAGATTTGCCCAATTGACCTACATTTTGACCCGACATGACCAAATTTCGAAATTGTCTTCCATATTTATTAAAAAAAAAAATCTGACTAATTTTATGTCTATTGAATTGACCTATACAGTGAACTACATGTAATCATTGACGATTTGGCGAAAGAAAACGGGCATACTTATGTAGGCTAATCAATTTTAAATAGCATTCCATGCTCAGGTGAGCTAAAACCCGAAATTTAATGAGTCATCTGTCACAGACATATCCGTCACCTCTGACCTACGAATGTGTGAACAATTCAATTAAAATTAATGATATCGTTATCATAGCAGACAATAAAATAATTTCAACATACGAATGGTTGTCACTCCGATGACGAAGTAACGAAATGTCATGTGACGATTATGTCAAGTACTATATTATTACGCGAAATTCAAGTGTTGACGGAATAGTCTACGATTATTGTAAAAAAAGAAATTATACGAAACGTATTAAGGTTAAACGCATTGAATGGCTGTTCCTCTTTGAATACATGTCTGTTAGTGGTGAAATATCGGTTCTGTAAAATATAGTCTGGGTCTACTTTTTTCAGCGTAATTGTACAATTTGTGCGTGATAAACATTTGTTTACATACAGGAAGTAAATAGACAAAGTGACTTTGTAAACGATTTATTACACTTTCGTAGTTATTTATTCAAAATGAGGGCTGTTTTAACAATCTGTCTTTTATCTGTTATTGTTTTGCACACCTTGGCAGCCTCTACAGGTGCTCCAAGTTCAACAAATTCCTCGACGAAACAAACAACGAAAACGAGTGCTCAGTCCTCGACTGGCTCGAGCAAGGTTCCAACAACTAAGCCACCCACTAAGCCAGGTAAGGTTTTAACTTAAAATTCTTGACAAAGCGATAGAAATAGGATTTGTAGACGACAAAAGGAACAAGGTTTAACCCATTACCACACAATCCCTACTTTTGACGACCCTCAGAAAGAAGCCTATAGTGTAGAAAACATTGTGGGAAAAGGAGAAAATGCTTGTAACCAGCATTTTCTCCTTTTCTCATAATGTTCTCTACCCTTCACAAAACTAATTTCAAATTTTCAATCACTTTTATTTGGTCGTCTGTAAATACTTTACATTTGGACAAGCCAAAAATTTTGCCATTTGGTTATGGATTAAATTAGTGAATATATTTTGTGAGTAGGTAGAAAACATAGAAATAGGAAAAAAGTTGTAAACGAGAATTTCATCCTTTGCTCACACTACTTGTCACATTGGAGGAATTGCGACTAGAAGATGCCACTTTGTTACAAAATTTCCTAAGGATGGACCCTACCATATGTTCGATGAGCTGTTGAACAGAATCAGTCTCAGGATGACAATGCTGAAGATCCTCATTTGAGAACTTGAGGCCACACAGGGACCTGGGGACTTAGTTCTTGGTTCAGTGTGGCCTGAAGCTTGGGTTTCTGTCTGGTTCACCTGAGCTTCTGTAACTGTTTTGGAAGAAGATGGTGTCTGACAAGGTAGCTGGGGAGGTACTGCTGGCATTTTCAATTTAACTCTGAATTGGGAAATTGATTTTGGTGGCATCTTCCTTTGATTTCTTTTGAAGGGATGACAGCAAGTAGTTGAGCACAGCCATTTTCCATCGCAATGACAAGCCTGCAGATACTATTATGCTAATGATTTTTCAAAGTGTTTATGCCACCGCAACCCATCATGCACCACGCTTAGGCCAGTGTATGCCATACTTTACATGCCTTAACTCTACCACACAATGACGACTCTCAATACCCCTGAAAGAGAAGGCTTTTGAATACCTAGTAGGATTTTCTCCTTTCCCCACAATGTTTTCCAAACAATCAAAGAAAAACAATTTGGAATGAACCATAAAATTATAAAACTGTCATCTGCAAATGCTTTTCAATTCAGACAAGTCTAAAATTTTGTCAAGTGGTAAAGGGTTGAACTCTATAAGAACACAGATATGCCACAGGAATGCCACAGAAATGTTGTACATTGTGTGAAAAGGAGAAAATGCTAGTTACCCTTTTTGCACGATTTTTTCAAAAGGCAATTTGTAAGCTGAACAATAAAATGAATATGTATCAACTAATCTACAACATGTAGGTGCAGTTTTTAATAATCCAATCTGTTTTTATTTACAGCTACTTCACCGACTGTTCCAGTGACAACTCTTTCTCCAAAAGAAGGTAACTATCATAAAGTCTTTCTCATCCAAATTAATTTAGGTTCAGACAAATTAGACTGATATCTTCGTTTTTGAGGAGTGCTACTTATACCCCCGCAAAATGAATGTCTGTGAGGGTACACTGGAATCAGCCTCTGTGTCCATGTGTCTATCTTTCCATGTGTCTATCTGTCCATGTGTCTATCTGTCCATGTGTCTGTCTGTCCATGTGTCTGTCTATCTGTCCATGTGTCTATCTGTCCATGTGTCTATCTGTCCACGTGTCTGTCTGAGTACAAAATACTGTCAAAGCGCTGGTGGGGGTATAAGGTCACATTCCGTGACAGCTCTAGTTATTTCTGTCTTTTAAGTTTCTCACAAATGCTTAGCTGATTATATTTTGTGGGCTTGCAGATCTGTAGATATATGGAGTGATTTTGATTTCAGAATGGAAAATATCAATCAATCTCCACTAAACCCTATGTTGTGGGTACTCATTAGAATTGTCGATGAGACAGTTCTGATGAGTACTCACAACATTGGGTTTGGAAGAGAAATAATGGATTTAGAATACCATCACTCCCTCATATCTAGAGCTCTGGCTTCTGTTACCATAACATTTATCAATTCGCGGGGCTGTATTTTAACCCCTTACTTCATAGATACTCATTTCTACACATTCCTTGTAGGAGCCTTTGGAAAACATTGTGGCAAAAGGTGAAATTGCTCGTGACGAGCAATTTCACCTTTTGCCACAATGTTTTCTATGATATCAAAAGGTGTCATATACACATAAGAAATGGCTTCATTCTTGCTGTTATTTATGGTCAATTAGAGATACTATAAAAATGCCTTATGGGGTAAAGGGTTAAATACAAAATGTTGGTTGTAGTGAAGAAAAATGTATAACAAGTGCATGTAGTACCCGCTCTTATCTGAAACCTTGGTAGCCTATTAGTTACTGTGCAGGACTTGAGAAAAAGAGGTCCCTGGTTAAATCACTGCTCGACAAATTTTTCCAAAGATTGATGATGATAGTCATTGTGTAAGATTACACAATCACTGCGAATCATTATTTAGATACTGGTAATGTGGGAAAGCAGCCAGTGGCAGAATTTGTCCAGATTCAAATGTGTCACTTGATAACATTTAACGAGTATGTTTTCAATTGAGTCTGCCGAAAGTTTATATTAACCGTTTACCACACTGTCATGAATTTTAATGAGCTTGAGAAAGAAAGATTTTGAAAACATTGTAGGAAAAGGAGAAAATGCTAGCAATCAGCATTTTCTTCTTTTCACACATTTTTCCATCCTTCCAACATGCAATTTTAGTCTTTGGGTAAAATTAGTTTTGTTTTTAATGTTTTTTCGTTTGTTATCTTTCAACTTGGACTGATTTAAAATGTTGTTAGTTTTGTTAATTCTCTACCAAAGAACAACATTTTAGACTATTTCAAATTAAAAGCATTTTCAGACAACAAAATGAATATGACTAAAGAATTGAAATATGTTTTAGGAAGGGAAGAAAACATTGTGTGAAAAGGAGAAAATGCTGGTAACCAGCATTTTCTCCTTTTCCCACAATGTTTTTAAAAGGCTTCTTTCACAGGGGTGTTAAAAGTCGGGATTGTGTGGTAAAGGGTTAAGGGTGAAGTTTTGTTTGTTATTTCAGAATGTCAGAGAAGCAATGGTAGCTGCAAGGAATGTTTGAAAGTTGGTTCTGGCCAGGTACTTTGATTTGATGTGTATGGATCTGCTTATCTCTTTTCCAAACGACAAAATTTTACATTTGTCCATATTGAAAGCATATGCAAATGACGAAAATGATTGAAAAATTGAAAGTTGGCTTTAGCTGAGTCGAAAACATTGTTGGAAAAGGAGAAAATGCTGGTCACCAGCATATTCTCCTTGTCCCACAATGTTTTCAGAAGGCTTCCTCTGGTTCATATAAAACCACATCCTCGGATACCCCGGGGTCTCCCCATTTGCTACGCTACATCGACCCCTGGGACAATTGACTAATAAAACTTTGAATCAGCCGCCGAAAATCGATACGAAACGTCATAGCGTATACAGTACACTCGCCCATCATAAAATGATGATGGAACCAATGAAAAGCCAGCATTCGGCCAGCGGTAAAGCGAGGGAAATTCAATCGATTGTCCCAGGGGTCGATGTAGCGTAGCAAATAGGGAGACCACAGGGTATCCGAGGATGATAAAACCAGGGTTTGTTTGGTAAAGGGTTATCAGTATGCTTTATTTTTTTAACTTTAGTAACACTCTACAGCTTAATGCCGACTTAATGACCCTGGAAAAGAAGCCATTCGAAAACATTTTGGGAAAAGGGAAAAATAGTGGTGACCAGCAATTTTTTCTTTTTCAACAATTGTCTTCTACCCTATCGATGAAAAATTGTATAATTTGAGCTACATTGAAATTGTCGTCTGCAAATGTTACAATGTAGACAGTAGAGATCCCGGTAGCTCAGGTGGTAGGGTACAGGACTTGAGGACTGAGGGTTGTGAGTTTGATCCCGGGCTCGGCCAAGTTCTCTCTGAGGATTGATGATAGTCATTGCAACAACATTTGTTCCTCTCTCACTGTTGATCGTTGTTTTGACTGTGGTTATGTGGGAAAGCAGCCAGTGGCTTTGAAAGAATATTGGTTGGAGTACTTGTAACAGAAACTCCAGGAACGCATGGATAGGTGCACTGGCTGCCGTCATATAGCTAAAATAATGTTGAAAATGGTATTAAACACCATACAATCAATCAATTTGGATACAGCTAAAATTTGTCATCTGGAAACACTTTACCAAATGTCAGACTAAATTTTCTACCAGACCAAATTGAAAACATTTACAGTCAACAATATCAATAAAGCTCCCTGATGATTACTGGCTATGATAGGGTAGAAAAGTTGTGGGAAAAGGAGAAAATGCTTGTTACCGGCATTTTCTCCTTTTTTGTTTTCCAAAGTCATCCTTCACAGGAGACCCAATGAAAACAAGGGATTGTTTGGGAAAGGGTTTACCATACAGTATTGAATCCTGAGAAAGAAATCATCTGACATCATCATGGGTAACCTGTATTTTGTCCTTTTCCAACAATGATTTCTTACCTTTCATAGAAAAGTTCCTCTATTTGAGTGGCATTTTATTTGTTGTATGCAAATGCTTTCAATTTGGACCAGTTTAAAATTATAGTTTAGCAAATCGATAGGTGAATGCAACACTACTCTAAGTGCCTGTACAATGTACAGGCACTTAGGATAGTGTTGCACTCACCTATTGAAATGGTAAATGACGTCAGCTTGTCAGGGGCAGGACTGACTGATTCACATGGCTTATTTTCCCAGTATTTTGACAAAATAATTCTTGCCAACTCACTGACTGTTTTCCACCATAAACATTGCGGAAAAAATGTTCAGTGGTGAGAGAGGAATGAATGGATTCCCCAGACAAAAAAGAAACGGCCGGAGAGCCCAGTGGTTAGCGTATCTGACTTGTGACCTTGGGGTTGCGGGTTGGATACCCGGTTGCAGGGAACTTTCTTTCCGGTGACTTTTCATTTCACCTGTGATGCAAGTGAATAAGAAAAGATAGTCAATCGCATTGGAAAAAGAGTTGTGGTCACTACTGGTGTGAGAAAACCAGGAAATAGGTGGGTGCGTCACTGACCATTATGATATGACCTTAGTTGTTAAGATGGTGTTGAAATTCAATACTAAAAAAAAATTACCAAGCTACGTAATCAAGTACCGACCTAGATTTCAAGACCTCCGCATTCCAGACTGAGCAACAGGGATTCCTCAGCTTATTTTTTTTTCAAATTCTTTGCTATTGTTTTAACCTTTACTCCATATGATAGATACACATTTTGACGTATCAACAACAGACAGCTTTTGAAAACATTGTGGGAAAAGGAGAAATTGCTCAAAATGAGAGCAATTTCTCCTTTTCCCACAATGTTTTCCACTCAATCAGATATTTGTATCCTCATTTGTCCATATTTTTATTTGCTGCTGAAATGGAAGAGCCTCAAATTGGCATATCAGATAAAGGGTTAACTCATTACTAAACGACAATATTTTAGGCTTGTCCAAATCGAAAGCATTTGCAGACAATAAGATAAAAGTGAAATTTGAAATTTGTTTTGTTAAGGGTAGAAAACATTGTGGGAAAAGGAGAAAATGCTGGATGCTAGCATTTTCTCCTTTTCACACAATGTTCTCTAAAGGCTTCTTTCTCAGGGTCGATAAAAGTAGAGATTGTGTAGTTATTGGTTAACCCTTCACAACAATCATGACTTTTATTGACCCTAAAGATAAAGACTTTTGAAAAAAATCGTAGGAAAAGGAGGAAATGCTGGCAACAAAAATTTTCTCTTTTTCACACAATGTTTGTAATTCTATAAAAACCAAATTTTAATCTCACATTTTCATTTATGTCTTAAAATGCTTTCAATTTGGTAAGTCTAAATTTTATCATTTTGTAAAGAATTTTCTTATTATATGCCTGTAGGGTTGTAGTACCAGTACCAGTATGTTATTGTTCTGGTCGTATGTACATCTGTCCATCTTTCTATCCATGAACAATTTCTTATGTCCGTTTTCATTGGAATAACTTTAAACTTACTACAATTTATCTCTATGATGTTTAGTTGTGCATGTGACTTTTGGAAGTTGGATATCTGCAAGCATTCTAGTTTTTAACCCATTTCTTTGACAAGCTCCTTTGGGCATACATATATAATTATGTGCTAATTTGCGAAGCTCTTATAACTTTATATTCCTCTCTTGTTGCAGTGTGTTTGGTGTGATTGCTCTAATACCTGCACAGAAAAAACCAAACTGATTCCAACTGATGAGTGTCACTGTGGACTGAAGGATACAAAATGGGGAGTGTGTTGGGGTAAGTAGTAAATCAGGGGCATTTGTCACAGTCTTTTTCTCCTCTGCCCACAGTGTTTTCAAAAGACTTCTATTTCAGGGTCGTTAAAAGTCGGGATTCTGTGGTAAAGGGTTAAACCCTTAACCCATTACCACACAATCCTGAGTTTTAATGACCCCGAGGAAGAAACCTTTTAAAAACATTGTGAGATGCAGCATTTTCTCCTTTTGCCAATATGTTTTCAACTACAACAAAGACAAATTGTATTTTTTGAGACATATTTGAATTGTCGTCTGCAACTTCCAATTTTGACAAAGCTAAAATTTTTCATTGTGTTGTAAAAAGATAACCAAGGATCGGACTGCTGATTTTATACAGTCTAGTTTTAACCATTTACAAACAATCCAGAGTTTTAATATCCCCCTCCCCTTTCAAAGAAAGGGATTTTCGAAAAAAACTACTGCCATTTTCTCCCTCTCCAACATTGTTTTCTTACGTGTCAATGACATATTGAATCATTTCAATAACATTTGATTTCTCGTCTGCAAATGCTTTGAATTTGCTCCAGTCTAAAAATTTGTCATTAGGTAAAGTGTTAACTCATTACCAAACGGCAATGTTTTAGGCATGTCCAAATAGAAAGCATTTGCAGACGACAAATTTAAATAAAAGTGTACGAAAATTTGAAATTTGTTTTGTGAAGGATAGAAATCATTGTGGGAAATGGAGAAAATGCTGGTTACCAGCATTTTCTCCTTTTCCCACAATGTTTTCTAAAGGCTTCTTTTTCAAGGGTGTCAAAAGTAGGGATTATGTGGTAATGGGTTAAACTACACTTACTCCAGATGTTAGTGTAGTCATGATGGACATTCCAATTTCTTTTTTACCAGACCACAAAGTTCAGACTTATTCATGGTGAAAGCAAGCATTTTTCTAGATGACAAAATGAATGATGGGATTGCTTTTTGACGGGTAACAGACATTGCGGAAAAATGAAAAAATGCTTGATAGAAGCTTTCATACTTTTCATCGCAACGTTTACAGCATTATATCCTTTTTCAAGACAATGTTTTCAAAAAGGATTTTACTCTTGTCAGACAACAAAATAAAAACAAAAACAACTTCTTTGAAGTGAAAATATTTTGTGGACATCAAATTAACTAGGACTGAAGTGATGGGGTATGTCTTTGAAAATTGTAAAGATATTGAGGGAAAATGAGAAAATAGTTGTTAGATTTTCTCCTTTTCTCACAATTCTTTCAAAAGCCTTCATCCTAAGGGTAGTAAGGCTGGTGAATATATGTAATTGCCTAGCAAAGAATGGACTTGGAAGTAAAAGTTATTTAAATGAAAAAAGATTTCATTTATTATCCTTGTCGCACAATAGTTTTGAAACTATGCATTTAAACCTTAGACTGCTCAGTGTGACTCACTGACCTTTTGTGGACAGTGTAGATCAAGATCAGACTGCACAGAATGTGCAGTCTGATCTTGCAGAACTACACTGTCCATTAAGGCATTGTACCATATTTGTGTTATATTGAGCTTCAGAAGACTGGTAACTGACACTTGTCACCATTTTTATATTATTACTTTTTTTCAGATATCTGTATAGATTTTAGAAGTTTATATTTCAATGTGTATATGATATGAGGTAGATATCAGTAACACAGACTTATGGAATATTAATCATGGTGCTGCATTTCACTAGTGCAGTATCACAAAAGTAGTCCATGAACAATGTTCTACATAGGGAACACGACGGATACAGATACATATGTATTTGTGATCTAGATAACGCCCATATTTTTCATAGAAAGTGACATTTATTCAGGAACTTGGAAGTAGCAAAATTCAGTGTACAAAAGCTGTACCTCTTACTACACAACCCTGAATTTAAGCTGTAATGACCTTCAGGAAGGCCCTTTTTGAAAACATCTTAGGAAAAGGAGAAAATGCTTGTTTCTCCTTTTGCATTTTTTTTTTCTACTCAATCAGGAGCACTTTTTGCACATTTAGCCTCCATTAATTTGTCATCTGCTAATGCTTATATTTTATACAAGTCTAAAATTTATATTGTTTGTTAAAGATTTGAATCAGTAGATGATGAAATATCTGTGACAAAAAAGGGGTCTTTATTTTCTCCTTTCCTACAATCTTTACAAAAGCTTTCTTTTTCAAGGTCTCTAAAAAGGGTGAAGTTTTCTTGTAAAGAAAATAGAGGACTGCTATATGAATTTCTTTTTGGTTCCATAGTAAACCATGACACCATGACATTTTAATGTTGAAAATGGCATTGAACACCTGACAAACAGCATCATTTTTCCTGCAATAAAATACAATTGGATTGGATGATCATTAACACTGTCTAACCCATTTCATTATATTGTGGTAGCAAGTGTACCTCTCAATGCTTTCCAGGAGTTTTTTTTTACCAGTACTTCACACAATACATACTATTTCCATGTAATTGGCCGCATGCCCACGTAATAATCATCAGAACAATGGTAAGTGGTTAAAAATCTTCTCCTCTGAAACCGCTGGTCGGATTTTAAAATAATTGCACAGAGATGTTCCTTTGGTGACCTTTTCAAAAATTGTTCGTGAAATTTTGATCCGTCAAGAAACATGGCTCTGGTGAATGGGGGCTTCTTGCACTATACAGAAATGAAGGAATTCTTAAAAATTCTTCTCCTCTGAAACCGCAGGTCGGATTTTAAAATAATTTCACAGAGATGTTCCTTGGGTGACCCTTTTCAAGAATTGTCCGTGAAATTCTGATCCGTCAAGAAACATGGCTCTGGTGAATGGGGGCTTCGTGCACTATACAGAAATAAAGGAATTCTTAAAAATTCTTCTTCTCTGAAACGACTCGTCAGATTTTGAAATTATTTCACAGAGATGTTCCTTGGATGACCCTTTTCAAAAATTGTTAGCAAAATTTTAATCCGTCAAGAATCATGGCGCTGGTGAATGGGGGCTACTTGCACTATACAGAAATGAAGAAATTCTTTAAAATTCTTCTTCTCTGAAACCGCTGGTCAGAATTTGAAGTAACTTCACAGAAATGTTCCTTGGATGACCTTTTTCAAAAATTGTTTGCGAAATTTTGTTCCATCAAAAAATGTGGCTCTGGTGAATGGGGGCTACTTGCACTATAGGGAAATAAAGACATTCTTAAAAACTCTTCTTCTCTGAAACCGCTGGTCAGATTTTGAAATTATTTCACAGAAATGTTCCTTGGGTGACCCTTTTCAAAAGGTGTTCATGAAAGTTTGATTCATCAATAAACATGGCTCTGGTGAATGGGGGCTACTTGCATTATAGGGAAATAAAGAAATTCTTAAAAATTCTTCTTCTCTGAAACATCTGGTCAGATTTTGAAATTATTTCACAGAAATGTTCCTTGGGTGACCCTTTTCAAAAGGTGTTCATGAAAGTTTGATTCGTCAATAAACATGGCTCTAGTGAATGGGGGCTACTTGCACTATATGAATTTTTTAAAATTCTTCTCTGAAATGGCTGATCAGATTCTGAAATAATTTCACAGAAATGTATCTTAGTTGACCCTTTTCAAAAATTGCTCGAAATATTTTGATCCATCAACAAACATGGCTCTGATGGCTATTTACACTATACAGACATGAAGAAATTCTTAAAAATTCTTTTTCTCTGAAATGGTTGTTTAGATTTTGAAAAAAAATTGGCTGTGGTCCTCTCAAAAATTCAGGTGAGCGAACCAGGGCCATCTTGACCATCTTATTTACTTTCTAAGACTGAAAACATCTTTTGAGCCCCAGTAAATGTTTTGTAGGAAAATACAAAATTTTAGGTTTGTCCAAATCTAAAGCTTTTGAAGAGGACAAAATAGAAATGACTGAAAATTTGAAATTTCGTTTTATGAAGGATAAAAAACATTGTAGGAAAAGGAGAAAATGCTGGTTACCAGCATTTTCTCCTTTTCCCACAATGTTTTCTAAAGGCATCTTTCTCAGGGTTATCAAAAGTAGGGATTGTGTGGTAAAGGGTTAAAGACAAAAAATGTTTTCTCCCTGCAGTGAACTATGAAGCACTGATAATTGCCTGTGGTGTGATTGGCGGTGTACTGATACTAGGGCTGGTTACTTGTATTTGTTGTTGCTGCTGCTGCAAGGGAAATAACAAAGCAAAGTAAGTTAACTTAGAATAACAATGTATAGATTTCTACTTAACCCTTTCCCAAACAAGCCCTGGTTTTTGCGTGTCTGCAGTAAAAGTCTTTCGAAAACACTGTGGGAAAAGGAGAAATTGCTCATAATGAGCAATTTCTCCTTTTTCCACAGGTTTTCTACCCTTTTTGAGAACTTTCTGTCATTTTTTCCAAATTTAAAATAGCCAAACTCTTTCCGTTTGGAAGAGTCCAAAATTTGTCGTTTAGGAAAGGGTTAACCCGGTACAACACAGTTCTTGGATTAAAAGACCCTAATGGAGATAGGCTTTGAAAGAAGGTGGGAGAAGGAGAAAATGCTGTTAACTCTTTACCACACAGTCCCAATTTTTAACGACCAGATAGAGAGAGAGCTTTTGAAAATATTGTAGGAAAAGGAGAAAATGCTGGTAACCAGCATTTTCTCCTTTTCCCATAATATTTTCTGCCCTATCAAAGTCAGAAATCATCATATCAAGATGTAATTTGTTGTCTGCAGATGCTTTGAATTGAGTCCAGTGCAAAAATTTGTCGTTTGGTAAAGAGTTAACCAGCATTTTCTCCTTCTCCCACAATGTTTTCTACCCTTTCAACGACAAGTCTCATCATTTGAACCCCATTTAATTTGTTGTCTTTAAATACAATTTGAGATTTTTGTTTGTTAAAGTGTTAAGTGTTAATGGAATAAAAGACATTTCCTTTAAAGTTTATTCTTTGTATTTTATTACCCTTTAGATATGCCAGAGAAGATGCTAAAATAGAAAGGAAGAGGGCTGACATGAAAGTCAAGCATGATGAAAGGTAAGCATCGTGAACTTACGCCTTAATCACTTACCAAATAACCTTATTTTGTTAAGGATTCAGGTCATCGGTTGTATGGTGTTAACACCCTTTTTTAACATTATTTCAGTTATATTGCGGCAGCCAGTTCACCTATCCATGCGTTCCTGGAGTTTCTTTTACCAGTACTTCCCACAATTTTCTTTCCAAGCCACTGGCTGCTTTCCCACATAACTATCATCAAAACAATGATCAGCAGTGGGAGAAGAATGAATCCTGTCGCAGTGACTATCATCAATCCTCGGCAAGAAATAGGCAGAGTGCCGACCTGAGCTGCCGGGGCCCTGCAGATTCAGGTCAAACAGGTTCTAACTCTTTCCCAAATGACAAATTTTGGACTCTTCCAAAATGAAAGTGTTTGCAGACGACAATTTTCAATTTTGAGAAAATGGCAGAAAGTTCTCAAATAGGGTAGAAAACACTGTGGGAAAAGGAGAAATTGCTCGTTACGAGCAATTTCTCCTTTTCCCACAGTGTTTTCAAAAGACTTGTACTGCAGACACGTAAAAACAAGGGCTTGTTTGGGAAAGGGTTAAAAACAAATTGGGAAAAGGAGAAAGTGCTTGTAAGTGTAGAACATGTCATTTCCAAAAAGGTATAGAAAATTCTTGAGTATTGCACCAAGAATATTACATGAGGAATGGATGGTGAATATGGATCTAGGGTTCTACTCCTGCTCAGCAGGGCATGCTGGTCAATTGAAATTGTTCCCCACTAGCACAGTCGGTAGCGTAATGGCGTCACGGTTTAACACCACACTATCAATCAATCATTTGGGAGTGTCCTATGGCAAGGAACTTCAGAGCTCTGCCATATTTTCACAAGCCTACCTGAAATTTGTTCTGGGAAGGTAGAAAAGATTTTGGGAAAAGGAGAAAATGCTGGTTACCAGCATTTTCTCCTTTTCCCACAATGTTTTCCAAAGGTTTTTTTTTTTTTTAGGGTCGTGAAAACCAGGGATAGTTTGGGAAAAAGTTAAATGATATTAAAAAACTCTCTTTAATTGATCTTATTGAAAAAAAAAATTTTTTTTTTTTGTTACAGGAGGGCAGAGAGAAAAGCAAAAACAGATGAAATAAGGAGAAAATATGGTAAGAATACCCAACTCTTATTTCTTCTTTTCAGGATAAATTCAATATACCTTTAGTGGGTGTTGCTGTTTCATAAAGTTTCAAATTGTCATTGATTTACACACATTTTTCAGTGTGCAAAACTGATTACATGGTTCTAATTATTTGATCATACAGAAAACAATACAGTGAATTTTTTACCTGTGAGTCCCGAGTCCTGGACTCATAAAAATTGCCAGGGACTCATAAAAATTTTGAAATTATTTAATTTTTACATACTGGGACTCATTGATTTTATGAATTCAGTGGTAAAGGACTCGTTCATCTTGAAATGTAAAAGAATCACTGACATTACTGGAAGAAAGCAAGGTTATAGGAGCTTTTTACACTAATACCTTTTATAAACAATGTCCGTAACAAAGAAACAATTTAACCCTTTACCCCCATAAGACATTCCTATGGCATTTTTAATTGACCCTAAATAACAGCAAGGAGGAAGCCGTTTCTTATGTGTAAATGACACCTTTTGATAGCATAGAAAACATTGTGACAAAAGTTGAAATTGCTCATCACGACAATGTGTAGAAATGAGTATCTATGGAATAAAGGGTTAATAGATGCGTAGCTCAAGTACAAACAGCATTTGGCGGGATTCAAATGCATGGTTGAAAAATATCCTTATTTTTCAAGATTTAAAAGACCAATACCTTAACTCTTTACCAGACGACAAAATTTTAGACTGGTTCAAATTGAAAGAATTTGCAGACGACAAAATAAAGGTGACTAAAAAATTGAAATTTGTTCTGGGAAGGATAGAAAACACTGTGGGAAAAGGAGAAAATGCTGGTTACCAGCATTTTCTCCTTTTCCTACAGTGTTTTCAAAAGGCTTCTTTCTTGGGGGCATCAAAAGTAGGGATTGTGTGGTAATGGGTTAACCACTGAGCCAAAGAGATAGCTCCGATCTCCCCAAAACAGTTGTTAGGTATTGTGTTTAAATCGGGAGGAAGCCATGCATGAAGAAGTGGTCTTCCCTGAAGTATCCTATAAGTTTTTGTCAATCAATATTTAACCCTTAGGCTGCCAAGAGTGACTTATTGACCTATTGCTGACAATGTAGATAAAGATCATACTGCATAGAATTCGTAGTCTGATCTTGGCTCTACACTGTCCTAGTCTTGAAAACATTACTTTGAAAGAGAAATATTTTGTTTTTTAATATCGAAGTGAAAATTTCATTTTAGTTTTTCAGCAGGGTAAGAGTTGACCTGTTAACAAAAAATCCCTAGTTTTTACAATGCTGGGAGAGAGGGCTTTTGAAAACACTGTAGGAAAAGGAGAGAATGCTGGTAACCAGCATTCTTTCCTTTTCTTGCAATGTATTCTACTCTCTCATAAACAAAAATCATCATTTACATTACATTTGATCTTTAGGCCGCAATTAACTAAAAAGGACTTTTAAAACAATAGGAATTTGGTGAAGTATTTATGGCCGCTAACTGTAGTTTTAAATGTGAAATGAATTTTAATCTGCTAGTTCTGTCTCACAAAGAGAATGTCATCAAACATAGTTATCAATTTTGAGTAACCCTTCATGAAATAACAGGAGTTTTGACAAGCCTGGAAATGTTTGGTAGACGACAACAGTATGTCATCTTCACAATATATGTAATTGTCATACATTTAAACCATTACCACTCAATCCCTACTTTTGATGACCCTGAGAAAGATGCCTTTAGTAACCAGCATTTTCTCCTTTTCCAACAATTATTTCTACCCTTCCCAAACCAAATTTTTAACTTTTGAGTAACATCAGTTTTTGTTGTCTGCATATTTGGACCAGTGTCAAATTATGTTGTTTGATAAAGAGTTAAATGCCATGATTTAAATTTAACTCATTACCAGACAACAAAATTTTAGGTTTGTCCAAATCGAAAGCATTTGCAGAGGACAAAATAAAAGTGACTGAAAATTTGAAATTTGTTTTGTGAAGAGTAGAAAACATTGTAGGAAGAAGAGAAAATGCTGGTTATCAGCATTTTCTCATTTCCCCACAATGTTCTTTAAATGCTTCTTTCTGAGGGGTGTCAAAAGTAGGGATTGTGTGGGAATGGGTTAATTGCATTTTAACACCCATTTTGTTTATTTTTGGCAGTTATTATTACTTTAATAATCAGAAATTATTAAATTTATTGCTTCAAGGAATCCCAGTTGAAGGTAGTTTTATGCTAGTTCATTATTGTACTTCATGAGTTCTTTCTTCGGTCCTTTTTATTATCCCCCGCCAAAGGCGGAGAGATATACATGTAGTTTTGGCATTGTCAGTCCTTCTGTCTGTCCATCCATATATCTGCCCCCGTGGATATCTCCAATACCATTGGTTTGAATTTAGTGAAACTTTAAACATGTCTACAATAAACCATTCTATTGTGACCCTTTATTTGTTTTCTTGACTAGATGCAAAATTGCCAACTGGGAGTGATTTTGATTTCGGTCGGGGATATCATTTCAACAAAATTGCTTGTCACTTTAATAATCATAAATTATTAAATTTATTGCTCCAAGGAATCCCATTTGAAGGTATTCTATCATCGTTGTACTTAATGATTTCTTTTTTCAGTCTTTTTTTATATTTATAATTTTATACCCTTATTTTGGAAATACCGGTTCATGTACATGTACTTGAATCTGTCCATTCATCTGTCAGTCATTCCTTCTATCCATTGGTCTTGCTGTCGACATGCACTTACATATGTGCTGTTTTTGATGCAGACTTCTCCTTAGTTCTGCTGTGAGTGTATTGAAACTTTGTACACTTATGAATCAGAAACTATCCATATGCAAATGGCAACTATCAGATATATGGTTCTTTCTTCAAAAATTATCTCTCTTGAACTCAGACATTTTAGGGAACTTTTTTTTTTACTGTATTAAAGCATTTAGTAGGGGCATTAAATCTTTACCACACAATCCCGACTTTTAATGACCCCGAGAACAGGCCTTCTAAAAACATTGAGGGAAAAGGAGAAAATGCTGGTAATCAGCATTTTCTCCTTTTCCCACAATGTTTTCTACCCTTCCAAAGTGAAATTTCAATTTTTCTGTCATATTTATTTTGTTGTCTGCAACTGCTTTCAATTTGGACTAGTCTGAAATTTTGTCATGTGGTAAAGGGGTAACTCTTCACCCCATGGCAATACTATAGACTGGTCCAAAATGCATGTGCAGAGACAACATCAAATGAAACTCAGATATTTGCTTCATTTTTCTGAAAGCTTAGAAAACATTGTGGAAAAAAGGAGAAAATGCTGGTTACCAGCATTTTCTCCTTTTTCCACAATGTTTTCAAAAGTCCTCTCTCTCGGGGTCTTTAAAACTTGGAATTGTATGGAAATGAGTTAAGCATTTTATTCTTTCCTCTCAATGTTTTCAAGAGCCTTTCTAACCATGGCTGTGAAAACACTGGATTGTATGGTAAAGGGTTAAACAGACACACAGGACAAGATTTGTTTTGTTGTTGTTGTTGTAGAATCAAAGGACATGGTTGTATTTTGATTTTATTCTTTTCAGAAAATGCTTTTGTTAAACTTTGCTGTACTTCTGTTTTATGCACATAGCCTAGATAATATATTACTGGAATAAATTGACCTGAAATTGACCTTTATGCAAAGAACAATAATTTAGGCCATAACGCATTTCTATGGTATCTCTAATTGACCCGAAATAACAGCAAGGATGATGCCATTTCTTGTGTGTATATAAGACACCTTTTGATAGCATAGAAAACATTGTGACAAAAGGTGAAATTGCTCATCATGAGCAATTTTGCCTTTTGCCACAATGTTTTCTAAAGGTTTCTACAAGCAATGCGTAGAAATGAGTATCTATGAAGTAAAGGTTAAGATTGAATATTTATATCATCGGGTAAAATTGGACGATATGAAAATTCTGTTAACAGTAAATGCCAGGTTTGACCCTTGCCGTGCCATAGTCAATATAAGAAGTGTTTGTGGATGAAATAGATCAAGATCAGACTGTACAGATATTGCTCCTTAGATCTATGTCAACTGTTTCATATTACCAGTTTAAACCAACAAATTGGTATTTATTTCAATTTCTTTAAGTATTCATTAGAGACACAATAAATCAATAAGCTACATAAAGAGTTGCAAAATGTTCATGTAGTTTTGCATCCAGTCGAGACTAGTCGAAGCTAGGTTTGGACAATTATTCAAGCATGTAATACCGTATATGGAAACAGAGGTAATTTATTTCATGTCAGTTTGTTCAAGTAATACTGAATTCATTGTCTCCAATCAGTGTTTGTAGAGGAACAAGGATTTTGGTCTGTACATACATAAATGAGTCCTGCCCTGTGAAAATGAGGTTTAACTCTTTCCCAAACAATCCCGACTTTTAACGACCCTTAAAAAGAAGCCTTTTGAAAACATTGTAGGAAAAGGAGAAAATGCTGGTTATCAGCATTTTCTCCTTTTCCTACAATGTTTTCTACTCTTCTAAATTCAAGTTTCTATTTTTGAGTCACATTTATTTTGGCGTCTGTAAGTGCTTTCAACTTGGACATGTCTAAATTTTGTTGTTTGGTATAAAAGAGTTAATGTATCTGCTTAACCCATTACCACACAAGCAAAATTTTAGACTGGTCCAAATTGAAAGCATTTGCAGACGACAACATAAATGTGACTGAAAAATTGAAATTTGTTCTGAGAAGGGTAGAAAACACTGTGGGAAAAGGAGAAAATGCTGGTTACCAGCATTTTCTCCTTTTCCCACAGTGTTTTCAAAAGTCTTCTTTCTCAGGGGCGTCAAAAGTAGGGATTGTGTGGTAATGGGTTAAAGTGTTTACCGATGTTAGCCTACACAGTCTGTGCATACTGACATTGGGTCAAAACCTTTTGCTGTTTGTAAATTTTCTGCATGTCTAAGGACCATTTTACTGAAGATGCATTGTGATAATGAGCTCTTTGCTGTTACATTTCAGTTTTCTCCTTTATCTGTTGTCATAGTTCAGTTTTTGTTTCGCTTATTTAAGCCATTACCATACAATCTCTACTTTTGACGGCCCTGAGAAAGTAGACTTTAGGAAACATTATGGGAAAAGGAGAAAATGCTGGTAACCAGCATTTTCTCCTTTTCCCACAATGTTTCCTACCCTTCATAAAACAAATTTCAAATTTTCAGTCACTTTTATTTTGTGCTCTGCACAAGCTTTTGATTTGGACAAGTCCAAAAATTTTGTTGTTTGGTAATGAGTTAATGTGAAAATTGGAAAAGTACAATTTTCTGTTTTTACTTAGTTATTTGTGCATGTCTTTTTGGCTTTAAGTATAGATATTTTGTCTTTCTTTGCTAATGGGAAACAGTAATGTGAAAGGCAAGGAAATTAGTTTTACACTATGTGAAAAAAAAATATATGAATGTAACATGACAAAAGGACATTTTGTACATTGTAACTGGTATCTCATTTGGAATAATTGTTCGGGTTTTATTTGGATTTTAATAGGATTTTAAAGAACTCGTCAGACTGGCTATATTCCTATGAAAAAACCCTTTAACTCTTTACCACAAAATCCCAACTTTTAACAACCTGAAAAAAGAAGACTTCAGAAAACATTGTGGGAAAAGGAGAAAATGCTGGTAACCAGCATTTTCTCCTTTTCCCACAATGTTTTCTATCTTTCCTATTACAAATTTCAAATTTCCAGTCACTTTAATTATGTTGTCTGCAAATGCTTCCAATTTGGAACAGTCCCAAGATTTGTCATTTGGTAAAGAGTTAAACATATTTATTTTACATCACTTGAGAAATGGTTTGTCCAACTAATGCTAATATCTCGCGATTCTACGACCTGGGAACTATACCAGTACTTGTGCCGAATGTTTGGGCTAATGAAGAATCCCAGAATTGACACCCGCTCCCAGGTATCGAACTCAGGACCTTTAGGGTATGAGGTGGACGCTTTACCTCACGACCATGGACAGTACTAAAATCTTTTATTAACTCCTTACCAAACCACAAAATTGTAGACCGGTACAAATTGAAAGCATTTGCAGACGAGAACATAAGTATGGCTCAAGAATTGAAATTTGTCTTGGGAAGGGTAGAAAACATTGTTGGAAAAGGAGAAAATGCTGGTTACCAGCATTTCTCCTTTTCCTACAATGCTTTCAAAAGGCTTCTATCTCAAGGTCGTAAAAACCAAGGATTGTTTGGTATAGGGTTAAACTCAGATTTGTTTGGTAATGTATTTATCTCTAGTAAATGTAAGATAAAGATGGTAATGACTATATCAACTAATTACCAAACGATAATATTTTAGGCTTGTCCAAATGAAAAGCATTTGCAGACGATAAAATAAAAGTGACTGAAAATTTGAATTTTGTTTTGTGAAGGGTAGAAAACATTGTGGGAAAAGGAGAAAATGCTGGTTACCAGCATTTTCTCCTTTTCCCACAATGTTTTCTAAAGGCTTCTTTCTTGGGGTCATCAAAAGTAGGGATTGTGTGGCAATTGGTCAACTCTGTGAACTCATGCGATAAAATGATTTTTTTTTTTATCATTTCAGGTCTTATCAAGGAAGATAACCCCTACCAGCGCTTTGACGACTAGTGGGTCAAGGTCAAACGATACAGATTCAGATCAGACAAGGATGTATTATTGACTTAAAAGCAGACCGATCCTAAAGCTCTTGCTCTGGTTTTATTTATTCCATTTACTCGTTACCTCCTGGGTAAGAATTTTTGGGTACTTGCAAATGACCACTTTTGAAAACATTGTGGGGAAAAAAAAAAGAAAATGGTTATTACAAGCATTTTCTTCTTTTCCCACAATGTTTTTACATGTTTTCATTTATAAAGCTGATTTATACCAATTGTCCCAATTTAACAGAGATATTTTCAAAGTGGCATGCTGCCATTTGCTTTCAGGAGGTAACAAGTTAACCCTTTACCACACAGTTCCGAGTTTAAACGACCCTTAAGCAAGAAGGCTTTAACTCTTTATTAATCAACAAAATTTTGGCCTGGACCAAATTGAAAACATTTGCAGATGACAATTTCAATGTGGCTGAAACAGTGCAATTTTTTCTTGATCAGATTGAAAACAATGTGGGAAAAGGAGAAAATGCTGGTTACCAGCATTTTCTCCTTTTCCCACAATATTTTCAAGAGCTTTCTTTCTCAGTTTCATTAAAAGTCTGGATTGTGTGGTAAAGGGTTAAAAAACATTGTGAGAAAAATGTTTTCCCACCAATTTCTATTGCCCTATCAACAACAGAAGTCATTTTTTTTTTTAGCTAGATTTAATTTTTCGTCCATAATAGGTATCATTTTGTTAAGAGTCTTACATATTGTTTTGGTGAAGAGATAACTAATCACTGTATTAACTTTTATTTTTTGATTAATCAAAAATTAAAACAGCAGATTATTGATGCATTGGAAAGGAAGATCAATTTCTGCTATTAAAAGTATTGAGGGAGATGCAGCCGTAGTATGGTACCAGTCATTTGATGCCGTCTCCTCATTGTTTTCAAAAGCAGTCAAATGATGGGTTGGTCATAAAAAGTTTTGCCTGGGGGGGAGTAAGTTACTCCAGTACGAAATAACTAACAACTCTTACAAGGTTTTGGAAAACATTGCGAGAGGAAAAAAAAGGAATTGCATTGGGTAAGCTATAGTGATCTGATAACAGTTTGCAAAATTATATTTTATAAAGCTGTACGACACAATCCCAAGTTTTAACCACTCTTAAAAACTTTCTTGAAAACATTGCGGGAAATGGAGAAAATGCTTGCAACCAGCATTTTCTTCCTTTTCCTCATTGTTTTCTTTAATATAAAAGACAGATATCATCTACTTTGCTGCATAAAACTGGTCGTCAGAAAATGATTTCAGTTTGGATGATTCAAGATTTTCTCTTTCGGTATAGATGTTAATCTGTTTACATTGTAAAGCTTTTCGTCTCGTTGATTGTACATTGCAATAAAATGCCTGCCCTAATATGTGCTTTTAATGGTTTTGTTTTCTGATTTAATGTATCTTTTTTTTTTCCTTTCAAACTCTTAACCAGAAAAATGTTGGACCTGTCCAATTTTACAAGATTGAAAGCTTTCTTGAAATATTATTGGAAATGGAGAAAGTGCAGGTAACCAGCATTTTCTACTTTTCTCTTGATATTAATTTTTCAATGACAGTCCTGTCTTTTATGTTTTCTACAAGTGCCTTCAATATGGTCTGGTCTTATTTGTTTGTCATTTTGTGAAGAGTTTGAGAGGTTTCTTATTTGGGCTTGTACTTGTCTATGAATTCTGATGATTTGTTGTAAATATTTTTGATGTCTACATACATTGTAAAGTAGTGCTAACACACTATATTTTGAGTTTGGCTGTTTTTTATGCAAACGTTGTGGTGTCAGTATTGCTCACTTTTGTCTGCATCGTCATTGTGTCATTGTGCAGGAATTTTGACATTTTCTATTGTCCCTCTGATTAACTCTTTACCTCACAATACCGAATTTTAGCGGCCCTGAATAAGAAAGCTTTTGAAAACATTGTGGGAAAAGGAGAAAATGCTGGTTATCAGCATTTTCTCCTTTTCCCGCAATGTTTTCTACCCTTTCCAAATGAAATTGATATTTTTGATTCACGTTTATTTTATCGTCTGCAAATGCTTTCAATTTAGACTAGTCCAAAATTTTGTTGTATGGTAAAAAGTTAATGAAGATACTTCAACCTTGGGATAGTTAGAAAGAAGCCTTCTGAAAACATTGTAGGAAAAGGAGAAAATGCTGATTACCAGCATTTTCTCCTTTTCCCACAATTATTTCTAATCTTCCTAGCACAAATTTCAATTTTTGAATTGTTTTTTGTCGTCTGCTGATGCTTTCAATTTGGACCAGTGCAAAATTTTGTCATCGGGTAAGGAATTATCTGTTTAAAGGGAAACTAATATCAGAAAGGCAGGTAACCCTGAAATGAAATTTGACACAGTCATGTCCCTTTTTCAGAAACACTGCCCACAATCAAGCATTGCCAGTTGCAAGGGGTGCTCTTGTATCTTTGTATGTTTTAACCCATTACCACACAATCCTGACTTTTAACGACCCTGAGAAAGAAAGCTTTTGAAAACATTGTAGGAAAAGGAGAAAATGCTGGTAACCAGCATTTTCTCCTTTTCCCACAAGGTTTTCTACCCTTCGCTAAGCAAATTTCAATTTTTGAGACACAATTATTTTGTTGTCTGCAAATGCTTACAATTTGGACCAGTCTACAATTTTGTCATTTTGGCAAAGAGTAAAGGTGTTTACCTTTTTTGTAGTGAATCAAACATTGAAAGATTAAAAATCAGTGATTTCTCGTATGTAAGAACAAATCAAGATTTATTGCCGCAATGGAGAATAAAACTTTTCTCAAGAAGTATTAATTAATTTTAGTATTCCATGTTTTAATGTCCATGAAAAAAAAGGCTTTTGAAAACATTGTGGGAAAAGAAGAAAATGCTGGTAAATAGCATTTTCTATATTTCCACAATGTTATCTATTGTATCAGACATTGAAATCATCATTTTCGACTACTTTGTAATTTGCTTTCATTTTGGTCAGGTCTAAAATTTTATTCTTTGGGAAGGTGTAAACTCTTTACCACACAATCCCAGGTTGTTATGACCCTGAGATAGAAGCCTTTTGAAAACATTGTTGGAAAAGGAGAAAATGCTAGTAACCAGCATTTTCTCCTTTTCCCACATTGTTTTCTACCCTGCTGAAATCAGTTTTCAAGTTTTGAGTTACATTATTTTGTCCTTTGCAAGTGTTTTCAATTTGGACAAGTCTAAAATTTTATCATTTGGTGAGCATTCATGTATAGTATTCAGTATCAATTTCAATTGATATATTTTTGCTACAATTTTTTCAAATATGTTTTGCCATAAGAAAGTTAGTAGTCTACTGGAATAATGAGTGTATCAAACTTGTAATTCAGAGAGGGAAAGATAAAGATTAGTTTTTGCCAGGTGTAAAAAAAAATTTTTTTTTGGTTGGGGGGGGGGGGGGGGGGCAAAGAATTTGGATATATATATATATATTATATATATATTTAGGAAATACATGTATTCTGATTTATGCTGTATTCTGTGATTTTCATCTGATCACCAGAGTGGATGGTATTCTTGTTGTAGATAGATTTTTCCATCAAAACTTTGTGCTAGAATAAATGAACCCACCTTTTTAACTTGGTTAACCTTGGTTTATTGTTTATTTGAACGTGTTATAAGTGGAGTTACGATAGATTTGAATAGCCACGCCATTTTGAACATAGAGTAAAAGTAGTTCTGACAGTTCTGACACGCAAACTTCTGCTATACTTAAGAAAAGTAAAAAAAGTACTGCTTGGAGATGTGCATTTCTTCTGTCAAAGATTTACCAAACAATTAATTTTAACAACCCTTTTGGAATAAGTACAGTAATTTGAAAACATTATGGGAAAAGAAGAAAATGCTGGTAACCAGTCTGCCTGCCTGAGAATTAAATGTCACTGCTTCATGTCTACACCCTATTTACCTGGTGTGTCCCATTTGTGTGTTGAACGTTGCTGCTTGCAACACAGAGAAAAACTGTTAATAAAGATACTCATCATGGTTTTTCATCTGTTTCGTATTTAAAGATTTTATTCCCAGATTTCAATAGGAAAGAGAAGTTAGGTAGTAAATGAATGTTAAAATTTCCTGACCCAAGATCTTTTTATAGACATGAATTTTAGTTCCAACTTCTGAATGATGTTCTGACTGATGTCTTAATTTGGCAAATATTTAGAATATGAAAGAGGCATTTGAGCCATGCTCTGGTAAAGGGGGGCTTAATGCATCTCTGTGATGCACGATACCAAGTATACATTGTCATATACTTTTGGATCGATAAATTCCATATTGCCTAACAAATGACTGAATTTCCGGTAGTAGGCCAAGTAGTCTGTTGACATGCAGAAAAATGACCAATAGCACCTCAAGTCAATAATGATAAAAATTCTTAAAGTTAAGAAAAATTGGATCAAGAATTTCAACTATAGATTTATATACATTCATAATCTTAGGAAAATGTTAAGCATAAAGGGTGATGTTAACCCTTTACCAAACAATTTGAGTTCCAACGACCCCTAGCAAGAAGCCTTTTGAAAACATTGTGGAAAAAGGAGAAAATGCTGGTAACCAGCATTTTCTCCTTTTCCCACAATGTTTTATTCTCTTTTAAGACACATATACCATCATTTAACCTACATACAATATCATCTACAACACTTTGAATTTGGACCAATCTAAAATTTTGTCATATGGTAAAGGGTTATTCCAACAAAATCACAGCAGAAAATAGGCATCGGGTCACAGACATTGCGAAACAGGAAACCAACATGTTGATTGATGAAATTATTTCAAATGATTATTCTTTGTGTAAACTATTGTTTAGAGAATATACGAAAACAGGTTTATTTCTTTTTAATGTTTTTGGATTTTCTAGTTATGGTAATAAAACAGCGATTTTTGTGAATGCTAGTCTCAAGAAATATAAGAGTCATCCCAACAAAAAGATGTATTTTTGTATTGAAGATGTTTGTAAATGATTCTATATATGTATTAAAATTAATGTAAACACTGTTACGTTGTTTTATGTAGTTATCACTTACCTATACCCCAGAAAATCACTTGGCCTGGTTGCTCAGCTGATAATGTAGTCTTACAAACAAAGTCCATAACAAAGAAACAAATAAATGCATAGCTCAAATACAAACCTCATCTGGCGGGATTTGAACCCTTGAAGGGAGAAATAACCTAGTTTTTTGAAAATTAAAAGACCAATACCATAACCACTGAGCCAAAGAGATATCTCTCTGACGCAGTTATCTGGTATTTAACCCTTTCCCAAACGACAGAATTTTAGACTGGTCCAAAATGCAAGCACATGCAGACCAAAAAATACATGTAACTCAAAAATTATAATGAGTTTCCAGCAGGGTAGAAAACATTGCAGGAAAAGGAGAAAATGCTGGTAACCAGCATTTTCTCCTTTTTCCACAATGTTTTCAAAAGGCATCTATTTCAGGATCGTAAAAACCAACGATTGTTTGATAAAGGGTTAAATCGGGTTGAAGCTATGCTTGAAGGAGTGGTCTGCTGTAACCCCCTCTTAAAGTCATCATTTATTGATGACTCGGAGCCTTAGTAGGCAGGAAGTCCGATTTTGGACAACAAATGGGATTAAAGGCTCAATATCCAAACCTGGACTAGCCACCATCTTATGAACAAAGTCCATAACAAAGAAAGAAATGGCGGAATTCGAACCCATGAAGGTCAAATATCCTCGTTTTATCATGGATTGAAATAACAATACCATAACCACTGAGCCGTAGAGATGTCTCCCCAACGCAATTGTTAGGAATTGTATTTAAATTGGGACAAAACCATGCAGCAAGGAAGGTCTCCCATAACAGTATGTGGCTTGAAAAATTACACTTGCTTTGTAGCCATTGCAAAATTAATTGCTTAAATGTTGTTCCAACACAACATTTTATCACATAATCCCAGCTTTTAATATTCCTTGAAGAGAAGGCTTTTAAAAACATTGTGGAAAAAGAGAAAATGCTTGTAAGAAGCATTTTCTCATTTTTCCACAATGTTTTCTATACCATCCAAAAAAAGAGCATCATTTTAAGCCACATTGAAATTGCCACTTCCAAATGCTTTCAAATTGGATGTGTCTAAAATTTTGTTGTGTGGTAAAAGTTAAGTTCTTCCAGCCAAAGGCCAGTATGTTGATGTCATAGTTGGTAATCCCTGTGTTAGCTGTTAGTCAATCCATGACTGCATCCATCTGTTACATTTAACCCTTTCCCAAACGACAAATTTTGGACTGTTCCCAACTGAAAAAGTTTGCAGATGACAATTTTAGATTTTGAAAAAATGGCAGAACGTTCTCAAAAAGGGTAGTAAACACTGTGGGAAAAGGAGAAATTGCTCGTTACGAGCAATTTCTCCTTTTCCCGCAGTGTTTTCAAAAGACTTTTACTGCAGACACGTAAAAACCAGGGCTTGTTTGGGAAAGGGTTAAACCTTTACCACATGTGTTACGAGTCAGGTGTAACTAGAAAGAAGAAGCCAGCAACAAACGATAACAATTAACAGATTTATTAACAAAAATATCAAATAAACAGTGACAATATTACAATAGTACAAAACAATACCTTAGACGTTAAATTCAGAAGACAAACTATTCCAGTCTTAATTCCAATGAGATCCTGATCCAAACTGAATGTAATCTAAGCACACAAAGTAATCCTCACTTTAGTCTAGTCTGATCCAAATCCAAACTGAATGTAATCCAGGCACTAATTATGACACAAACACAAGATAATCCCCACTGTAGTCTGGCAATCATGTATTAACTAGTGAACACTGAGATGTAAAAAGCTTTTCCTTTTATAATAACAGGGAAACTTCCAGAAAATTCATGTTAAAATCAGTTGCATAATTCTTAGTAATCAGATTGTATAAAGGCCTGGAAACTTCCAGCACAATATTCCACAAGAGAGAATCCAGTTCTAAAAATAGCAACAGGGGAAAACCATTCAAAAATAGATACACACATGAACAAAGCTAGGAATAACTGGGTATGTACATAACACTTCCCCCCTTGAAAAGAAAAAGAAAGGTTTATGAAATAAATCGTTCTTTTTTTGCAATATTATTTATATACATGTATATGATACTTTATCTGAAGTATACATAGGAAATAACAAACTCAAATATTAATTATTTCAGACTAATGAAAATAGTCAAGGTAATGAAATTACAATTTAAAAGAAAAAATAGTTTAAACTTGATTTAGGGAAAAATGACTATTGAAATTTCAAACTCTTGAAAGAGCATCGGGTATAATGTTATCTTTCCCTTTTATGTGTCTTATGTCAAGATTAAACTCTTGAAGCAATAAACTCCACCTCAGTAATCTTTGATTCTTATTCTTAAGTTTGTGTAGAAAACTTAAAGGGTTATGATCACTGAATACAACGATTGGTGAAGTTGAAGAGGTTAAATAAACTTCGAACTGCTGGATTGCCAGAATTAAGGCAAGACACTCTTTTTCTATGGTAGAGTAATTTTCCTGATGTTTGTTAAATTTCTTAGAAAAGTAACAAACTGGGTGATCAATACCATTATTATCTTCTTGTAAAAGAACAGCACCAATACCAACATCACTTGCATCAACAGCTAATTTGAAACATTTGTCAAAATCAGGTGCCAAGAGAACTGGTGCGCTCTTTAGTATGGCTTTCAGACGATCAAATGCATCTTGACATTTGTCATTCCATTTGAACTTTGTGCTTTTCTTAAGTAAATTTGTTAAAGGTTCAGCAATACCCGAGAAATTTTTACAGAATTTCCTGTAGTAGCCAGCCATACCAAGAAATCGCATCAGCTGTCTTTTACATTTAGGCACAGGAAACTCAGAGATAGCACTGATTTTAGCTTCTAAAGGTTTAACTTGACCCTGTCCCACAAGATGTCCTAGAAATGTTACAGTAGCATGACAAAATTCAGTTTTTGCAAGATTCACAGTCAGTTTCGCTTTACTGAGTCTGTCGAAGAACTTCCTGATTCTTTGAAGGTGGTCACTCCAACTGTCTGAGTAGATGATGACGTCGTCAATATATGCATCACAGCCATCTAATCCACATATAACATTGTTTATAAGCCGCTGAAACGTTGCAGGAGAATTTTTCATCCCAAACGGCATAACTTTGTATTGGTACAGACCGTTTGGAGTAGCAAAGGCTGATACTTCTTTTGCTCTATCAGTCAGTGGAACTTGCCAGAATCCTTTTAGCAGGTCGAATTTGGTGACATATTTAGAATTTCCAACTTTGTCAATACAGTCATCAATTCTTGGTATTGGAAAAGAGTCTGTTTTTGTCACAGAGTTCACTTTACGATAGTCAGTACACATTCTATAAGTTCCATTTGATTTAGGTACTAATATACATGGTGAACTGTAATTACTCTGGCTAGGTTCAATAAAGTCATTTTCCAGTAAGTATTTTATTTCATCTTGGAGGTATTTCTGTTTCAAAGGATTCATTCTATATGGATGTTGCTTTATTGGTTTAGAATCTTCCACAATGACATCATGATAGATTTTATCTGTTCTTGTGGGGATATCAGGAAATAAATGTTCATATTCATGTATCAACTGTTTCAGCTCTTCCTGCTGCGATGGTTCCAAGTGAGATAGTTTGTTGTTAAGATTTCTCAAAATATCAGAATTCTCAAGTTTAGATGGACCAGGATCAGATTTATCAATGAAGTCCGAATTTACTTCAAGATCAGATACATTTGATTCTTGTGGGACAGTGTTTACAACTGTAATTGGTTTTGAAATAGAGCTATCTCTGTCAAAGTATTCCTTTAACATATTTATATGACACATTTGTTTGTTTTTACGCCTTCCTGGAGTATTAATTATATAGTTTAAATCACTTGTTTTCTTGTCAATAGTGTAGGGTCCAAAATATCTTGCCTGTAAAGGTCTGCCAGGTATTGGCAAAAGAGCAAGGACTTTGTCACCTGGTTTAAATTTTCTATCTATAACATGGTTGTCATATTTTGCTTTCATTTTGCCCTGAGACATTTTAAGATTGGACCTAGCAACCTCACATGCCCTAGACAGTCTATTTCTGAAGTCAGAAACATACTGTAGTAAATTCAAAGGTGTTTCATCATTTGAGAGAAATTTCTCCTTCAAAAGTTTTAAAGGTCCACGAACAGAATGGCCAAAAACTAATTCAAAAGGACTGAAACCAAGAGATTCTTGTACAGATTCTCTGGCTGCAAATAGTAACAAATGGATGCCCTCATCCCAATCTTTTTCAGTGTCAAAGCAATATGATCTTATCATATTTTTTAATGTCTGATGAAATCTTTCTAAAGCACCTTGACTTTCAGGGTGATAGGCGGATGACCTGTATTGCTTGATTCCTAATTCATGCATAACCTGTTGGAATATACCAGACATAAAATTTGACCCTTGATCAGACTGAACTGATTTTGGAAGACCAACAAATGTAAAAAACTTTATAAGAGCTTTGACTATTGACTTTGTTTTGATGTTCCTTAAAGGAATAGCTTCAGGAAAACGTGTAGAAGTACACATAATTGTTAAGAGATACTCATTTCCTGACTTGGTTCGAGGTAAAGGACCAACACAATCTATAAGTATCCTACTGAAAGGTTCATCAAAAGCAGGAATAGGTTGTAATTGAGCTTTGGGAATGGTTTGGTTGGGTTTACCTACCATTTGACATGCATGGCAAGTTTTACAATATTTAGAGACATCTGATTTGAGACCAGGCCAATAAAAATGATTAATAATTTTGTGATAGGTCTTGTTTATACCTAGATGACCTGACATAGGACTTTCATGGGCTATACTTAGTATTTCATGACGATATGACTTTGGAACCACAATTTGGTGGTAAACAGCCCATTCATCATCAGCTGGGACATCAAATGGTCGCCATTTTCTCATAAGAATCCCATTCTTTATATAGTAACACATTGGGACCTGTGAAATTTCATCTTCAGGTAAAGCCCTAAAAATTAATTTTGAAATCTCAGGATCAGTTTGCTGTTCCTGGATAAGCTGTGACTTTGACAGCGTGTCGTGACCTTGGTCAATAGACCTTGGTGGAGAATGGCAAGACATTGACGAGTCTGTCTGAGTATCAGACAAACTGGGATCAAGAGACTTTTTAATCTTATTATTAAAATATTGACCGATAAAAGTATCCGTCAAGTCAATATCAGAGTTTGAGTTTTCCAAAATGGCCTTTTTAGCCATAGCTCGGGTAACTGCACAAGAAGGATACAAGTCAGGAATTTCCTGCTCGATAGGGTCATCTGTTTGACCTATATTTGGTGTGTCAGTTACAAGTGGATTTACCACAACCTTATCTCCAGCTAAGTCATTGCCTAGCAGTAAATGGACACCTTTAAATGGTAAGGAAGGTTTAATACCAATAACCACAGGCCCAGTAACCAAATCTGATGACAAATTAACATGATGGAGAGGGATATTAACAGTTCCACACTCTACACCCTGAATAAGGACACTAGTACCGGAAGAAGTCTTCTCAGAAAAAGGCAGTATATCTGCTAAAATAAGAGATTGAGAAGCTCCTGTGTCTCTTAAAATTTTAATAGGGGTAGGTGGGCAATTATCACCTGAAAGTGATACAAAACCATTCAACATAAATGGTTCAAAAATCTCCATAGTAGAATCAGACTTGGGTTTTGTGACTATGTCAATTGTATTGGTTTTAATAGAAGACTGTGGCCTTGGTCTAAGAGTGGTGAGCCCTGTTGGTTTGGCTTCATCACTTTCTAACTTCCTTTTTAATTTCAAACATTCAGAAACAAGGTGACCAGGTTTCTTACAATAGTTACAAGTGGGTCGAGATAAGGGATATTGACTTTTGGTTTCACTAGTAGAATTGGGTTTGGGTGTATTGGATTGACTGGGCATGCCAGATGAATTACCAGACATAAATTTATTTTGGGGATGTGAGGAAGTAGGTTTGGGTTTATTAATAAAAGAAACTTTATGTGTAAGGTAGTAATCATCAGCCAGACGAGCTGCTTCTTCTAAAGTTTCAACTTGTTTTTCGTCTAAGAATGTCTTAACATCAAATTGAATACAACGTTTGAATTCTTCAACTAACATAAGTTGTCTGAGTTTATCAAAATTTTGGTCTATTTTCTTAGAACAGCACCATCTATCAAATAACTGTTCTTTGTTTCTAGCAAATTCAACATGAGTCTGGTTAGAATCTTTTTTACAATTTCTAAATTTTTGTCTATATGCTTCTGGGACCAGCTCATAACCTTTGAGAATAAGTTCTTTAACAGTCTCATAATGATGACATTGTTCAACACCTAGTTGTGTATAAATTTCACGAGCTTTGCCTATCAAAACACTTTGCAGAAGCAAAGTCCAGTGCTCTTTTGGCCAATTTAAGTTTTCTGCAACTTTTTCAAAGTGTAGGAAGTATTTATCAACTTCTTTTTCTTGAAATGGAGGAACAAGCCTAATATGTTTTGTAACATCAAAATTGTATTCAATCTTTTGCTTCGGCTGATTTGCTCTTTCTTGCATTTCTATTTCCCTCATTCTTAATTGAAATTCTCTCTCCTTCTCTCTCTCTTCCCTTTCTCTTTCCTTCTCTCTCTCTTCCCTTTCTCTTTCTTCTCTCTCCCTTTCTCTTTCCCTTTCTCTTTCTTCTCTCTCCCTTTCTCTTTCCCTTTCTCTTTCCTTCTCTCTCTCTTTCCATTCTCTTTCTTTCTCTCTTTCCTGAATTTCTAATTGTCTGATCTGAAGTTTTAATTCAAGTTCTTTCGAACTTTAAACTGACTGAACATCAACTATCAGGGAAAGAGCATTTTCATTAAAAATTTCCTCATCAACAAAATATTGTACCAAAATGTTCTTAATTTCATGTTTACGCATTGAAGATTTTATTTCAGACAATTTATAGTGCTTAGCAAGATTAAGCAAATCAGTCTTTTTACCCAAATTCAATAACTCCACAGATGGTTCAGCCGTAAATTTATCTAAGTCAAAAGACATGTTTGTTTGTTGCTGGATTCAAGTACAAAATTATTATAATTACTGATTAGTAAACGAATGCGTTAGTCTTATTTTCCAATCGATGGTTAATCCCAAAAGGAAAACGAATGCGTTAGTCTAGTTTCCAATCCCGGACGAGCCCCCAATTTCTGTTACGAGTCAGGTGTAACTAGAAAGAAGAAGCCAGCAACAAACGATAACAATTAACAGAATTTATTAACAAAAATATCAAATAAACAGTGACAATATTACAATAGTACAAAACAATACCTTAGACGTTAAATTCAGAAGACAAACTATTCCAGTCTTAATTCCAATGAGATCCTGATCCAAACTGAATGTAATCTAAGCACACAAAGTAATCCTCACTTTAGTCTAGTCTGATCCAAATCCAAACTGAATGTAATCCAGGCACTAATTATGACACAAACACAAGATAATCCCCACTGTAGTCTGGCAATCATGTATTAACTAGTGAACACTGAGATGTAAAAAGCTTTTCCTTTTATAATAACAGGGAAACTTCCAGAAAATTCATGTTAAAATCAGTTGCATAATTCTTAGTAATCAGATTGTATAAAGGCCTGGAAACTTCCAGCACAATATTCCACAAGAGAGAATCCAGTTCTAAAAATAGCAACAGGGGAAAACCATTCAAAAATAGATACACACATGAACAAAGCTAGGAATAACTGGGTATGTACATAACACATGGAAAAGTTTTAGACCTATCCAAAGTAAAAGCATTCACAGACGACTTTTTCAAAGTGGCTCAAATGATGCAAGCTTTCTTTCATCAAGTAGAAAACTTTGTTGGAAAAGGAGAAAATGCTGGTTACCCAGCATTTTCTCCTTTTCCCACAATGTTTTTACTAGGCTTCTTTCTTAGGGTCATGAAAAAGGCATCACTGTGTGGTTTAGAGTTAAGTTTCAACTTATTCCAATGAAAACTGTATGAGTTGCGCCCACAAAAAAATACATATGAACGGAAGGACTGACGGATGGACAGATGTTTCTTGTATGACTGAGGCTATAACATAATATGAACCTTCAGGTGTATTCAAAGGCCAGTTGTTACGTACCAATGGGTTAACTCTTTACCATACGACAAAATTTTAGACTTGTGCAAATTGAAAGCATTTGCAGACGAAAACATAAATGTCACTGAAAACTTGAAGTTTGTTTTGGGAAAGATGGAAAACAATTTGGGAAAAGGAGAAAATGCTGGTTACCAGCATTTTCTCCTTTTCCCGAATTGTTTCAAAAGGCTGTTTTATATAGGGTGGTTACCAGCATTTTCTCCTTTTCCCGAATTGTTTCAAAAGGCTGTTTTATATAGGGTGGTTACCAGCATTTTCTCCTTTTCCCGAATTGTTTCAAAAGGCTGTTTTATATAGGGTCGTTAAAAGTAGGGATTGTGTGGTAATGAGTTAAGACACATCACACAAACAAATTTCAATATCAATACACTTTTATGATCGCTCATATAAGATAGAATATCAAAAAGGAACAGAAAGAAAACAAAGCAGTACATTATTAACAATCATAAAATTCTTCTATCTCTCTTCTTCAATAGCATCAACCCTATATACTGTAGCAAACAATCCCGAGTTTTAACAACCCGGAAGATAAAAGGCTTCTGAAAACATTGTGGTTAAGGAGAAAATGCGGGTAACCAGCTGTTTCTCCTTGTCTGACTATGTTTTTAGCCTTTTATAGACAAATCTTAACTCTTTACCAAACAACAAAATTCTGGACCTGTCCAAATTGAAAGCATTTGCAGATGACTAAATCAGTGTGACACAAAAATTTGAGCTGGATTTGGGAAGGGTAGAAAACATTGTGGGAAAAAGAGAAAATGCTGGTTATCAGCATTTTCTCCTTTTCCTACAATATTTTCAAAAGCTTTCTTTTTAAGGGTTGTCTAAAGTTGGTATTGTGTGGTTAAGAGTTAACAAATTTCTAAAATGCTTTAGAATTTGAACAGTCTCAAATTTTGATGCCTGCCAAAATTAACCCATTACCATACATTTGCTACTATTGATGACCCTGGCAAAGAAGCCTTTAGAAAACATTGTGGAAAAAGGAGAAAATGCTGGTAACAAGTATTTTCTCCTTTTCCCACAATGTTTTCTACTCTTCACAAAATAAAATTTTAAATTTTCAGTCAGTTTTATTTTGTCGTCTGCAAAATGCTTTCGATTTGGACAAGCCTAAAATATTGTTGTTTGGTAATGAGTTAACTCTCTACCAAACATCAAGTTTTGGTCTTGTCCATTAACCCTTTACTCCATAGATACTCATTTCTATGCATTGCTCATAGGAACCTTTGGAAAACATTGTGGCAAAAGGTGAAATTGCTCGTGACGAGCAATTTCACCTTTTGCCACAATGTTTTCTATGCTATCAAAAGGTATCATATACACACACATAAGAAACAGCTTCATCCTTGCTGTTATGTAGGATCAATTTGAGATACCATAGAAATCCTTATGGGATAAAGAGTTAAGACGGCATTGAAAGACATCAAATGTGGCCCAAATATGAACAATATTTTATTACATATATCTTCCTATGGCAGTGTACTAAACCCATCACTTATTTTTTTTTTTTTCTTTGGGGGGGGGGGGGGGGGGTTGTCTGGTTTTGATCAGTTATCTCCAGCTCCTTTTCCTACAATGTTTTCAAACACCTTCTTCAGCAGGGTCATTAAAATTTGGGAATATGTGGTAAAGGGTTAGCTCATCATCCAACCGTAAATTGTAGACTTCTCCAAACTGAAAGGATGGTTATTTTCTGATGACATGTAAGTGATATTACTCTAATGATGGAATTGGTCTATGAAAGGATATAACATTGTGAGAAAAGGAGAAAATGTTAGAAAAAATTGCTGTTAACTCATAACTATAAGGCGAAATTTTAGGTTTGTCCAAATTTAAAGCATTTGCAGACAACAAAATAAATGTGACCGAAGAATCGAAATTTGATCTTGGAAGGTAGAAAACATTGTGGGAAAAGGAGAAAATGCTGGTTACCAGCATTTTCTCTTTTTCCCACAACGTTTTCAAAAGCCTTCTACCTCGGGATCGTCAAAAGTCGTTACTATTTGTTAAAGGGTTAAACAGAATTTTCCCCATATCCCACAATGTTTTCATAACCTTTTCCATCATGGGAGGGCTAGAGTTAATATACAAGATTGTCTGGTAACTATAAACCACACAATCTCGACTTTTAACCACCCGGAGACAGAAGCCTTTTCAAAACATTGTGGAAAAAAAAAAAAAAAGAAAATGCTGGTAACCAGCATTTTCTCCTTTTACCACAATGTTTTCAACCGTTCCCAAACCAAATTTCGATTTTTCAGACACATTAATTTTGTCGCCTACAACTACTTTCAAAGTCTGAAATTTTGTTGCTCAGTAAAGAGGTTTAAACAGTAAAAAGAAAATAAGCTATCAATATTTTTTGTCATAGTTTTACAACAAAAGTACTTCTATAAACAGAGTTTCAACCATATTTTTTTTCATGGAAAAACTAAAGCACTTATAAAAGTTGAAAATAAGAAGTTTTTTTTCAGCATACAAACATGCTTTTACATTAGAAATACTACAGAACCTTTTTTACAAAATTGTAAGTCTTCAACAAAACTGAACAAAAACATACAAAGTGTTAACAACAATAAAACAACAAAACAAAAGTAAGTTATGTACATGGCTGCCTGAAATTATGCAAAATTTGTCTCAATTTGCAAAGAAACATGATAAAATAATACAAACTGAATGCTATATAACCTGCGATATGCGAAAAAGGATATTTGGTCATTTGCGTAAAGTGTTGTCTCATTTCAGCCTGTGCAGTTCACACAAGCTAATCCAAGAAGGCACTTCACAACTACATTAAATCTTGTCCCACTGTGGTCTCAGGCAAAAACAGAAAGTCTTGTTTTGGATTAACTCTTTACCAAACAACAAAAAAATAGACTTGTCCAAATTCATAGCATTTGCTGATGACAATTTAAACATAGTTCAAAAGATGAAATTTGTATTTGACAGGCTACAAACATTGTGGGAAAAGGAGAAAATGCTGGTTACCAGCATTTTTTCCTTTTCCCACAATGTTTTCAGAAGGCTTTTCCTTCAAGGGCGTCAAAACTCGGGATTGTGTGGTAAAGAGTTCGCCTGCACGTGGTAAACAGGCCGATACAAGAGGACACTTTACGCAAATATCTAAATGCCTCTTTTACCTATTGCAGGCCATATATGAACTTAATTATACTAAAAAAAAAACCATGTAAATACAACATTTTACAATGCATGTTTCTAGAAAAAGAAACTGAAACTGGATGGGTTAAACTGTAGGAGTTAAGGTTTCTTTTCCCCATTTGGATGACAAAATTTTAGCCAGGTCGTAATTTAACCCTTTACTCCATAGATACTCATTTCTACGCATTGCTTGTAGGAGCCTTTGGAAAACATTGTGGCAAAAGGTGAAATTGCTCGTGACAAGCAATTTCACCTTTTGCCACAATGTTTTCTACACTATCAAAAGGTGTCATATACACATAAGAAACAGCTTCATCCTTGCTGTTATTTAGGGTCAATTAGAGATACCATAGGAATGCCTTATGGGGTAAAGGGTTAAAGCATTTGCTGACAACAGTTCCAATTTGGCTCCATCAGTGCAGTTGTTTAGTGATTGGGTAGAAAACATGGTGGGAAAAGAGAAAACGCTGGTTTTCAAAAAGGCTTCTTTCCAAAGGTTGTCAAAAGTTGTCATTTTCACTGCTATTTCTGCCAGAGAACTTTACAAATAAGTAGGCAAAGAAGATCAAAGATCAAGATAAGGTAAACATTTTGTCTGATCTTGATCTGTCCTGCCTTTAAAAGCACTAAAGAATCAAAAACTGTAAGTTGACCACAAAAATCCCAAACATGTACTTAACACGGTACCAAACAAAACCAAATTGTAATCACCCTGAAAGAATACAGCTTTTCTTAAAGAACAAGAGGGCCAAGATGGCCCTGTATCGCTCAACTGACCAATAAGTAAAAGCACTAAAGCCAAACATTGCAATACTTGGCCAACTGGTTTCAAACTAGAAGACATACAAAACTTTTTCTATTAAGTTCCTATAAGAAAGTAAGGGCCCCAGGGCAAAGCCATTTTTTACCAAAAAGCTATAATTACTTGAATCCTGGTGGAGGTCCCAAAGATTAAGTCCAATACCAAATAATACAGGTGCAGAATGTGAATATGAATAAGAGTTTCAAAGTTTCCTGAAAAAAGAGATCCTGTAAAACTTGAGGCCTCTAAGACAGGGCTAAATTTAGTAGCCATAGGTCATATGGCTATGTACAATTAGAATTTTTTAAGTTTTTCCTATATAAGCCCATATAAAATTTGTAACCCCCCTGGCAGGGCAAAATTTGACCCCAGGGCTATAATTTGGGCACCCTTGGTAGGTACCACTAGATAAAGCTACAAGCCAAATTTGGTAGCTCTAGGCCTTATGGCTAGGTACAAGTAGGTTTTGAACGTATTCCCTATATAAGCCCATTTAAAACTTGTGACCCCAAGGATGGGGCCAAATTTGACCCCAGGGCTATGATGTGAAGAAACTTGGTAGAGGTCCACTAGATAAAGCTACATGCCAAATTTAATAGCCCTAGGCCTTAGATTTTCAAAAATTTTCATTTTTTTTTTCAGTTCTGTTACCACGGCAACCAGAGTTTCAGAAGGAATCAAATTCTTTCAAGAAATTCTGAAGAGGACCATGGCAGGATCATTTCTGTGTAGTTTCATCAAAGTTGGCTGGGTAGTTTCAGAGTAGAAGATGTTTGAAAAAAAAGTTAATACACAGACTGACAGTGCACAACAGACACCAGACCATGACGTAAGCCCAGTGGCCTTTAGCCAGTGGAGCTAAAAAAGAAGAGAGCAAAAGTTGTAAAGTCGCATTATTTTCACATTTCCTTTTTCAAACCCATTTCAGGACCCATTCTAGGTCACATACCTATTCAACGACAAATACTTTCATCTGCGCAACATTCAATTTGTAGTCTGTAAATGCCTTCAAAATCGATAAGTCTAAAATTTTGTCATCTGGCGAGAGTTTTTAATTTACAGACCTGTACCTGCGACAAGTTCAAGAAGATGGACATGGCTATTGATTCTTGAACACTTCAATCTTTAACCCATTACTAAACGACAAAATTTTGGACTTGTCCAAATTGAAAGCATCTGCAGATGACAAAATAAAAGTGACTGAAAATTTGAAATTTGTTTTGTGAAGGGTAGAAAACATTGCGGGAAAAGGAGAAAATGCTGGTTACCAGCATTTTCTCCTTTTTCCACAATGTTTTCTAAAGGTTTCTTTCTCATGGGCTTCAAAAGTAGGGATTGTGTGGTAATGGGTTAAGCCATTAACTCTTTACCACACGACAAAATCTTAGACTGGTTCAAATTGAAAGCAATTGCAGACGACAAATTAAAGGTGACTGAAAAATTGAAATTTGTTCTGGGAAGGGTAGAAAACACTGTGGGAAAAGGAGAAAATGCTGGTTACCAGCATTTTCTCCTTTTCCTACAGTGTTTTCAAAAGGCTTCTTTCTCAGGGGCGTCAAAAGTAGGGATCGTGTGGTAATGGGTTAACTCTTTACCAAACAACTAATTTTAGATTAGTTCAAATTGGAAGAATTTGCAGACAGTAAAATTAATGTGACTCAAAAGTTGAAATTTTGATTGGGCAGAGTAGAGAAACATTGTGGGAAAAGGAGAAAATGCTGGTAACCAGCATTTTCTCCTTTTTCCACATCGTTTTCAGGGGGCTTCTTTCTCAGGGTCATGTAAAACCCCGGATTGTTTGGTAAAGGGTTAACTCTTGAGCACAGTCCTGAGTTTTGAAGACCCTGATGAAGGCTTTAGAAAATACCATGGGACTGTAGGTACCTTTGCAGATCAAGATCAGGCTGCACAAAAAGTGTGGTCTGATCAATGATCTTCACAGTCTGCTTTGCTCATACACTATAGACAACAGCAACCATGAAATTGTAATTAATTTGGTCCTATTTTAGGATGAAAATGTTGGATGGTTTAATTCCATGCTCTAGGGGTTAATAGATGATCAAGAGTGTGGTATTCAATTTTTGAAATAACTGTTGGAAAAGATGAGAAAAGTTTTTAACTTGCCCATATTTAACCGTTCACCAGATGACGACGTCTTAGCCATTTCCGAACCGGGAGCATTTGCACGATTTCATTGTGGCTCAAATGGTGCAATATTTCTTTGATAGGGTGGAAAACATTGTGGGCAAAGAAGAAAATGCTGGTTACCAGTATTTTCTATTTTTCCCGCTATGTTTTCCTTAGACCTCTTTACCATGGTCATTGAAAGTTGGCATTGTGTGGTAAAGGAGTGAGAATATTTGCAGACGACACATTATTCAAGGCTGACAGAGTGAGACTATGTTTTGAGAGGCTATAAAATTTTGTTGGAAAGGGCAGAAAATATTGTTGAACACCATTTTCTCCTTTTCCAACATTGTTTTCAAAAGTTTTCCTCCTCAGGACTGCGCATCTATTTAACTGCTGTATTAGAAAGTTTGAAAAGCTGCGATTTTTGGCTATATAAGCAAAATCAGTTTCTCACTCCTTTTGCCAAGTCCTGGTAAACTATTTCATGTCTATTTCCCATTCTAAATACACGTAAAACCTGTCAGGGAAGCAGGGTTTTTTTTTTTGACGTATAAAATGTTTAATGTCTTGTTACAAGTATTTCTGTCTTGGAATGCTTGGTTCTCACATCTGTGGTTCCATGAATTATTGCTAGTTTTCAGCACTTTTCATTCTTTTCTGGTTTTCTTAATAAACCTCGCTCTCCCAATTTCTGCAAAAAAATTGGACCAATGTTCTAATATTGAGAACAGCAGATGTTTTCCAAGACGTGTGATTTTCACAGCTAAGTTATTCTTACAGTAGCACATAATTAATCAAAGCACTATTAGTATCCAACAAATATTTGGGTTAAACCATTACCACACAATCCCTACTTTTGACGACCCAGAGAAAGAACCCTTTAGAAAACATCGTGGGAAAAGGAGAAAATGCTGGTAACCAGCATTTTCTCCTTTTCCCACAATGCTTTCTACCCTTCACAAAACATGTTTCAAATTTTCAGTCACTTTTAATTTGTTGTCTGCAAATGCTTTCGATTTGGACGAGCCTAAAATATTGTAGTTTGGTAATGAGTTAACAAATGATCTAGACAAATGACTCTTTCTTGTCATGCAAATGACCTACTTTGAAAACATTGTGGCCAAAGAACAAACCATCCTTTAACAGTAATTGTTTTCCTGTTGGGCATAATGTTTTCACATGTATTTGTATTGCCTACCTCATTTAACCTGATCCAGTACAAAATAAGCAGTCTGATCTTGGATTTAAACTGACCAATTAAAAGGAGATATTTCTCCCAAAAGTTAACTCTGAAATTACAATATTTGCTTTGTTCACTATTGACCAGAAAGTTTGAATTAAGTTGACTAGTAAGTCAAGGACTGATTGGCATAAACCACACAAAATCTTTCTGAGACTGTTCAGGACATATGCCGAGCAATGCTGAAGGTAAAAATAGAATATTAATTTATGCAAATGATTTTATTCTGGGTCAGATTAAATGAAGTATTCTATATTTAGAATTATTTTCAAATTATGGGGTTGTACTACAGTTCCTGTGGGTAATGAGATTAACCCTTTCCCAAACGACAAATTTTAGACTCTTCCAAACTGAAAGAGTTTGCAGACGACAATTTTAACTTTCATAACAAAGGCAGAAAATAATCCAAACGGGCAGAAAACACTGTTGGAAAAGGAGAAATTGCTCATTACGAGCAATTTCTCCTTTTTCCAGTGTTTATAAAAGACTTGTACTGCAGTCACGTAAAAACAAGGGCTTGTTTGGGAAAAGGTTAAACAACCATATCTACAACAACTTAAATCCGAGTAGAACTAACAAATAATAAGATATCACAATTATGCTTTTGGAAAAAGTCACAGTCTTGATAAAGAGTGCATTAAGACTGGTCATCCTCTTTCAAATCGTGGCATCCATGGCATCCACAGGCAAGATTTTTGCTTTCTCTCTAACACATGTGTGCGATTCAAGAGCTTTTACAAGTAAATTTTTCTCCACCGTAAGGGACTCCAGTTTTTGTCGGAGATCGCTATTCACAATCTCCTCCTGATGAAGTTCCTAGGCAAAAGAATGATTTAGACAATTATAACAAAATGTGTTGCCATAGTAGCAGAGAAATTTGATTGAAATCGATAATATTATACAAAGTACCTTAAATCACACACAGTCATTGGAAAACAAATCTACCATAATACATGTAAAAGTATTTCAAATTCAATACATGTACATATATTAATTAAGATCCTAAGAATAAAAGCCGGAAAGCATTTACATTTTGTTTGCGTCAGAATTTGCAATGATTAAATTCTTGAATAATTACTGAAAACAGCTATACTTGATTTTCATTAACAAAAAAGGGACTGAAAGCATGAAATAGAGTACCTGTATTTATTTTTTTCAGTGAACGATCAAAATTTATTTCTTCTAATGAATATTACCATCAAAATAAAATGGATGATGTTCACTCCATGAAATAAATTTTGATCTCTAAACAAAAAACAACAACAAATGTCCTTTATCTTTGCACTTTCCAATAATGTTTTAATCTAATATGTCATCAGCAAATCCCATCCTTCTAGTGACATTTAACTCTTTACTTTTGGAAGCATTTGCAGACGACAAAATAAATATGACTAAAAAATTGAAATTTGGTTTGGGAAGGGTAGAAAACATTGTGAGAAAAGGATAAAATGCTGGTTACCAGCATTCTCTCCTTTTCCACACTGTTTTCAAAAGGCTTCTTTCTCAGGGTTGTTAAAAGTCAGGACTGTGTGGTAGATTAATAAGTCATCTAAAACTGCTTTCGATTTTTTTGAAAATTATAAAATTCTGTTATAATTTAGTATAGAATTAAGAATGTTACAGTTTCTGTACCTCAATTAAACTGTCCACGAGGTCCTTTTTCTTCATACGGCTTCGTTGTGCCGCTCGACGATTACATTCCCTCCTATAATCAAGCTTCACACGTTCCTCCTCTGTCATCTAAAGAAAATAAAATTGTCAGAGACACTTAACTCTTTCCCACACAATCCCGACTTTTGACGACCCTGGAGTGGAGGCCCTTTGAAAACATTGTGAGAAAAGGAGAAAATGCTGGTAACCAGCATTTTCTCCTTTTCCAACAATGTTTTCTACTCTGTCACGGACAAATTCCATCATTTAAGTCACATTTAATTTGCCGTCTGCAAAAGCTTTCAATTTGGACAAGTCTAAAATTTTGTCGTTTGGTAAAGGGTTAAACCTTTACCACACAGCCCCATCCTTTAATGACCCTTAGAAAGAAGTCTTTTGAAAGCACTGTGGGGAAAAGGAGTAAATGCTGGTTATCAGCATTTTCTCCTTTTTTCACAATGCTTTCAAAAGTCTTCTCTCTCAGGGTTGTTAAAACTTAAGACTGAATGGAACTGAACAATTAGGAGTATAAAAAAATATTTCTGATTTATCTACCTTTGTTTTATGGGTTTGTCTTTTCACAGTTCTCAACTAGACCGAATTTGAAGTCTTCACATCTTCAGAAATAACAGGATGTATAAGAATATGTAAAAGTGTTTGATTGATAAACAGACACTTTTGCAGACCCAGAAAACAACAGGGCTTTTACAAAACCTCGAGTTTACAATAGAAATAGCCGACCATAACTCGGTTGGTTGGTTGGTTGTATTGGGGTTTAACACCACTTTAACAGCTAAGGTCATATCATGGCGGTTGGTGATGCACATGTGTTTCCTGGCTTTCTCTCACCGGTACTTATACTACTTTCTTTCCAAAGCCACTGACTACTTTTCGCAGATGCTTCAGCAGAGGTGAGAGGCAAAAATACGCCTGAAAGAAAGTTCGCCTCAACCGGGTATTGAACTCACAACCACCAGTTCATGAGTCTGAAACCCTTACCACTGATCCACCGGGGCGGCCACCGTAACTCTGTACCAAACGACATAATTTTGGCCGGATAAATCAAGAACATTAATTTTGCAGACAATAAAACAGATCTTGCTAAAATCATGGTTTTTGTCTTCCACAGTGTAGAAAACATTGTGGGAAAAGGAGAAAATGTTGATTATCATCACTTTATCCTTTCCTCACATTGTTTTCAATTGCCATATTTTTCAGAGTTATAAAAAATCAGGATTTTGTTGTAAAGCACATCGAAACAAGAGCTTTGCAAAGCGCTGAATATACACCCAAAAGGGCTTGTCAGTGAAATGGGTTCAAATGTAGATCGCCTGCAGATATCTAAATTTTAAGACACACTGTCATGCACAACTACACATTACAGAGATTCAGTGTGGCAACTTTCAACTTATTCAATTGAAAACAGTAGGAGTAGTTAACACACCAGAAATTACTAACAGATAGACAGACAGATGGATGGACGACTGGAGCCATAACATAATACGACTCTTTGGGGGTATAACAAGAATTAAATACCTCAGTTGGTTCAGGTGGTTTAAACTCTACAGTCAGCTCTTCAAGTCCCTGTGATCGTCTTCGAGCATAGATTTTATTTCTTAATTCCTTCCGTAACACGTCAAGGTTCATGGCAGCAGAGGCAGACGAAGGAGTGGATGGTGACGGAATGGTGTCATTACTAAAATCACTACTTGTAATTGGAGATGGTACTTCAAGTGGAGTCTCGGCTGTTTTCACAGGTTTTTTTATGGTCAGGTCTAAAGTAGTGGGTGGGGTAGTTGACTGGGTGTGCGTAATGGTTTTGGCAGTTTGTTCTTCGGGGTGACTTTGAGAACTGGAAGAGCTTAGATCTGAGACAGAAGAGAAATGTCTCTTTCTATGAAATTTGTTAATAAAGGCATGCATTTTCACAACTTTTTACCGAACGACAAAATGTTTGACTAGTCATATTTGTAATCATTTGCACATTAAAAAAAAACATGTGACTCAAATACTGGTTTGTTTGTGGTAAGGTAGAAAACATTATGGAAAAAGGAGAAAATTTCGGTTAACTATATTTTCTCCTTTTTCCACTATGTATTCAAAATTTCAATAGTCTCCTTCTTTCGGTGATTTTGTGGCACAAGTTTAACTATTCACAAGGAGTGTGCAATTTTTACTTTACTACATGCTTCCTAAATTAACTAGAGTCCATTCACTTTCATTTTGTCATCTGCAAATGCTTTCAATTTTGACAAACCTAACATATTGTCGTTTCGTAATGAGTCAATGTCAAACCATCTGCATAGTCTGTGAAGAGGTGTTTTAACTCTTCACCAAACGACAAAATTCTAGACTGACTGATCCAAATTGGAAGCATTTGCAGACAACAAAAGTAATGTGACACAAAAACTGAAATTTGTTATAGGATGGGTAAAAAACATTGTGGGAAAAGGAGAAAATGCTGGTTACCAGTACTTTCTCCTTTTCCCACAATGATCTCTAAAGGCTTCCTTCTCAGGGTCGTAAAAAGAAGGGACTGTGTTGTAACTGGTTAATGCACCTGCAAAAAGTGTCAACCAAGGTTAGCCTATGCACTCCATATTGGCTGATCCCGGCAAAAACATTAATTTTTGCTTTGAGTAAATTTTCAACATGAGCAAGGTTTAATTAATTGAATTGTAGTTTTTAACAGCTTAGTTCGTATCACAACAGTCAGTGTACCTACTCATGTCATTATCTAGATGGCATTCTACAAATACACATCTTTCTAATTTGGGCATCCTGGGTACAGAACCGGACTACTTTTCTATGCGACAACCGTTACTTTGATTTTCAAACTAAAATAAATGTTTATTCAATAAGACGCTTTTCCCTCAAACCTATTCATAAAAGCCATTTTCTCCATTGCTACTTTATAGTGTGTATTACTACAATTGAACCAATATTGGGGGAAATGATGTGTCATATATTAAGACAGGTTGAATCTTCAAGAACATGACATGCTCAGACAACACTCCTCATGTAGGTTGGGTTTTCCCTGACCAGCGCTGACACAGTTAATTTCTTTTTCAAGTCACTGACTATTTTCTCACATGCATTAGAGGTGAGACGTCCAAAATTTTGCCATTTGGTTAAGAATCAAAACCCTTTAACCCTTTCCCAAACGACAAATTTTGGACTCTTTCAAACCAAAAGAGTTTGCAGACGACAATTTTAGATTTGGAGAAAATGCCAGAAATGTCTCAAAAAGGGTAGAAAACACTGTGGGAAAAGGAGAAATTGCTCATTACGAGCAATTTCTCCTTTTCCCACAGTGTTTTCAAAAGACTTTTACTGCAGACACGTAAAAACCAGGGCTTGTTTGGGAAACGGTTAACTCTTTACAAAACAAATTTTTGGACTGGTGAAAGTTGAAAGCATTTGCAGACAACAAAATAAAATTTGCTATGGGAAGGGTAGAAAACATTGTGGTAAAAGGTTTTTTTCTTAGGGTTGTTAAAAGTCGGAATTGTGTGGTAAAGAGTTAACACACATTCCCGAGTTTCAACAACCACAAGACAGAGGCCTTTTGAAAATATTACAGGAAAGAAAAAATGCTTTCTAACTTAAAAGTAACAGAAAATATAACTTACTTTGTGCCCTGTCCAGAAACCATGACCTTTGGCCTGAATTTCTGTGCTGTGCCATTAGACTATGACCTTTCAACTGGATGGCATGAAGATGATCCTTCAGGTGTTGCTGGTACTCAACTTGGTTATAAATCAGCTGACGACACAGTTCACAGTGGAATACAGGTACCAGTGGAGGAACTTTACTTCCTGTTCCCGTCACAGGACTTGGTGTTGTACTTGGTAAGTTAAATGAGGTTGTTGATGGGTGGGATACAGATGTAAAAGATGATTGGAACACTGAGTGTTTCTTCATTGACAAATCTTGTGGCATCATTTCTAGAGGTAGTTTCGAGACATTTTTTGTCAAAGTAGAGCATGGCGATACAGTTGGAACTGATAGTGTGTGTGTCAAAGAATGTGTGGTACCACAGTTCATGGATGTGTTACAAGGTGACGGTGGATGTGTTTGAACTGATGAAGAAGTATATGAAGACGATGGTATTTGAGCCTTCATAAGTAATGACAACCGATCATTTAATGTCATCTGTGAAAGGCCTTGAAGGAACTGAGCCTGTGGAGTAACATCTATATTCTTGACATCTTTGTCAGGGTGTCCATTGTCTTTTCTCAAGTCTGCTTGACCCAATTTTGCAAACCTCTCTTGTCGAAGTCTTTCTGCTTCTGCAGCAATCTCAAATACTACTGTTGGTATTTGAGGTATATTCAAGATATTTCTTGATTCACTTTTAGCTATAGGTAGGTTTGGAGGAATAATATTAGTACTCTTTAGAGGCAATCCATTTTTGTCAGATTCATCAGTATCTTTATTGCCAAGTTCTGTCATTATTGCTTGGTTATGTAATGAGGATGGCATAACATTATTAGCATTAACTGAAAAAGGAATATCGCTTTGAAGGACAGTATTTTGAACATCCTTTATAGCAGGTGTAAAGTTGTTTTGCATTCGCCCTCGTTTAAGGTTTGCAAGGATTTCAATGGTTTCTAGTTCTTTTTGCCTTTCCTCCATCTCTTTTCTGCGAGTTTCTTCTTCTTTTTCTGCATTTCTAATGTCACTACATACTGCACTTAGTAAATTTAATGTCATAACACTTGAGCTTGAGCCAGAATCTACAGATTGTGGTCTTGGCTCTCCTTTTTTGACCCCAGTTCTGCAAGAAATTTCCTCAGAATCAGAAAAGTCAGACAGATCCTTTATACGACCTTTGCCTTCTGAGTACAAGTATGTTTTGGCATCAGAAGAATCAGAATCATAATTTGTATCAGGAAGTCCTGAGGGACCTGGATTGAAGTTATAATCATTCTTCACACTCTCATATTTCTGGAATTCATATTTAAATGGACCAATTTTTATAGGAACAGATTCATCTTTTACAGTTTCAGTAATCATGGACTCAACTTTGGCAGGCATTTGAGCTGTAATGAAATTTTTTATGTTATTATTTTCAATATCACTTTCTCTTTCTTCCTTCACCTGAATCCCCTCCACTTCATCTTTCCTTTTATCATAAAAACTACCATCCAGGTTGGATGGTAACCCTGTATGAAGCCTCATATGCTGATCATAACTATTCTTCTGATGAAAAGTTTTTCCACAAGGTAAACATTTCAATCTATTTTCCTGACAACTTGTCTTTAAATGTCTCAATAAGCTACAACTCTGTGTGAAGCGATGATGACAAATGCTGCATTCATACAGGTGAGTTTCCACTATATTGTGAACAGACATGTGAGATTTCAAGGACATAACATTTGGAAATGGTTCCTTACAAACACGGCATGATGTTTGGTAAACACGTGTTTTGCGTATCTTTTTACGGAATGTATCATTATTCACATCACACTGACCTAACAATTCATCCGAGTTTCTCTTTCTTCTTAACTCCAATGTTGTATTTAATGGCCCAAACCCAGCTTGGTTTTCTTCTTTGGTTATATTATCCACTGTTTCATGTTTTATACAAAGTGTTGCTGGTTCTAGTTTTTCACTTTGATTACTTTGACAAGTTTCATCGGTTATCACTGGTGGACTTAAATGTAATGAATTTTGTATGCTGTTAGGAGTGTTGGCTGGGGACAGAACGGGTGGTAAACTTACATCATCTGTTTTGATCCTCACAGATAAGTCTAAAATATCATTTTTCACCTCCGTTTCATTTTTTATATCTACAGATTTAATGGTATTTGCTCTATTCACACAGACTTCAGTCATTTTTGTACTTTGTAATTGCTGAAGTCTTTCCTGTCTTAACATGGTGTAAGTGTCCAGCATCTTGAGTTCAAAGCTAATGTCCTCTACTTGTTGTTTGGCAGTAGGTGGGTTTGGTTTTTCATGTATTACTCTATGTCGCATAAGACTACTTCTGTGTATGAATGACTTTTTACAAACTCCACAAACATGCGGTCTGGGCAATCTATGAGTTGCAATATGCTTTTCAAGGGTCAATAGCCGAAAAAAGGATTTTCCACATATATCACATAGGAAACAGTTGTCCTTGTGTATCAATGCATGCATTCGAAGTTTTTGTTTTGTGGTATATGTGTTATCACATGCATGGCAGAGAAACCGTTTAATATTATCCTTTCCAACGATCACTTTTATTGGGGGATCTTCAAGTCTGTCGTCTTTGCTATATTGAGCTAAATACTGAGTGCACTGTTTTTGAGATTCATTGTGTGAGTTTGTGATGTTGTCATCCGCATCAGAGGTGACATATTTTTCTAAGGAGTCACTGTCTTTTAAAATTGAGAGAGATTCTGAAACTGCACCTGATGATAAACTTCTATCAGTAATTCGAGAAGACGGGGTAGCTTCGAGCATGAAATCTCTAAATGCCTTACTCAACAGTTTTTGTTTGGCCATTTTTTCACTATGCACTCGCATGTGGGAGTTTAAACTTTTTTGAAACTTGAAAACTTTTTTACAGATATGACAGACAACATTTGTCTTCTGTTGTTGATACCCCATTGACTTAATCTGCAGAGCTTTTGCCTTTTTGAGTGATTGAAGCATCTGATTTTTTTTATGAACTGCCATGTGAAGGATCAAATGATGATTGGAATGGAATGTTCTAGAACATATGTCACACTTTACCCTTTTTACCCGTGTTCTGCATTTTTTACTTTTTCTTTTCTTAGTATAAACACCATCTCTTCGAGAAAAAGAGACACCGTTTAAATCTGTCACTTCTTTATCAGCTTCCTCAGGCTGATAAACAGAACCATGAATATTCTTTGTATTATTACTCGAGTTTGGTATTTCACTTACTGGATGATTTTCAGTGTTGTCTCTGGATACATTTAGTTCATTCAGTTTTATAGCCTTGCACACGTTTTCAAGACCCAGGTCCACAACAGCATCATTTTCAAAATTAGCATGTTCATCAGAGCGAGTCTTGACAAGCCTACTGACTGTGCAGTTATTGTCCTTTAAAGTACCTTTCCCATTTGCCTCTACTGAATCAGTTGAGCCATTAATTTGGCCTTGGACTTGTTCAGAATTTTTAAATCCATTCAATTCATCTCCTGTTTGAGTTATGTTAATATCACTTTTTTCTTTTTCTTGAAATCTGCCACTTTCTAAAGTTTCAGCATTGTTGTTACTGTTGTTGTCCAAACTGGCCAAGGTATGAAGTTCAACTATTTTTTGAGGCTCTGTTTCTTCAGAGTTTGTACCTGTTGGCTTTGATACAATTTTAAGTTCACCGGTCTGAAAATCAAGTTCCACTTCATCATCTGCAAAATAGACAGGTATTGGATTTATATCAACAGTCTTGTCTATAGATTTATTTGTATCTGTCTTATTTAGAACTGAATCACCTAACTTAAGGTTCATCAGATCATGATTACTTTTGCAAATATTATTGGATGTACCTGTGTGGTCTGACCCTAAGGCAGTAACTCTGGTTTCACTGTTTATGCTTAAGTTTATATTATCACTTGATCCATTCTGATATGTGTCCTGAGAAGTGAACTTTTGTTTTTCCTGATTGAAACGGTGGGATGTTAAAGGAGACTTCATTGAGATATCTTTCTCATTTCCTGAGCCATGTGAACTATTTAGGTCATCAGAAGAGAGGTCAATCACTTCTACAGCAGAATTCCTCAAGTTATGAAATCTATACTTTTGCTTGTTATGCAACAATGCATGAGACATCTCATTTAGCTGTGGAAGTTTTCCAGATTTAGTGGTCTGCAGTTCGTCATTATCATCTAGTACAATTAGTGATTCATTTTCAGGAAAGTTCTTAGTTGGCAGATCTGGCTGAATTTCCAGTGATATCTTATCAAAACCTGTTAAATCCATTGCGTCTTTTTTAATATGTAACTGTGTCAGCTGTTCTGAAGCTATCTGGCAATTTGGTCCACTCTCTCTGACATGTTTACGTAGGTGCTTATGTAGTAGAAATATAGCCATGAAGGTCTTTCCACATGCATCACACTTAAATGGTTTCTCCCCACTGTGCTTTCTTTGATGAACAACAAGATGGTGCCTATGCAAAAATCTACGATGACACAATGGACATTCATATTGTCTTTCGTCGGATGTTTTATGGACTGTTGTATGTAACTTCAATGCCGCTTTTGTTTTAAACACTTTCCTGCACTGAGAGCAGGTAAAACCTTCAATATTGTCCAAAAGCTTCAATTTAGAGTTATCAATAACACTTTTATCACCATCTTGAATCTGTGGCACATACCTGTCGATGTCTCGCCGATAACCTTCCTGCAGCAGCAATTTGTCTGTTGCTGTACCATAACTACCAGATGTATACTGGAGTTTTCTCAAACCTTTGTCTTCATTACTAGTCTGGATAGAGTCACTTACACTGATTGTTGTGTGTATTGTAGTTTGACTCCTTGATTCTGGATTCGAGACATGAGGTTGTGGGGCTGTTATAGCGATAGGTTTGTGTACTCCTTGAATCACTGTGACAGGTGGATTTGGGTGTGACAGCGGTGGGATTGGGACACCAAATGGGCGAGGCCCTCCACTTGCAAAGGGTTTAATGCCTCTGGAGAACTCCAAAGCAGCAAGTGCTGAAAAGTATTACATAAATGCTATCTTCACTTCAAATACAGCTTTTTGGAAAACATTCTGTGCTGTCTCCCAAGATAAATTCATGAATACAGTGAGGAAAAATATAATAATACACCCATAATACAATATTAACTCTTTACCAAACAACAAAATTTTAGACTTGTCCAAATTGGAAGAATTTGTAGATAACAAATTAAATATGACTCAAAAATTGAAAATTTGTTCTGGGAAAGTTAGAAAACTTGAGAAAATGCTGATTACCAGCATTACCTCCTTTTCCCACAATTTTTTCAAACATTTTTCCTTCAGGATTGTTAAAAGTCTTTATGATGTGGAAAAGAGTAAATCAACATCGGGGCAAAATCACTTGTACATTGATCAAATGATTAATTGTTCTGCAGATTGGTACAAAATATGGAAAACAGAAGCTTCTCAGATAAGCCCGAAGGGGCTTGTCAGTAAAAGGGCTTAACCCATTACCACACAATCCCTACTTTTGACACCCCCTGAGAAAGAAGCCTTTTGAAAACACTGTTGGAAAAGGAGAAAATGCTGGTTACCAGCATTTTCTCCTTTTCCCACAGTGTTTTCTACTCTTCCCAGGACAAATTTCCATTTTTCAGTCAGATTTATTTTGTCGTCTGCAAATGCTTTCAATTTGAACCAGTCTAAAATGTTATCGTGTGGTAATGACTTAAAATGGAGAATGCCTATAAAGATCCAAACTTTAAGAGTCACATGCACAACAACACATCATAGAGATTCATTGTGGTAAGTTTGAACTTATTCCAATGGAAATTGTCAGAGGAGTTTCACACACAAGAAATTGCTAAAGGACAGACAGACAGATGGATTAACAGACGATCAGGGCCATAACATAGTAGGATCTTGCAGGTGTATAAAAAGGAAAGTCTAAGCCTCTGACAAACCAAATCTATATAGGATGTCAAGAGCAAGATAGTAGATCAAGATCAGAATACTGTATATTGAGTTTGATCTACACTACTATTTAATGCTTAGCCAAATGACAAAAATTTAGACTGGTCCAAATTTGAATGCATTTGCAGACAACAAAATAATTGTGACTGAAAAATTGAAATTTGGTTTTGGAAGGGTAAAAAACATTGTTGGGGAAAAGGAGAAAATGCTGGTTACCAGCATTTTCTCCTTTTACAACAATGTTCTCGAAAAGCTTCTTTCTCAGGGTCATCAAAAGTCAGGATTGTGTGGTAAAAAGTTAAACCCTTAGGCTGCTAAGTTCAACTCACGGATCATATACCACAAAAAGACGACTTTTAACTCTTTACCACACGGGAAAATTTTAGACTGGTCCAAATTGAAAGCATTTGCAGATGACAATATAAAGGTGACTGAAAAATTGAAATTTGTTCTGGGAAGGGTAGAAAACACTGTGGGAAAAGGAGAAAATGCTGGTTACCAGCATTTTCTCCTTTTCCCACAGTGTTTTTAAAAGGCTTCTTTCTCAGGGGCGTCAAAAGTAGGTATTGTGTGGTAATGGGTTAAAGTCCCTATGAAAATAGCCTTTTGAAAACATAGTTGGAAAAGGTGGAAATACTGGTAAACAGCATTTTCCCTTTTTCATTCAATGTTTTCTACCCTACCAAAGAAAATTTGCACCTTTTCTGCCACATTGAAGTTGTCGGCTGCAAATGCTTTCAATTTGGTCAAGTGTAAAACTTTGTTGCCTGGTTAAGATATAAACTGCAAGAGGTTCATATTTTATACCTGCAATCATTCTTGTCCTTGATTCTATGCTGGAAGCATCTGTAAATGATGGATGAACCACCGAATTGGACTGGGTTGAGTTTAATGCAGCCTGAAGCAGACTGTACTGCCCAGAGCAAGGTCGTGACCCACTGCTAATGGGAGGAGTTTGCGGCAAAGCCCCATGTGATTGGGTGGTTCCAGCAGTGCCTAGAAAAGAGGCACCTTTGAAGGTGCCCAATCTTGCTGAACTTGGTTTGGACAAATCCAGTGCCTCAGCTTGACTTTCACCTCCCTACAATGAATAAAAAATGATTTAAATCTTTACCACACAATCCCAACTTTTAACGACCCTGTGAAAGAAGCCTGTAGAAAACATTGTTGGAAAAGGAGAAAATGCTGTTTACCAGCATTTTCTCCTTTTCCCACAATATTTTCTACCCTATCAAAGTCAGAAATCATCATATTTCCAACATTTAATTAAATCTTGGATGACTCTTAATGACTCAAAAGAAGCAATTTTTCTTTGACAGAGTTGAAAACTTTGTGGGAAAAGGGCAAGATGCTGGTTTTCTCCTTTTCCACCAAGGTTTTCTGTCTTTTCAGAGACAATTTCATAAAATGAAACACTTTTAACTTGCTATCTTCAAATACTTTCAATTTGGATAAATCTATAATGTTGTCATTTGGTAAAGAGTTAACCCTTTACCAAATGACAAAATTTTGGATCAGTCCAAATTGAAAGCTCTTGCAGATGACAGTATAAATGTAACTCAAAAATTGAAATTTGAAATTCCAGCGGGGTAGAAAACATTGTGGAAATAGGAGAAGATGCATTTTCTCCTTTTGCTGCAATGTTTTCAAAAGGCTTCTTTCTAAGGGTCATTAAAAGTCAGGATTGTGTGGTAAAGAGTTAACCCTTTCCCAAACAAGCCCTGGTTTTTACGTGTCTTCAGTCTTGAAAACACTGTGGGAAAAGGAGAAATTGCTCTTAACAAGCAATTTCTCCTTTTTCCACTGTTTTTTCTACCCTTTTTGAGAACTTTCTGCCATTTTCTCAAAATTTAAAATTTTCGTCTGCAAACTCTTTCGGTTTGGAAGAGTCCAAACTTTGTCGTTTGGGAAAGGGTTAAAGGGTAAACAACTTCTTTTCAAGATTGACCTTTGGACGTCACAATGATAAACAAACATAAATTCACAAAACGTGAGACATCACTTAGATTTGTTTATCTATTCTTTTACTACAAAAATGTCAAAAATAACAATAATGTAGAACGAACAAAAATTAGGTCACAAAACCTTTTTACCTCTTCTTCAGACAACAAAATCGTAGACTGGTACAAAATCAAAGATATTTGCAGCAGACGAGAGATTCTCCCTCTACCACACAATCTTGAGTTTTAACAACTCTTAGAAAGGGGCCATTTAAAAACATTGCTAGAAAAAGAGAAAATGCTAGTAACTGGCATTTTCTCCTATGCCAACAATATTTCTACTCTGCTACAGATCAAGCTCATCACATGAGTCAGGTAACTCATTACCAAACGACAAAATTTTAGGCTTGTCCAAATCAAAAACATTTGCAGACGACAAAATAAAAGTGACTGAAAATTTGAAATTTGTTTTGTGAAGAGTATAAGATATTGTGGGAAAAGGAAAGATGCTGGTTACCAGCATTTTCTTCTTTTCCCACAATGTTTTCTAATGGCTTCATTCATAGGGTCATCAAAAGTAGAGATTGTTTGGTAATGGTTTAACTCTTTACCAAACGACAAAATTATGCACTTGTCCAAATTGAAAGCATTTGCAGACAACAAAATAAATGTGAATCTAAAATTGAAAACTGATTTGGAAAGGATAGAAATCATTGTGGGAAAAGGAGAAAATGCTGGTTACCAGCATTTTCTCCTTTTCCCACAATGTTTTCAAAGGCCGTCTTTCTCAGGGTCATCCAAAGTCAGGATTGTGTGGTAAAGAGATAATTTGTTGACCGCAAATCCTTTCAATTTGGACCAGTCTAAAATTTTGCTGTTTGGAAAAGGATTAAATGTGGCTCACAAAAAAAGGGTTTATATTGAAATGAAAAAAAAAAAACACTATGAGAAAAGGAGAAAATGCTAGTTACCATTATTTTCTATTTTCCCTCATTTTGTCCACAACCCTTATACCCCAGGGTTCTTGAAAACAAAGGCCAGTTCAGTAAAGGATCACAATTGACTTACTTTTGTGGTTTGTAAATACATTTCCGACTACTGATAATATGACAAAATAAGGTCACCATGGTAACAAGGGGAAAAACAAAACTAACTAAACAAACTCCTGTTTTATAGGTGTCCTGTCAGAATGTGGGTCAAAAATTTTACAAAAACACAAAAATACCATCCTTATCCTCCCAAAGTCTTATAGATTTCATTCATAAAACCCAAGTAATCGAAAATTATCCAACAACACGAGAAATTAGAGATTTACTATGGCCCAGGTTGATACCAACAGGAGACACATTCTATTTTTAGTTGATCAGTTTGCTCATTTACATACAGACGAAGTTTCAAACATAGAAGAAAAAGAACGAAGAAGACATTGTGGAAAATAATTATTGCACGTTTGTTATGAAATGGAATTTAAGCCTTATGAGTCAGGTGCCTGTCACCTGACATTCCCACAATGCTTTATTGATTTCTGGCATGAAATCCAAAAATACCTTAAGAGGCTACGTAGCGTTTTAAGGGAACACCATCAAAAAAAATTTTTTTTTGTAATTCTATGAATCTTAATTATTGATGATTTGTATTATTTTTTCACATGAATTTGGTAAGATGTAAAAATTCTAAATACCCACCTTTAACGAAGTTCCAGATAAGAGGGAGTGATGGTATTCTCAATCCATTATTTCTCTTTCAAACCCTATGTTGTGGTTACTCATTAGAATGGTCTCGATTTCCCGCAATGTTTTCAAAAGCGTTCTAAGAGTTTCTCTTTCAGAGGCGTTAAAAGTCGTCATTGTGTGGTAAAGAGTTAACACTTAACCACACAATCCAGAGTTCAAAAAACCCTGAGAAAGAAGCCTTTTGAATATATTGTGGGAAAACTAGAAATGCTGGTAACCACAATACATATATCTTCTACCCTTTCTGAAACAAATTTCACTTTTTCAGTCTCATGAAATTTGTCATCTGCAAATGCTTTCATTTTGGACTAGTTGAAATTCTTGTCGTTGGGTAAAGATTGAAATGATAGAATGAAGGAGGTTGGGTAAAGATTGAAATGACTGAAAGAAGGAGTTGGTCTGTGTAAGAGTTGACAACATTGTGATTATTCTAAAAATCTCCTTCTCCAACAATATTTTGCAAAGCCTTTGTTCTGCGGGTCATTAAAAACACAGGATATTTGGTGAAAGGAATTAATAATCAGAACTATGTTCTGCAACATACCATTTGTAGGCTTGAGTTGGACAAGTCCAAAGCCGAAACCTGCTCTGAGTTCCATTTATTGCTTGTAGCCATGGAAACGGGAACCCTGCCATGCTTGCCTGAAAGGTCAAGGACAAGCCCGCTGCAATCATCTGTCCGTCCTTCGCTGTTTACGGAATTACTGTTAGTCCCTGTTTCCACTGGGCTTGGTTGAAACTGGGCTGCATTGTATTGTATGTATTTCTTCATAATGTGTTCAAAAACGTAAACTGTCTATTTCAGTAGAAAATTATGTATTAAGTCACTTTCTATCCCATCTTTCCTGTTTCTTCCTTCCGTCACAAAAGATGGATTTTCTGAAGAAGAGGGAAAAACATAATTATGCGTCATGCACTATAAAAAGGGGTTTAACTCTTTACCAAACATTCCCTACTTTTGACGCCCCTGAGAAAGAAGCCTTTAGAAAATATTGTGGGAAAAGGAAAAAATGCTGGTAACCAGCATTTTCTCCTTTTCCCACAATGTTTTCTACCCTTCACAAAACAAATTCAAAATTTTCACTTTTATTTTGTCGTCTGCAAATGCTTTAAATTTGGACAAACCTAAAATTTTGTTGTTTGGAAATGAGTTTATGCCTTGTATCAATCAATCCCAAGTTTTAACTCTTTACCACACGAGAAAATTTTAGACTGGTCCAAATTGTAAGCATTTGCAGATGACAAAATAAAGGTTACTCATAAATAGGAATTTGTTCTGGTAAGGGTAGAAAACACTGTGGGAAAAGGAGAAAATGCTGGTTACCAGCATTTTCTCCTTTTCCCACAGTGTTTTCAAAAGGCTTCTTTCTCAGGGACGTCGAAAGTAGGGATTGTGTGGTAATGGGTTAATCCTTTACCTGATAAAAACATTTTAGCCCCGTCCAAATTGAAAGCATTTGCAGATGACAATTTCAGTGTGGCTAAAATGGTGTAACTGTTTATTGATAGGTTAGAAAACATTGTGGGAAAAAAAGAAAATGCTGGTGACCAGCATTTTCTCCTTTTTCCACTATGTTTTCAAAAGGTTTCATTCCAAAGGTTGTCTAAACTCGTCATTGTGTCGTAAAGGGTTAATGAGCCTCAGGAACACCAGATTTGAAAACAACATTTAACTCATTACCAAACGACAATATTTCAGGCTGTATAAATTGAAAGCGTTTGCAGACGACAAAATAGTGGCTAAAAAATAGAAATAAATTTGTTCTGGGAAGGGTAGAAAACACTGTGGGAAAAGGAGAAAATGCTGGTTACCAGCATTTTCTCCTTTTCCCATAGTGTTTTCAAAAGTCACCTTTCTTAGGGGCATCAAAAGTAGGTAATGGGTTAAATGACAAAATACATATAACAGAATGATCCAAATTGAGAGCATTTGCAGATGACAAAATTGAGAGCATTTGCAGACGACAAAATTAAAGTGACTGAAAATTTGAAATTTGTTTTGTGAAGGGTAGAAAACGTTGTGGGAATCGGAGAAAATGCTGTTTACTAGCATTTTTCTCCTTCTCCCACAATGTTTTCAACAGACTTCTTTCTCAGGGTCGTTAAAGGTCGGGATTTTGTGGTAAAGAGTTAAAAAGCCCTCATTCATCTGAGTAATTTAGACCCGTTTTTGAACCAGGACAAGATTTTGTTGTAAAACAATGGATCAGAGATGAGTACCTACTTCACCCTTAACTCTTTCCCAAATAAGCCCTTGTTTTTACATGTCTGCAGTACAAGTCCTTAGAAAACATTGTGGGAAAAGGAGAAAGTGCTCGTAACGAGCAATTTCCCCTTTTCCCACAGTGTTTTCTAGCCTATGGGAAAACTTTCTGCCATTCTCATCAAATTCAAAATTGTCATCTGCAAACACTTTGAGTTTGGGACAGTCTAAAATTTGTCATTTGGGAAAGGGTTAATCAACCGAAAACATTTAACTCTTTATCACACAATCCCGACTTTTAACGACCCAGAGAAAAAGGCCTTTTGAAAACATTGTGGGAAAAGAAGAAAATGCTGGTAACCAGCATTTTCTCCTTTTCCCACAATGTTTTCTGCCCTTCCCAAACCAAATTTCATTTTTACAGTCACACTTATTTTGTTGTCTGTAAATGCTTCCAATTGGGACCATTCTACAATTATGTTGTTTGGTAAAGAGTTAAACCTTAGAGCCCCCTTTCACGACTGTAGATGCCTTTTGCGGCCAGTGTAAGTCAAGATCAGGCTGCATAAAATGTGCAGCCTGATCTTTGCTCTACACAGTGTCCACTGAAAAAATGAAATACAGTAGAGAAAGACAAACATAAAATTGCAATCATCCAGATTGTATTTCTAGTATGAAAATGTGTAAGAGGCTTAATCAGCACAGAATGAAATGAAACTATTCAGCTCACTGTAAAACCCTAATAATGTACTACTATTTCATACAGAGCTCCAGATAGAGGGAGTGATTTTGATTTCAAAATTGAAAATCTTGCTTATTCTCCTCTAGACCCTATATTGTGGATACTCATTAGAATCGTCTCATCGAGACGATTCTAATGAGTACCCACAACTTAGGGTTTCGAAAAGAAATAAGGACTTTAGAATTTCATCACTCCCTCTGGTCTGGAGCTCTGTAATCATAGATGTTTTCTTTGAAGGGGGAAGGGAGGCTCATCACTGTCAAAAAGTATAGACCTAAGATCAGACAGCACATTCTGTGCCATCTAATCTTGATTTATAATGTTTGCAATAAGGTCCTTGTGTCCTAAGGGTTAAGTTGATTGATTGTATGTATGGTGTTTAATACCGCTTTCAACATTATTTCAGTTATATCATGATGGCCAGTGCACCTATTCATGCTTCCCTTGAGTCTCTTTCACAAGTACTCCACACAATTTTCTTTCCAAGCCACTGGCTGCTTTCCCACATAACTATTGTTGAGATAATGGTCAGTGATTTGAGAGGAATGAATCCTGTCAAAATGCCTATCACCAATCCTCGGAAGGAAATTGGCCAAGCAAGGGAAACCTTGTTCTCAGGTCTTGCTCGCTACCAACTAAGCTACCAGGGCTTGGCTAAAGGTAACTTAAGATCCTTTTCAAATTAAAAGTATGCCCAGACAACAAGCTTACTGTGATTCAAGTATTCATATACTGCTCAAAATTTGCAAGGGATCACCATGTTTTCCCAACCTCTAGAAAAAATTATTTTGACACAATACTTATTCAATAAAATGTATAGTATTCATGACATATTTCAATTTGCTACGCGCTACAGACACACCAATTAAACCAGCTATTGAACAGTCAGTTTTCAATGCAAAACTGAGTTGGTGTAAAATATATTGAAATATCTAAATGACACCTATCAAATTTTGACTAGTATAATTATTAGTCATTGAAAGGATATTGACTGTGAAACCTAGCAATAAATTTTATATTTTGTTATGTGTAAAATATTGGATAATAAAGCAAAATTTCTAAAACTTCCTTTATTTTACAAAATTTAATTAATTTTTCATCCGCAATCAATTTAGATAAGTCTAAACTTTTGTTGTTTAGTAAAAAACCAATGACGTCAGGCACACGCAGCATTAAACATCTACGATTGATTTTCGTTCCAACAACCCATCCTTTAACTCTTTACTGCACAACAAAAGTGAAGACCTGTCTCAACTGAGAGCATTTGCAGACGACAATTTAAATGTGCCTCGAATGATTTATCTTCCATAGGCTAGAAAACATTGAGGGAAAAGGAGAAAATGCTGGATACCACCATTTTCTCCTTTTCCCACCATGTTTTCTACTCTTCTAAACTCAAGTTTCCTACTTTTTACGACCAAGAAAACATTATGAGAAAAGCAGAAAATGCTGGATCTACTCTTCTTAACCCAAGTTTCCCAGTTTTTATGACCCAGAGGAAGAATTCTTCTGAAAACATCGTGGGAAAAGGAGAAAATGATGGTAACCATATTTTTTTCGTGTTTCCACTATGTTTTCTACTCTTCTTAACTCAAGTTTCCTATTTTGAGTCACATTTATTTTGTCGTCTGCAAAATTTAATGCTTGCAATTTGGACAATTCCAATATTTTGTAGTTTGGTAAAGAGTAAAATGTGGCTTAACTCTTTACCAAACGACATAATTTTAGACTAGTCCAAATTAAAAGCATTAATTTTGCAGACAATTATGACTAAAAAATTGAAATTTGTTGCAAGAAGGGTTGAAAATATTGTGGAAAAAGGAGAAAATGCTGGTTACTAGCATTTTCTTCTTCTTCTTCTTCAATGTTTTCAGAAAGCTTCTTTCTCTGGGCTGTGAAAACTCAGGATCGTTTGGTAATGGGTTGATTTTTGAAATTTGTACATATTTTCTCCTTTTCCAACAATGTTTTCTACTCGTCACTTAACACAGGTCAATTTTTGGCTCACTCCTTTTTTGTCGTCTGTAAGTGCTTTCACTTTGGACCAGTCCAATATTTTGTCATCTGGTAAAGAGTTAACTCTTTACCAAACAAGAAAATTTTTGGACTAGTCCAAATTGAAAGCATTTGCAGACGACAAAATAAATGTGAATCAAAAATTAAAATTCCATTTGGAAAGGGTAGAAAACCTTGTGGGAAAAGGAGAAAATGCTGGTTACCAGCATTTTCTCCTTTTCCTACAATGTTTTCAAAGACTTACTTTCTCACAGTCGTTAAAAGTCGGTATTGTGTGGTAAAGAGTTAAACAACATTTAAAATGTTGTCTGCAAATTCTTTGAATTTGGCGCAGCTCATACCGTGTAGCTTGGTCAAGAGTTAAATACACTTGTCTGCTACAGGATAAGATTAACTTTTTACCACATGACAAAATTTTTGACTGGTTCAAATTGAAAGCATTTGCAGACAACAAAGATTTTGTTTATTTAATAAAGGTAACTGAAAAATTGAAATTTGTTCTGGGACGGGTAGAAAACACTGTGGGAAAAGGAGAAAATGCTGGTTACCAGCATTTTCTCCTTTTCCTACAGTGTTTTCAAAAGGCTTCTCAGGGGCGTAAAAAGTAGGGATTGTATGGTAATGGGTTAAGCCTTGGCAACAACCAGTTGAGCCAGGAAACAGGTGAAAGGATTCAGTGAATCATGTGGCCTGAGTCACTGAACAGAGACTGGAAGGTATTGTGGATGAGTAAACTGCTAACCCTTTACTGTAGGCTACCCCGAGTTTTAACCCTTTACCACACAGCGAAATTTTATAGCATTTGCAGGCGGAAATTTCATAGAGGCTCAAATGATGCAATTTTTCCATGATAGGGTAGAAAACATTGTGGGAAAAGGAGAAAATGCTGGTTAACAGCATTTGGATTCTTTCTTATGATCGTTGAAGGGCATCATGTAGTGGTCAGGAGTTAACATTGTAGGAAAAGAAGAAAACGCTGGTACACCTGCATTTTCTCCTTTTCCCGCCATGTTTTCTATCCTATTAAAGACAAAATGTTATCATCTGGGCCACATTTAAATTGATGTCTGCAAAAACTTTCGATTTGGGCTGCTTTTTTTGTGGGTAAAGACGTAATCTTTTTGCTGCTAAACATAACTAAATGACAGATAGCGGACAATTTTTTTTTTTAATTCAGAAAAACGACTTGAACACATAAGGTTCATCGTCGACATACATAATAATATTACACACGTCAGTATGGACATAAACACAATATATGTAAATACATTTCATTAGTGCGGAAATAATGTACAATGAAAGATCTTACAAAAAACCTTAATAAGTGTAGAGGATGATATTATATTTAGAATGAAAGACTGAAAATTTAATTACTGATACTGTTTAATTCATGTTTTCTTTTATCTATTGCCTTAGTATAAAATATGGCAATTGCATTTAGAGTTTTAACATTTTCTGAGTTCAACAGTTTTATTAATTTAATCATATTGGGCTTGTCCAAACTAAAAGCATTTGCAGATGACAATAATCATGACTCTGAAGTTGAAACTTTACTTTAGAAGGGTAGAAAACATTGTGGGAAAAGGAGAACATGTTGGTTACTATGTTTTCATTTGGCTTCTTTCTCAGGGTCATTAAAAGCTGAGATTGTCTGGAAAAGGATTAAAAGCTTTTTACTAGAATCCAAGCTTTCAGACATACAACATAAATTTAAACCACATTTAATCCTTTACCGCACAATGACAACTTTACGACGCTGAGAAAGAAACCTTTAGAAAACATTGTGGGAAAAAGGAGAAAATGCTGGTGACCAGCATTTTCTCTTTTTTCCCACAAAGTTTTCTTTCCTATCAAAGCAAAATTGCACCATTTTAGCACGCTTGGAAAATGTCGCCTATAAATGCTGTCAATTTAGTCAGGTCTATAATTTCGTAGTTTGGTAAAGAGTTAACCCATTACCACTCAATCCCTACTTTTGACGCCCCTGAGAAAGAAGCCTTTAGAAAACATTGTGGAAAAAGGAGAAAATGCTGGTAACCAGCATTTTCTCCTTTTCCCACAATGTTTTATACGGTTTACAAAACAAATTTCAAATTTTCAGTCTCTTTTATTTTGTCGTCTGCAAATGCTTTCAATTTGGACAGGTCTATAATTTCATCGTTTGGTAAAGAGTTAACTCTTTACCACACGACAAAATTTTAGACTGGTTCAAATTGAAAGCATTTGCAGACGACAAAATAAAGGTGACTGAAAAATTGAAATTTGTTTTGGGAAGGGTAGAAAACACTGTGGGAAAAGGAGAAAATGCTGGTTACCAGCATTTTCTCCTTTTCCCCCAGTGTTTTCAAAAGGCTTCTTTCTTAGGGGCGTCAAAAGTAGGGATTGTGTGGTAATGGGTTAAGCCATTTGCAGACATACTTTTAAATTTGGCTCCTATTCCCATACTATTTTTCCTGTGTAGCGGAATGTGCCCACTTTTGACCTTCCATACTTTTGGGTATTGATAACGAATGAGTAAGTAGAATTTTGTGATTGGTTAAAATTGTAGAAATGTTCATAAATTTCATTCTTACGGGCCCAGACTGCTTATTTGCTGGCAATTTATGCTACACACTTGGAAGTATTTGTAGCAAAAAAAAAGAGATTGGTTCTTACCAAAATCTCCTCCTTTTTTCACAATATTTCTGAAGATCTTCTGATGCAAGACATTTAATAAAAACATTTGAAGATGTTTATGTGTTATGGACATGCAATTCAATGTATATTTCATGCATGCGCCACCCTGATAATAGGTATGAATCATTATGTCTGGGAAAGGAAACACTGCGCATGATCAAAAGACCTGCCCTTCTTCACCTTTCCTCTTTTACCCAACAATCGCAGGTATTTACGAGCCTCAGATAGAAGCCTTTTGAAAACATTGTGGGAAAAGGAGAAAATGCTGGAAACCAGCATTTTCACCCTTTCCCACAATGTTTTGTACCCTGCTGGAAACAAATTTCAATTTTTGAGTTGCATTTATTTGGTTGTCTGCAAGTGCTTTGAATCTAAAAGTTTGTCGTTTGGTAAAGGGTTAACCCTTTACGAAACAATCCCTGCTTTTTACGACCCTGAGTTAAAAGCCCTTTGAAACCATTGTGGGAAAAGGAGGAAATGCTCAGGTAACCATCATTTTCTCCTTTGCCCACAATGTTTTCAACCCTGCTGGTAACAAATTTCTGATCTACATTTATTTTGTCGTCTGCAAGGGCTTTCAATTTGGACCAGTGCAAAACTTTTATGTTTGGTAAAGAGTTAATACTAAAGAAAATATTTAAAGAAAATTTAAGACTAGCTGAAATCGAAAGCATCTGCAGACATTGACAACAAAATAATGTGATCCAAAAATCAAAATTTGACTGTGAAAGAGAAGAAAACATTGTGGGAAAATGCTTGTTACCAGCATTTTCTCCTTTTCCTACAATGTTTTCAAAAGGCTTCTTTCTCAGGGTTGTAAAAGAGATTGTTTGGTAAAAGGTTAAAACTTGGGACTGTGTGGTAAAGAGCATCCAAAGGGTATAGAGTGGGCCTAACATTCTCTGTGTGATAAAGCCGAGAGAGATAGATGCAATGAAATGCCTTCAGATTTCAAAAGTTTTCCGAATTGATTACTACCGTAAAAGTCTAAAGCAATATAACAGTTTTTTGTAATCAATAGTTCAGCTGACTTGTATATACTGGGGAAAATGCTATCCTAACTTGACTATTCTAGTCTCCGCAGACATGCATAAAAAATTTTGCAAAGCATCCACGCAGAGCTATAAGCTATCCTGCCTTAACTCATTACCAAACAACAAAATTTTAGGCTTGTCCAAATTGAAAGCATTTGCAGACGACAAAATACAAGTGACTGAAAATTTGAAATTTGCTTTGTGATGGGTAGAAAACATTGTGGGAAAAGGAGAAAATGCTGGTTACCAGCATTTTCTCCTTTTTCCACAATGTTTTCTAAGGGCTTCTTTCTCAGGGTTGTCAAAAGTAGGGATTGTGTGGTAATGGGTTAACTCTCCCAAATGGCAAAAATTTAGACTTGTCCAAATTGAAAGGATTTGCTCATGACAAAAAAATGTTACTGGATTGATGATTTTTGTTTTGGAACCAGCATTTTCTCCTTTTCCTACAATGTTTTCAAAAGCCCTCTTTTACAGGGTTGTTAAAACTCGGAAATGAGTCGTAATGGGTTAACTCTTTACCACACAATGACCAAGAACAAAAAGCCTTTGAAAAACATTGTAGGAAAAGGGAACAAGAGGGCCATGATGAAATCGCTCACCTGAATCTATTGACCAAACATAAACCATTTTCAATCTAGTTTCCCAGTGACCTAGTTTTTTATCAGACATTACCCATTATCAAACACTTTTGAAATATCAATAAGACAAACATTCTGACCAAGATTCATGAGTACTGGACTGAAAATGTGGCCTCTACAGTGTACAAAAGGTTTTTCTAACTTTTGATCAAGTGACCTAGTTTTGGACCCAACAATTACCCATTATCAAACTCTTTTGAGACATCACCAAAACAAACATTCTGACCAAGTTTGAAGAATATCAGGCAAAAAATGTGGCCTCTAGAGTGTACATAAAGGTTTTTCTAATATTTGATCCAGTTACCTAGTTTTTGACTCCACATGACCCATTTTCAAATTCATTCATGGTATTACCAAGACAAATATTATGAACAAGTTTCAGGAGTATCAGACTGAAAATGTGTCCTCCACAGCATACACAAGGTTATTATAACATTTGACCTATTGACCTAGTTTTTGACCAAATATGACCCATTTTCAAACTCATCCGAGATATTATCAAGGCAAATATTCTGACCAATTTTCAAGAGTGTTGGACTGAAAATGTGGCATCCAGAGCATATACAAGGTTTTTCTAAGATTTGACCTGATAACCTAGTTTTTGACCCAACATGACCCATTTTCAAACTCATCCGAGATATCATCAAGACAAACATTATGACCAACTTTCAAGTGTTTTGGACTGAAAATGTGGCCTCAAGAGCATACAAAAGGTTTTTCTAAGATTTGACCTGGTGACCTAGTTTTTGACCCAATATGACCCATTTTCGAACTCATCCAAGATATCATCAAGACAAACATTCTGACCAACTTTCAAAAGTTTTGGACTGAAAAGGTGGCCTCTAGAGCATACACAAGGCTTTTCTAAGATCTGACCTGGGGACCTAGTTTTTGACCCGACATGATTCATTTTCCAACTCGTCTGAGATATCGAGGCATACATTCTGACCAAGTTTCATGAGTATCGGACCGAAAATGTGGCCTCTAGAGCGTACATGACCCTTTTCAAACCCTAGATATCATTGAGGCAAACATTCTGACCAACTTTCATGAGTATCGGACTGAAAATGTGGCCTCTAGAGCGTACACAAGGTTTTTCTAAGATTTGAGAAATGGCCCAATTTCATACTTGTCCGAGATTTCATCTGACCAAGTTTCATGATTATTGGATGAAAAATGTGGCCTCTAGAGTGTACACAAGGTAAAAAGTTGACAACGGCCGACACAAGACGGACACAGCACTATCACAATAGCTCACTCTGAGCTCTTTGAGCACTTTGTGCTCAGGTGAGCTAAAAATGCTAATAACCAGCATTTTCTCCTTTTCCTACAATGTTTTCTGCCCATCCCAACACAAGTTTAATTTTTCAGACATGTTTATTTTGTTTGCAAATGCTTTGAATTTGGACTAGTCTAAAATTTGGTTGTTTGGTAATTGAGTTAATACTTGACCAAACGATAAAATTCTAGACTTGTCCAAATTGCAAGGATTTGCAGACAACAAATTAAATGTGACCTGAAAAATGAAACTTGTATTTGGAAGGATTGAAAACAAATTGGGAAAAAAAGAAAAATACCAAGACTTTCTCCTATTCCAACAATCTTTTCAGAATGTCTCTTCCTCAGGGTTGTTAAAAGTCTGGATCAATTAGTACAGAACTGACCCTTTTCCACAATCATGATGAAATCTTAGAATGGTCCAAACTGATAGCTTTTGCAGGTGACTAATTAAAGATACCTCAAATAATTGAATTTGCTTCTGATAGACTACATAACATTTTGAGAAAAGGAGAATATTGATGCTGATTACCAGCATTTTCTCCTTTTTCCACTATGTTTTCAAGAGGCTTCTTCTTCAGGTCTCTAAAATTAGGGATCATTAGGTAAATCGTTAACCCTTTACCACACAGTCCTGACTTGTAACAACTCTGAGCAGGAAAGCTTTTGAAAAACATTGTAGGAAAAGGAGAAAATGCTAGTAATCAGAATTTTCTCCTTTTCCTACAGCATTTTCATGGGCAAAAAAACATAATTTGCCAAAAAAATACATTTGAATTATCATTCTGTACATTCCTAAAATACTACATAAAAGGATATCCAGCAGCTGAGTGGTGACGTCATTTTCCACAACTATTAAGTTATTGTACGCCCATCTTCAGTGTTATTTTTTTTTAACTCTTTACCAAAAACTAAATTTAAGACATGTCAAAAATTGAAAGTATATTTTCCGACAAACTCTCCTGGCTTCTTTTTAACCCTTTACCACACAATGCAACTTTTAACGACCCTGAGGTAGAAGCCCTCTGAAAACATTGTGGGAAAAGGAGAAAATGCTGGTAACTAGCATTTTCTCCTTTTCCCACAATGTTTTCTACTCTTCCCAAATCAGATTTCCATTTTTCATTCACATTTATTTTGTCGTCTGCAAATGCTTTCTATTTTGACCAGTCGACAAATTTCTTGTATGGTAAAGAGTTAAAGGTGGGTGTTTAGAATTTTTACATCTCACAAAATTAAAAGATATACATATCACTGAAATTCATATTAAAAAAATAATACAAATAATCAACGATTAAGATCCATAAAATTACACGAAAAAAAATTTTTAATGGTATTCCCTTAAAAGGCTACATATCCTCTTAAGGTATTTTTAGATTTCGCGCCAAAAATCAATAAAGCATTGTGGGAATGTCACGTGACTGGCATGTGACTCGTAACTCTTAAATTCCATTACATAACAAACATATAATAATTATTTTCCATAATTTCGTCTTCGGACGCTATGTTTGAAACTTCGTCTGTGTATTCCTGTATGTAAATGAGCGAATTGATAATCTAAAAATAGAACGTGTCTCCCGCTGTTGTCAACCTGGGCCATAGCAAATCTCTAACTTCTCATATTGTCAGATGGTTTTCGACTACTGGGGTTTTATGAATGGAAATTAAAAGGCTTTGGGAGTATAAGGATGATTTTTTTGCATTTTTGTAAAATTTTTGTCCCAAAATCTGAAGGGCCACCTTTAAAGAAGCAACTTATTTTCAACAACATGCCATTAATATGGGAGAGTAAGAATACTTTTATTTTACTGTCTACTAAAGCATTTACTCCAGTAATTTTTCCTCCTTTCAACATTCTTTAAAGGTGGCCCTTCAGATTTTGGGACGAAAACATTGTGGGAACAGGAGAAAATGCTGGTCACAAGCATTTTCTCCTTTTCCAACAATTTTTTTTAAAGGCTTCTATCTCAGGGTCGTCAAGTAGGGATTGTGTGGTAATGGATTAATAAACTGTTTGGGCTTAACATGTTAAAATCACCGAGGCATTACTTTTTATGAGAGTTGTCCATTTTTGATTTCGTGGGCACTGATGTATGACAAAACATCTAAATAATGTGACTATAATCCTCCCGCAAGTTCAAAATGTCAAACTTTGTCATCACAAACAGTATAATTAAATCCATTACAGATTAACTCTTTAACCCATTACCACACAATACCTACTTTTGGCACCCCTGAGAAAGAAGCCTTAAGAAAACATTGTGGAAAAGGAGAAAATGCTGGTAACCAGCATTTTCTCCTTTTCCCACAATGTTTTCTACCCTTTACAAAACAAATTTCAAATTTTCAGTCACTTTTATTTTGTCGTCTGCAAATGCTTTCAGTTTGGACCAGTCCAAAATATTGTCATTTGGTAACGGGTTTAAGATGTATCTGTACTTGTTTTTCATCAAGTTTTTGTAACCAATTTTATCTTTATTTGATGAAATTACAATCATTTCTATACCTACATGCCAAATGATGCCCCTTGCGGTTGCACAGGTTACGACGGATAGAATATGAATTTCATTCTATTGCAGCTTGCCATTATACGCAACAACCTCAGTTTTTGGTTTAAATTAAAGAAAAATCCCTGGCGTCTATTTACCCATACACCTTAATAAATCTTTTAATATCTACGTTTACCTGGCTATCTAAATTCTACTCAAAGTAAAGTTTTAACAGCGCATATTTAAAGATTCGACCAGTCTTATATGACGCATCACTTCCCCCAATATTTTGGGGATTGTAGTAATACGCACTATAAAGTAGAAATGGAGAAAATGACTTTTATCAATACTTTTGAAGAGAAATTAGGCCTGTTTTAGTTCTAGATTTATCTAAACTGCTGATCATAGCTGAATGAATCACACAAGGTAGTGTTTTATTGAGTAAATGTTTAGTTTTTAGTTTGCATTTCAAAATAATGGATGTTGTGTAGAAAAGTAGTCCGGTTCTGTACCCAGGATGCCCAAATTAGATAGATGTTTATTTGTAGAATGCCATCTAGTGGGAGATAATGCTTGTCTTGCAGACCTTTTTCTCTGTTTTAACGAAGTTCTCCTTTTTTTCTTCAACTTAGATTTATTTGCTTAATAAAAAATTACAGGTATTCGAGATGTCATTTACAGCAATGAAAAATTAATACAACAAATTTTTTCTGAAATTTGTCAAATAAAAATAAACCACATCTATTTTCTGTTTCAGTACAATTTTGCAAGCAAAATGGATTTAGACAACAAATTCTGTGGCAGTCTGCCTTTTAACTCTTTACCAAACGACATTGGTTACCAGCATTTTCCCCTTTTCCCACAATTCTTTTAACTCATTACCAAACGACAAAATTTTAGACTGGTCTAAATCAAAAGCATTTGCAGATGACAAAATAAAAGTGGATGGGTTAACCCATTACCACACAATCCCTACTTTTGACGCCCCTGAGAAAGGAGCCTTTTGAAAACACTGTGGGAAAAGGAGAAAATGCTGGTAACCAGCATTTTCTCCTTTTCCCACAGTGTTTTCTACCCTTCCCAGAACAAATTTCAATTTTTCAGTCACCTTTATTTTGTCGTCTGCAAATGCTTTCAATTTGAACCAGTCTAAAATTTTGTCGTTTGGTAGAGAGTTAAAAAGGCTTCTTTCACAGGGATGTTTAAAGTCAGGATTGAGTGGTAAAGGATTAAACTCACAACTGATGACCTCTGTACTAAGAGACTTGTCCTTAGAAGGGAAGAAAACTCAGAGAAAAAAAGAGAATATATTAGTTATACACATTTTCTTCTTAACACTTTACCACACAGTCCTGACCTTTAGTCCATCCAAATTAAAAACATCTATAACTCAGGTGATGATTTCTGTCTCTGCTGCGGTAGAAAACAGAGAGGGGAAAAGGAGACTAGAAGGCCCCGAAGGGCCTGAATATGCTCTACTGGCAGAGAGTTTGCTTTTAAATAAATTCATTACACAAAAAGCCAAAAAAATTGTCATTTTCAACTGAAAATGGCTACTTTTCCATTACTGTTAGTTGATTTTTTTCAAACTCAACAGGGTTAAAAAGCAACTGATGGGATAAACAAGCTGAAAAATTCATAAAAATCTGATCACAAATAAATACTTTATCATGTAAACAGGCAATGAAATTTTTCAATTTGAAATGGATACTTTTCCTATACTGTTTGTCAGATTTTTTTCAAAATCGATAGGGTTCAAGCTATTGATGAGATAAAGAAACTGTGCACATTTCACAGAAATCTGACCAAAAATGAGGACTTTATCGCGTAAACAAGAAATGAAAGTTTTCAACTTGAAATGGCTACTTTTCCCATACTGTTTGCTGGAATTTTTTCAAAATCAATAGGGTTGAAGCTATTGATAAGATAAACAAACTCTGCAAGTTTCAAGGAAATCTGACCAAAAATTAAGACTTTATTGCGTAAACAAGAAATGTAAATTTTAAACTTGAAATGGCTACTTTTCCCATACTGTTTGTCGGAATTTTTTTCAAAATCGATAGGGTAAAAGCTATTGATGAGATAAACAAACTGTCTTAGTAACACACAAATCTGACCGAAAATGAAGACTTTATTGCGTAAACAAGAAATAAAAGTTTTCAACTTGAAATGGCTACTTTTCCCATATTGTTTGTAGGAATTTTTTCAAAATCAATAGGGTTGAAGCTATTGATAAGATAAACAAACTCTGCAAGTTTCATGGAAATCTGACCAAAAATACAGACTTTATTGCGTAAACAAGAAATGGAAATTCTAAACTTGAAATGGCTACTTTTCCCAAACTGTTTGTCTGATTTCTTTCAAAATCAATAGGATTAAAGCTATTGATGAGATAAACAAACTGTGTAAGTTTCACGAAAATCTGACCAGAAATGAAGACTTTATCGCGTAAACAAGAAGAAGACTAACGGACGGACGGACAGACGGACGACGGAAACCACGCCATGACATAAGCTCTGCTGGCTTTCAGTCGGTAGAGCTAAAAATACTGGTTACCAGCATGTTCTCCTCTTCCTATATTGTTTTTAAACTTATTCTTCTTTAGGGTCCCTAAAACACAGGATTGTGTTATAAAAGGTTAACTCTTTACCACAGAATCCCGACTTTTAAAGACCCTGAGAAAGAGGCCTTTGGTAAACATTGTAGGAAAAGGAGAAAATGCTAGTAACCAGCATTTTCTTCTTTCCCACTATGATTTCTACCCTTCCAAAGAAAAAATTCAAGTTTTGAGCCATACTTACATTGTCGTCTGCAAATGCTTTCAATTTGGACTGGTCTAAAATTTTGTAGTTTGGTAAAGGGTTAACCTATCTTCCACTTGAAACACTATATCAATTCCTGGTACAGTCTCTAAAAATAGCAGTCATTATAACCAGTGATTAAATCGTTTACCTAATAATCTCAACATTTAACCCTTTACAACACAATCCCTACTTTTGACGCCCCTGAGAAAGAAGCCTTTTGAAAACATCTTGGGGAAAAAGAGAAAATGCTGGTTACCAGCATTTTCTCCTTTTCCCACAATGTTTTCTACCATTCACTAAACAAATTTCAAATTTTCAGTCACTTTTATTTTGTCGTCTGCAAATGCTTTCCATTTGGACAAGCCTAAAATATTGTCGTTTGGTAATGATTTAATCTGTTTACCTAATGATCTCAACATTTAACCCTTATGCCACTAAGCGTGACTTACAGACCTTGTGTGAACAGTGCAGATCAAGATTAAGACTGCACAGAGCATGCAGTCTCATCTTCAAATTACACCTTACGGTTAGGAGATATTTTCTCACAAACAATTTACATCTGAAATGGCAAAATTTGGGTTTATACGATCAGTTTAAAAATTTCATTTTAGTTATTTAGCAGAATAAGTGTTAACAACCCCAAGAAAACAAAACTTTTGAAAAAATTGCGGGAAAAGGAGAAAATGCTGGTTACCAGCATTTTCTCCTTTTCCCATAATGTTTTCTACCAATCCAATGATGAATTTCGGTTTCTTAGTCATATTTGATTTAACCCTTTACTCCATAGATACTCATTTCTACGCATTGCTCGTAGGAGCCTTTGGAAAACATTGTGGCAAAAGGTGAAATTGCTAGTGACGAGCAATTTCACCTTTTGCCACAATGTTTTCCATGATATCAAAAGGTGTCATATACACATAAGAAACCGCTTCATCCTTGCTGTTATCTAGTGTCAATTAGAGATACCATAGAAGTACCTTATGGGGTAAAGGGTTAACAGTATTTTCAAATAACTTTTCTCCTCAGTTCTCAGGATCATTCAAACTCCAGCTGTCCCGACCGGGAAGCTCAATCAAAAGGCTTGAGAACGAGGAGTCATGACTTCAATCCCCGGCTCGGCCAATTTCTTTCCGAGGATTGATGATAGTCATTGCGACAGGATTCATTCCTCTCTCACTGCTGATCGTTGTTTCTACGACGGTTATGTGAGAAAGCAGCCAGTGGTTAGAAAAGAATATTGTGCGGAGTACTGGTACATGTAATAGAAACTCCAGGAAAGCATGGATATGTGCACTGGCCGCCGGGATATAACTGAAATAATGTTAAAAACAGCGTTAAACTCCATACAATCAATCATCCGATCAAACTCCAGCTTGTGTGATATAGGATTAATGAACGGTCAATTGGTCACTTGCTTCAATGTTTTCAACATTTAAAATCTGCAACAAAGTATAAAACTTTCAGGCAAGAAAAACGAGGACAAAGAGATCAACAAGTTAGATCTACCATGTGTTTATATAATGTATATGTCGTAGTCCAAACTGGAATCCAGGCAGATCCGGAATCTGCCTAGACCAAACTGGAATTTGTCTGTATCAAATCTGGATTCCAGTTTAGCTTTGCAGCTCTACAATCTGCCTAAACCAAATTTTAATAATTTCTCGTTGAATATAGGGCGTCTACATATGAATCATCTTACTTTTAAACGTAAACTCCAAAATAAAAGAAGTTTTAGTCAGAAATTCAGAGTAAATATAAATTTTGAATGTTTTGTACTAATAAAAAAGGTGGAAAAAAAGAGCGATTGTGAAAAAAATCATATCAAATGCTTTAAATGAAAATACCTCTCAATTGTAAACATAATTAAATCAATATATTTAAAAAAAATATTAGAAAACGATGCATTTTGGTCTACACAAAATTTGAATTCTAATTTGGTCTAGGCAGATTCCGGATCTGCCTAGATTCCAATCTGGCCTACGACATATACATGTAAGTACATTAACATGTATGGTTTGCATTATTATGCAATGAACAAATTCCTTAACCCTTTACCGAACCAAAATTATAAACTGGTCCAAACTGAAAGTATTTGCAGACGACAAAATCAATTTGACTGAAATTTGACTGGTTAGGGAAGGGTAAAAAACATTGTGATAAGAGGAGAAAATACTGGTTACCAGCATTTTCTCCTTTTCCCACAATGTTTTCAAAAGGCTTCTTTCTGAGGGGCGTTAAAAGTAGGGATTGTGTGGTAAAGAGTTAAAGAACTTTCACCACATAATCCCTACTTTTAATGTCCTTCAGAGGAAATTGCCTTTTGAAAACATTATGAGAAAAGGAGAAAATGCTGGTAACCAGCATTTTCTCCTTTTCCCACAATGTTTTCTACCTTTCCCAAAACAAGTTTCAATTTTTGTCATCTACAAAATTCATGTTTTCAATTAGGACATGTCTTACCCGATAATTTTTGTTGTTTGGTAAAGTCAACCCCTTCACCAGGTTGCTAAAATTTTGACTTCCATTATATAAATGTCCATCCTCGGATACCCCGGGGTCTCCCCATTTGCTACGCTACATCGACCCCTGGGACAATTGACTAATTAAACTTTGAATCAGCCGCCGAAAATCGATACGAAACGTCATAGCGTACAGTCCACTCGCCCATCACAAAATGATGATGGAACCAATGAAAAGCCAGCATTCGGCCAGCGGTAAAGCGAGGGAAATTCAATTAATTGTCCCAGGGGTCGATGTAGCGTAGCAAATCGGGAGACCCCGGGGTATCCGAGGATGATAAATGTCTACCAAATGAAACAATTTTAGACTGGTCCAAATTGAAAGCAGTTGCAGACAACAAATAAAAATGCGGCTCAAATGATGAAATTTGTCCTTAAAAATTTTAGAAACCTTGTGGGAAAGGGCAAAAATGCTGGTTACCAGCATTTTCTCCTTTTCCTACAATGTTTTTATAAGGCTTCTTTCTCAAGTTCTTTAAAAAGGTGGATTGTTGGGTAAAGGGTTTAACAGAACTTTGAGATTATGGTCAAGGCTTTTACTCTTGACAACACAATCCCGACTTTTAACGACCTTGAGAAAGAAAGCTTTTAAAAACATTGTGGGAAAAGAAGAAAATGCTGGTAACCAGCATTTTCTGTTGTCCCACATTGTTTTCTACCCTCCCTAATCAGATATCAATTTTTGGGTCACATTTATTTTTGTTGTTGTCTGCAAATGCTTTCAATTTGGATCAGTCTAAAATTGTGTTGTTTAGTAAAGAATTAAACAGTCACTTACCTGAGATTGTAACTTCTAAATTTTTTTTGAGGTGATCTACGCTAACCAACTTCTTTATTTAATCATCATGAGCTGAAATAAAAACAGATAGGTATATTGAAAAGTATGAGACAGCAAAGGAATTTAAATTACAAAAATCAGTATTTTATACCAGCGAACAAATTCTAGCCGTGTTCAAATTCAAAGCATTTACAGACAACAAATTAAATCCTTGCAAAGGAGAAAACAGCATTTTCTCCTTTTTCCATAATGTTTTCAGAAGGCTTTTATTGGGTCGTAAAAACCAGGGATTGTGTGGGCAGTGTAGTAAAGGATTTAAAAAAAATATTGTGGCAAAGGAAAAAAGGCTGGTTACCTTCTTTCCATCATTTTCTCCTTTTCCCACAATGTTTTCAATCACCATCTTTTTGCACTGTCAAAAAAATCTCTGAATTGTGGTGAAAAGAGTTATTGCTCACACCTACTAGTAGCTCAACTACTGTCAATCTGTGACAATATTAGATCTGAACCACTCATGACCTTTAACTGCTTACCGCATTATGCTGCCTTTTAACCCTTTCCCAAACGACAAATTTTGGACTCTTCCAAACCAAAAGAGTTTGCAGAAGACATTTTTTGATTTGGAGAAAATGGCAGAAAGTTCTCAAAAAGGGTAGAAAGCACTGTGGGAAAAGGAGAAATTGCTTGTTACGAGCAATTTCTCCTTTTCCCACAGTGTTTTCAAAAGACTTTTACTGCAGACACGTAAAATCCAGGGCTTGTTTGGGAAATGGTTAAAGACCCTGAGAAAGAAGGCCTTTCAAAACATTGTGGGAAAAGGAGAAATGCTGGTCAGCAGTGTTTTCTCCTTTTCCTACAATGTTTTCCAAAGCCTCTGACAGCAGGGTTGTTACAAAAGTCTGTTATTTGGTTTAAGATTAACCTTTTTCTGGCTGTGTTGGTGAATATTAATCTGTGTTCAATCAGGAAATACGGCCTAAACATGGCAATTTGGCGGTAATGTGGCCGAAAACTGTTCCTACATAACTGACAGTTTAGCAGTTTGACTACAAGATCAGACTGCAGAATCTGAAAGGTCAAATCTTGGTCTATACAGTCTGCAACATGGACCTAAGTTGCATCTTGTGCAATAAGGGTAACAGTAGTTTTTTTTCCATACAGCAGTCACACATAAATACAAATAATCAATAAATTTCCAGCCTTATTATATATCAGCTGAACCATTTCCTCCATGTAGAAACTTTCTGAAACCTCTTCCATGGCAGAATTTTGAAAACATTGTGGGGATCTTTTAACTTTTTACCACACAATGTTGACTTTTAAATGACCCTGAGAAAGGAAACTTTTGAAAATGTTGTTAATAACCAGCATTTTCTCCTTTATCCACAATGTTTTATTGCCAGAAAAAAATCCAATTATTTTATTTGTCATCTGCAAATGCACCAGTCTGAAATTTTGTTGTGCAGTATTAAGAGGTAATTGTGACACTGACAAGGCTTGTGAAGTATTTACAGACAACAATTTCAATTTGACTCAAACAATGCAGATTTTCTTTGACAGGGTAGAAAACATTGTGGCAAAAGGAGAAAATTCTGGTTAATGGTTCTCCTTTTTTCCAACAATGTTTTCAAAAAGGTTCCTTTCCCAATGTTGTTAAAAGTCAGAAATAGCTGATGACTATAACCCTTTACCCCATAAGACATTTCTAAAATGCTATGGTATCTCTAATTGACCCTAAATAACAGTAAGGATGAAGCTGTTTCTTATGTGTATATGAGACCGTTTGAAAGTATAGAAAACATTGTGACAAAAGGTGAAATTGCTCTTCACGAGTAATTTCACCTTTTGCCAGAATGTTTTCCAAAGGCTCCTACAAGCAATGAGTATCTATGGAGTAAAGGGTTAAAATTGAGCAAGTTACTGTTACATGTCTAGGTGAGTAGTCTGATCTTGAGACCCTCAGTGCACAAAGAAGCTTACCTTCAGTCTGAAGGTGTCTGCTCCAATGCTACTTTTGTTACTGGTCTTCTCGAAGACCAGAAACAAGAATAGCATCAGAGCAGACATTCAGACTGAAGATAAAAGAAGCCTGATCAAAATTTGGTCCCAGCATCCAAAGTTTAACACAAAAATTTTAGCAGTGGTCCAGAGCTCCAGATAGAGTGAGTGATTTTGATTTCAAAATTGAAAATATTAATTATTCTCCAGTAAACCCTATGTTGTGGGGGCTACTCGTCGAGACGATTCTAATGAGTACCCAAAACATAGGGTTTTGGGGGGAAACATTTTAGAATACCATCTTATCTGGAACTCTGGTGGTCTGCGAATTTTCCGTAGAAATTGTCAATTTATGATAGACATTTGTCACAAGATATTTATTCAGTAGCTTTAAACAGACCTAAAATCTAAAATCTTTAGAAACAGAATCTATATCCAGTTGGTTTTTTTTCTGCATCTGGAAAAAGAAAAGAGCATTAACAAAACTTTCCAATCCACCACACTGTAGATTCACATAAACTTACTTAGATATTTATTCCTAGGTATGACTAATTCCATGTGCGAATTTCACAGCCGCGTGTTATAAAACGCTCCTCGTCTTCTGTATACAAACTAGAATAAAACAGCGTAAAACTGATTTCAGATCACAAATAAGTTACAAAGCCTCACTATTCATGTAGATTTTTGCGACGACTGGATAAATATTTAGGTCATACTTGTTATCTCGCTCGCTCTATGCGCACACACACATGACGGAGTAGTGTAGGGTTTCTATTTTTAGCTCGCATACATAATACCTTTACTTGAACTACCTGTAAATCGGATAACGTTTTCGCGGAAAAACTACCGCGTAAGAACATTTCTGGTTTTAGTGTACTGCACAGAGTGGCATATTAATGGATTTACTGTTATAACCAATGAACAAATGCAACTTTGGAAAAACTGTAGACTTGAAAACTCAACGCAAATCACGAAAGAAAAACACTGAAGCCTACTTACTTTGTCGCTGAACCTGTTCGTATTGTATAGGATAATACTTGAGGGGCGTTCAAAATGTATTTTTGTCCGGAGGGGGGGTGGGGTGGAGCAGAAAAGTAGACTGAAATAGGAATTTACCAAAAGAAGTAAAATATTTTATCGCAGCTTAGATGGGACAGTCTAAGCCTTTCAAAACTTTCAAAGCCTGTAGTAGTTAAGCAGACCTACTTAACTCTTTCCCATACGACAAAACTTTAGGCTTGTCCAAATCGAAAGCATTTGCAGACGACAAAATAAAAGTGACAGAAAATTTGATATTTGCTTTGTGAAGAGTAGAAAACATTGTGGGAAAAGGAGAAAATGCTGGTTACCATCATTTTCTCCTTTTCCCACAATGTTTTCAAAAGGCTTCCATCTCATCTCAGGGTCGTAAAAACCAGGGATTGTTTGGTAAAGGGTTAACCTGCCGGGAAAACAATGTTGACTCGGTGGATCATAAACATACTCTAAAAGGGAGACAACTTTTCAAAAGCTCCATTTGTCTTACATGACGTCTGTGGCTGACGGTGGAATTCAAGAAAATGCTGTCGATTACAAAAGCTGAACTATTAATTCCGAGATCCGAGGTTTGATACCCGGCCTGGCCTGGACCTTTCTGAGACACTTTGTATTTCCCATCAAACTAGAGGTGAACTGACTGGAAACCCAGGTAGCTTCGATCAAGAGTACACGTATCGTTCTTTTACATTGGGACCAGGCAAATTATTTGTTCAAAGTGTGGGGTCTGTTCACAGAAGAGCTCTAGGGGTTTGTACCTGGATCTCCTTGTGTCAAATCCTCTCTCTAAGTCTTTAATGCCCAATATCATTCATACCTAGAGCATGGAGGAACCTTAATCCTACAAAGTCATATCTTGTTAAAATCATACAGAATATTTCTAGACTGATTTTCCATTTAAAAATTTATCGTCGCACCTATTGAGGCTTCTTCTTCTATTACGAGATAAGACGAAATCTATCCTAAGCTAGACTATGCCTGGTTCCCCACTTAAAAGTAATTTTAGATTGCCAGCCATAGACTATGTGCCTGGTTCTCCAAGGCGCTCGGCGTACAGAGCTGGCACATGGGACCTCGATTTACATCCTATCAAAGAAGCCTCTTAGTAATTCTAGGTGGCCAGCCATACATGTGTCTCAAACTCGCAGTCTTAAGTAGCCCGAGACTTGAGCCATTCGTGCAGGTTAGAGACTGTTTGAAGTTGAACTAATTAGTTTTTCAGCAAAAAGTTCATAGTTTTATCTATATCACCCCTTTAATTCAATAGTTAAAGCTTATAAAATATTATGACACTTGTTTCCTTTGCTTCTTTTCATTGTTTCTTTATTTCCAATTTCCTTTTGATACATGTATACGAGCATAAGTAGTATTTGAACGACCCACAGTAGGTTAAAGTAAACATTTCTACAAGGTCGATACATATTATCGATCCAAAAATAGAACCCCGCGCGTCCCTGTCTAGTAAATGGAAACCCCTTACACCATGTGGCGTGATTTAATCCATACACTGCAGGTACATATTTTTACCTTTTTAACAAAGCAAAACGTGAAGTTTTCGCTCCTTAAACATTTCGTAAACGCAGGGAATATCATCAAAAATAAATTTCGTCATCGTGTGTAGTCTACTCAGTGCGTGATATAGATGTACTAGAGGTATTTTTGAGATAGTCTACATCTATGTAGATCGAGAGCACATACAGGGTGAAAACGGAGGCTTTTGTACTGGGGTCTAGGAGTGTATTGAAACCAGCCTTTGTTAGCCGCCGATTGAATTTATTCGAGACGGCAGATGACTAATGGAAAGGTAGCTAGCGCGCTCCCAATGGACTGTCGGCGGGAAATGTAGATCAAAATCCAGCAGGTATATTTTGTATAGATCTAGATCTATTTTGAAATATTAAACGACATGCCGGCCATTGCTCCTTCACGGGCTTTCTCTACTTTATCCTTATTTGGACATTTTTCAGAGGCCTTTATTTTTACATACAGATCGAGGTAGATCTATGAAATGTCCACTTCTCTCCAGATTTAGATCTAGATCGAGTATTGATCAACACGGACTCGTATTGTTTCGTAAAAAAAAAAACGGGGATTCAATACTCTGCACCAGCTAGATCTAGTCTATGTGACCGAGTCAAATGAAGGCCCTGCATTTGATTTTCTCGACGATGTGCAAGCACTGTTCAAAGTGTGTGGGAGGGGGGGGGGGTAGTGGTGTTGCCTGACCAGCCCGCATAGCTCAGTCAGTAGAGCATAGGACTCGTGAACGTGATGTTTCGAGTCACTAGGGTGTGGGTTCGAGCCCCACGGCTGGCCATCTAGAATTACTAGACTAATAGCCTAGTCATTCGAATGAGACGTTTTTAAACTGAGGTCCAGTTTCACTTTGCTATCTACACCGAGCACGTGAAAGAACCAGGCGTAACTTAAGATATCGTGACGTCATGTTACTCATGTAGATCTATTATCTCCCGCTAGATGGCATTCTATAAATACTCATCTATCTGATATATGAGCATCCTGGGTACAGAACCGAACCACTTTCCTACGCGACAACCGTTACTTTGAATTTAAAACAAAAAGAAAAAAAAAGGTTTACCCAATAAAACGCTACCTCGTGCAATTCACTCAACTATGATCACCAGTTTAGAGAAATCTGTTGCTATTTAAGCAGGTCTCATTTCTTCTCAAACGTATTGATATGTAAAAGCTATTTTCAACATTGCTACTTTATAGAGCGTACAGTCAGCCCGCTTTCGGGGCTAGTAGTGATGCGTCATATAAGACAGTCGAATCTTCGAAGAATATGACATGCGCAGACAACGCATGTAGATCTACTGACTGTATCTCGACGTCATTTGTCAAAGAACTAGATCTACAATTCTTGTACAGAAACGAAAAGAAAGATGTCCCTCACGATTTTTCCCGCCATATTGTTCCATCAGACTTACTTGTTTAGAACTAAAAGTTCTTTTTGAAGCGTGGGTATAGCCTATATAGGTCATGTCAACTTCTCTTGAACAAGTTTGAGCTCCGAACGCACACTTTGGATCTACATGTAGATCTATGCCAAAGCAACGTGTCCGTCTCATTCATGAATAGCTCTACGTAGATTTCTGAGAGATCTGATGGTTTTCAGGTAGATCTAGATTCCAATTCTTCTACAGTAGAACTAATGTGATAAAATGAATCTGACATAGGCCCTACGCTGGCGTTTGTAATTAAAAAGGTTCTGTCAGTAACATTTTTCATATTCTCTAGAATTTCATCTCAAACAGCATCTTACAAATGTCAGACCTCATGCAGTATATCTATTTATTGATGCCCAGCGGATTTATACGTTCGCAGTGAAATTTCAGTTTTGGAGTTCCGTTTATCTTGTCGTCTGCAAGTGCTTTCAATTTGAATCCGTGTAAAATTTTGTCGTTTAGATCTAGTAAAGAGTTAAGAAATGGGTTTCGCTGGTTCGAATCCCCGGCCTGGCCAATTTCTTTTCAAGGATTGATGATAGTCATTGCTATTGAGAGTTAATATCCGTCTCACCGCTGATCACCGTTTCGACGATGGATTTGCGGGAAAGCAGCTGGTGTCTTGGGAATAATCATGGTTGTGCGAGGTACTGGTGAACCCTGAGAAACACCAAGAAAGCATGGATAGGTGCTTAGAAAGCGTCGAAAACGGGAGTTAAACACGATACAACCAAGCAGTCAGTTTTGTCGATCTGCAGATGGGGCAAAATGTTATGAAAACTTGAAAAGAAAAATCGAGGTACTATGCAAAATAAAATGCCCGTAAGTAGCAAACCAAGACCATAGGCGACAAAAGGAGATAATGGTCACCGTACTCTTCCCCTGCTGCTGTCTTCCAGGTGGCATGTGGCCGTTGTCTGCGCATGTCATATCCTTCGAAGATTCGACCAGTCTGCAATGACGCATCACTCCCCCTAATATTGGGAAGGGAGGGATTGTAGTAATACGCGCTATAAAGTAGTAATGGAGAAAATGGCCTTTATCAATACGCTTGAGGAAAGATCAGGCCTGTTTTAGCACTAGATTTCTCTAAACTGCTGATCATTGCTGAACGAATCGCACCGGGTAGCGTTAGATTGAGTAAACGTTTATTTTCGTTTGAAATTCAAAGTAACGGTTGTGAGGTAGACAAGTAGTCCGGTTCTGTACCAAGGATGCCCAAATTAGATAGATGTGTATTTGTAGAATGCCATCTAGCGGTAGATAATGGCCATGTGGCTATCATTGTCTGCGCATGTCATATTCTTCGAAGATTCGACTGTCTTATATGACGCATCACTAGCCCCGAAAGCGGGCCGACTGTAATATTACGCTCTATAAAGTAGCAATGTTGAAAATAGCTTTTATCAACAAGTTTGAGGAGAAATGAGACCTGTTTTACCACCAGATTCCTCTAAACTGTTGATTATAGCTGAATGAATTGCACGAGGTAGCGTTTTATTGTGTTAATGTTTATTTTAGTTTGAAATTCAAAATAACGGTTGTTGCGTAGGAAAATGGTTCGGTACTGTACCCAGGATGCCCAAATTAGATAGATGAGTATTTATAGAATGCCATCTAGTGGGAGATAATGATGTGGCTAATGTACCCAGGATGCCCATAATTAGATAGATGAGTATTTATAGAATACCATCTAGTGGGAGATAATGATGTGGCTAATGGTCGCCTACGGGACGCCGAATTCTTCATCTGTTTACACACATAAAACCGCACGATAGACACAAAAAATTACCGCAGCTGCATGTGGCTGAGGCACTGTCCGTCGACCATTAATTAAATCGCTATTGATCAGTATGAAAATACTGATTTTTCAAATTGAGATATTAGCCGAATATAACTTGGACAAGACACAGTAAAAGATCTGAGAGCTGCATTGCAGAAGTGCTCCATACAGGCCACTTTCTCAATTTGATAAACGTGAAAAGTGGACTGAAGAAGGAACTTGCTAAAAGAAGTAAAATATTATATTATAGCTTAGACGGGACAGTCTAGGCTTTTCAAAACTTTCAAAGCCTGTAGTAGTTTAGCAGACTTATTTAACCGACCGGGAAAACAATCTGGACTCAGTGGATCATACACACACTCTAAAAGGGAGACAACTTCACAAAAGCCCCATTTGCCTTACAAGACGTCTGTGGCTGACAGTGGAATTCAAGAAAATGCGGTCGATTACAACCATTTTTTTTTTTTATAGAAAATATTTTCAATAGGGTTCTTCCTCAAGTTCATGAAAAATCTATATTGTGTGGTAAAGTGTTAAATATATTAAAAATAGGGATTGAAATAAAAATATCTTTACAAGTACTGTACATGTATGTATAAAACTGATCTTTACTTTTTTTATCACAAAAATGGCATGAATATACAATCACACACTAAAATGGTCCAAATACATTTATACCTGTATGGTCACTAGTTTCAATTTGGTTATATATTAGACCTTTCACAACTACAGTTGCTTGTATTGGCAATGTAGATCAATATCAGACAGCTCAAAATGAAGTCTTGATCTTGAATCTACCATGTTCTAAATGAGGAGACATCGTCCTAGAAACACAAAGTATTTGCCCCCCCCCCCCCCATGAAAATTTCAATTTTGTTAACTCATTACCACACGAGAAAATTTTAGACTGGTCCAAATTGAAAGCATTTGCAGACGAAAAACTAAAGGTGACTGAAAAATAGAAATTTGTTCCAGAAAGGGTAGAAAACACTGTGGGAAAAGGAGAAAATGCTGGTTACCAGCATTTTCTCCTTTTCCCACAGTGTTTTCAAAAGGCTTCTTTCTCAGGGGCGTCAAAAGTAGGGATTGAGTGGTAATGGGTTAACTTAGCAATCTACGGTTGTATATATTTAGAACACATTTTCTATGTTTAATTGTATTTTGAACACAATCATAATTAAAGTACATCAACATAAATATCCCGATTTCATTACTTATTTTCAAGACAAGGGGTTTTTATCCTCGTTACCCATAAGGTGCTAAGCTCGACCTACTGACCTTTTACGGAGTGTAGATCAAGACCAGACTGCACAGAAAGAGCAGTCTGATCTTGGATCACCACTTCATGACAAGAGATATTCCCCCCCCCCCAAAAAAAAGAAAAAGTTCGAAATAACATCATTCAGGTTTTTAACTATTGGCATTAAACTTGTTTGGAAGGATAAAGGTAAATTTGTTACAATCTAATGCAAATTTCTAGCAGGAATCAGCGTTGTATTGAAGGCAGGAATCTATGTAATAATTAAACATTTTCTTAAACAATCCTGGTTTTCATGGACCGGAAAGAGAAGCCTTTTGAAAACATTGTGAGAAAGGCTTTTTCCCACAATGTTTTCTACTATGCCAGAACGAATTTCAACCTTTGAGTCCTGTAAATTTTGGTGTCTGCAAAATTTATGCTTTCAATTTTAACCAATTTAATTTTGTCGTTTGGTAAAGATTTAACTACCTCTTTATGAGCTTGTTTTCCTTTCATAAAAAAGTTGGTCATGGTAGAATTGAAATAATCTTCTATCACAGTTTGTCATTCAATAAACCATGTTGTGTGTTATGAGGTGCAATGAACATACCACTCGGGCCATTGCTTTCTTGGATTATTTATTGTGCCTCATAACTCACAACTGGTTTATTAAACAATAAACCATGATAGAAAGAAGATTATTTCTTAAATAAAACTCAATTATAACAACTCTACCTTACAAAAATGGTATGAACAATCTCGGATTTACACGAATGAAAGAAACACAAAGAATGTTGCTTTGCACTCTTAATTAATATGTTGAAGAATTTGGGACAATAGGGTGTAAGTCAATTATGCTGATGAAGACTTAACCCTTCACCATATAATGCTGACTTTTAACAAACCTGAGGAGGGCCTTTAACTCTTTACCAAACAACAAAATTTTAGAAATTGAAAGCACTTGCATACGACAATATAAACACAACTCAAAAATTTAAATTTGTTTCCAGAAGGGTAGAAAACATTTGGAGAAAACATTTGGGAAAAGGAGAAAATGCTGGTTACCAGCATTTTCTCCTTTTCCCACAATGTTTTCAAAAAGCTTCTATCTCAGGGTCGTAAAAACCAGGGACTATTTGGGAAAGGATTAAAAACATTGTGGTTAAAGGAGAAAATAATAGTAACCAGCATTTTCTCCTTTTTCCACAATGTTTTCTATCCTATCCAATACAAATTCCATTATTTAGATCATGATTATACCATCATTTGCAAATGCTTTCATGTTAGGCAAGTCAAAACATTTCTTGTGTGGTAAAGGGTGAAGAAACACTTACAAATGTAGGCAAATGTTAATTGATTGGTGTTTAATGCCTGTTTGAGTAACTTTTCAGTCTTATCACGGCAACAGCCCACATATTCATGCATGTGCCGTGTTTATCTCATTAACAAACGACAGTGTTTTAGACTTGTCCAAGTCGAAAGTATTTGCAGACGACAAAATAAAAGTGACAGAAAATTTGAAATTAGCTTAGTGAAGGGTAGAAAACATTGTGGGAAATGGAGAAAATGCTGGTTACCAGCATTTTCTCCTTTTCCTACAAAGTTTTCTAAAGGCTTCTTTCTCAGGGTCGTCAAAAGTAGGGTTTGTGTGGTAATGGGTTATCTATAACTAGGCTAGGGTTTTGAAATGTCTAGAAGCCCAAAAGAGTCCCACAAAAAACCCAGAGCAACCATATGAGGCTCAAATCCAGGACCTGAAGGTCCCAAGTTCTACTCTCAACCACCAAGCCTTGCAGGAATCCTTTCTCACAATGATCTCAGCATCCCAAGTACTCATGGTAAAATAGCAACATAAGATTTCTGAAACATCACACTAACATACTGTAATCAAATCAATGAAGGATGATTAACTCTTTACCAAAAAATCCCACACTTTAACTCTTTACCACACGACAAAATTTTAGACTGGTTCAAATTGAAAGCTTTTGCAGGTGACAAAATAAAAGTGACTGAAAAATTGAAATTTGTTCTAGGAAGGGTAGAAAACACTATGGGAAAAGGAGAAAATGCTGGTTACCAGCATTTTCTCCTTTTCCCATAGTGTTTTCAAAAGGCTTCTTTCTCAAGGGTGTCAAAAGTAGGGATTGTGTGGTAATGGGTTAATAACTCCCTGAACACAAAGTTTTTGAAAACCTTCAGGGAAAAGGAGAAAATCCCACTAATAAGCATTTTCTCTTTTACCTACAATTTTTTCTACTCTTACAAAGACAAATTCCAATATCTGGGACAATTTATTCCTTGTTTACGTCTGAGCCATGCTCTGTGAAAAGGGGGCTTAATGCATCTGTGAAAAGTATCGATTCGGGTCAGCCTCCGCAGGCTGACCTTGGCCAAAACTGTGTGTTGTTGGTCAATTTTCTGAATGTCAATGAACCAGTGTACCTCATGTATACCTCTTTACCAAATGCCAAAATTTTAGACTGGTCCAATTTGGAAGCGCTTGCAGAAAGCAAAATAAAAGTGATTCAAAAATTGAAACTTGACTTCTGAAGCAGAGAAAACATTGAGGAAAAAAGAGAAAATGCTGGATTCCAGCATTTTCTCCTTTTCCCACAATGGTTTTAGAAGGCTTCTTCCTCTGGGTCGTAAAAACCAGGGATTTTTTGGTGAAGGGTTAAGTCAATTGTTTAAAAAAAAAAAAGTGGCAATTATGAATCCATCAACATATGACAGCTGGAGTAGCATGATGCATCACCGACATGCGTTTAGCCCCCTTTTCAAAGAACACAACTCATTTGCTTTCAATTTGGATGAGTCACAAAATTTATTTGTTTGGTAAAGAGTTTATAAAAAGATGACCACTTTGATCTGAACTTCATCAAACACTGTCTCCACACAGTCCCACAAGACTTCTCTGACAGATAAACAGATCCTCCGTGAATATTTTGAGTGATAGTCCATGCTATTGAAGTCACTGAATGCATTGATTTCATGAGAATGGGCGGAGTCTATTTCAGTACATGCCCCCCATACCACCCATGCCTCCCATTCCGCCCATTCCTGCCATTGGGTCCGCCTTCTCTTCCTTTGGAATTTCTGTGACTACACATTCTGCTGTACTTAATAATGATGCCACACCTGCAGCATCTACCAAAGCTGTTCTAACAACCTGAAACAGACACAGTAACAATGTCAGCTTATTAGTAATCATTTAGTCATGCGTTTCACTGTTCATGGTTTTATTGACCAAACAATCCCTTGCTTAAATGCTGAGGAAATTGGCTTTTACAAAATTGTGAAAAAAAAAAAAGAGTATGCTGTTAGCCCATTACCACACAATCCCTACTTTTGACGCCCCTGAGAAAACTTTGTGGGAAAAGGAGAAAATGCTGGTAACCAGCATTTTCTCCATTTCCCTCAATGTTTTCTACCCTTCACAAAACAAATTTCAAATTTTCAGTCACTTTTATTTTGTCGTCTGCAAATGCTTTCAATTTGGATCAGTCTAAAATATTGTCGTTTGGTAAAAAGTTGAAGGGAATTCTCGCCTTTTCCCATTATGTTTTCTAACCTCTGAAGACAAACCTCAGCTTTTAAGCGATCTTTACCTTGTCATCTGCAAATCTTTTCAGTTTGTACAATTTTTTTTCTTGATACAGACAACATTTGAAACCATACAAAACATGTTTGTAAACTTTCTTTTGGTAAATAAGTATAAAGAATCAATCACTGTATTAACTTATTTCTTCAAGTAGACATCTATGCTCTCTGATCCCTTCAAAAATTACAATGGACGACAATAGAAAACTCAAGATTTAATGAATGCATTGATAACTGCCTTTGTGACTATATGCTTTAACCCATTACCATACAATCCCTTCTTTTGACGCCCCTGAGAAAGAAGCCTTTAGAAAACATTGTGGGAAAAGGAGAAAATGCTGGTAACCAGCATTTTCTCCTTTTCCCACAATGTTTTCTACCCTTCACAAAACAAATTTCAAATATTCAGTCACTTTTATTTTGTCGTCTTCAAATGCTTTCGATTTGGACCAGACTAGTATTTTGCCGTTTGGTAAATAAATTCAAATGCTATATAGTGGCATATTCAGAGTAATCTAAGATCTTAGAAATTTTAAGCCTAAAAAGCAGCCCTGCAATAAGAGACCACCTGCTGTAAGAGACCACTTTTAAGATTTCCCTTGGGTGGTCTCTTAAAGTAGGTTCGACTGTATATGCTTTAACCATACAAGAGTATACTATTTTCCATTTTATCTCATCACGGCCGAAACAGCTTTGTATGGAATTTTTTGTAAGTGTACCAAGGAAAGGGAAGCAGATTTACTTTTGTGGGGTCGATAATTCCTCTCTTCATTAAATCAGTGATCTCTCCTTCCATTGCATCATAACCCGTATTACCAGATTCACTAAGTATTTTTTCTACAATGATATTAGCTTCTTCTCCTGTGTTCTGTATAATGGTTGTGGCTGGGACACGCAGGGCTTTCTTTACAATTTCTATACCTGCAATCAGATGGTAAATTTAGCAATCAATATAAATCTTAATTGAACAATTTAACATCCACTTTTTCTGTAAGCCAGACATCTACAGTTTCTGCAGAGTAATGGCACCCTGTTTCAAAGCAAGAGCACCGTTCAGCTACCAATGCTTGATTTTCAGTGAAAATTTTAAGTACAAGAAAAAAAAGGCATAACCCTGTCAAAAATATTCTGACAGTTATCTGCCTCTTGTATTAACCAACCCGCCCCTTTAGATAGTTAACAAACTGTCCCAGTTTAAAGTAAATATCTCAAGTAATTTAAGAGATATTACAAAAAGTAAAACTTTTAGCATGACAACAACACAGATAACTGGGTGATGACAATAATACACAGTAATTCTCTTCGAAATCAGCCAAGCTAAAAATCACAGTAAAATTAAGGGAGGCATTTGTGACACACTGCATGTTTATGTGCATCTACACATGAAGGACAAACAGACAGGCTGATTCCACCGTACCCTTGCTCTTTGAAAGGAGGTTTAACGAATCTTTGTACAGGACCAAACCAAGCAAGTTGTTGCAATAAGATTGACCCATTTTACCTAAAACCTGCCGAATCAAAGGGGAATAACTGAATAAGGTTAACTCATTACCGAACAACAAAATTTTATGTTTGTCCAAATCAAAAGCATTTGCAGACGACAAAATAAAAGTGACTGAAAATTTGAAATTAGTTGTGTGAAGGGTAGAAAACACTGTGGGCAAAGGAGAAAATGCTGGTTATCAGCATTCTCTCCTTTCCCACAATGTTTTCTAAAGGCTTCTTTCAGGGTCATCAAGGGTATGGATTGTGTAGTAATGAGGTAAAACTGTCCTTAGAAGTGCGGCAAGTTTACCAATAGCTAAAGTTTTGACCCATGTTAGCTTGCAAAGACTGCATTTTACTCTTTACCACACAACAAAATCTTGAAAGGAAGCATCTGTGGCTGAAAATCAAAATATAATTTCACTGACTGAACTTGTTTTTGAAAGGATTAAAAACCCGCTTTTTTCTCCTTTTTGTATTTGGTTATTTTTTCTTAAGTGGTCTTCCTTTAGTTGTAATAGAACAGTATATCCTGTTAACAGATAACCAGACCGGTAATCCAGATTTTGAACAACCCTGAGGAATGGGGACTTTTGAAAACAGTGTGGGAAAAAGAGAAAATGCTGGTAACCAGCATTTTCTCCTTTTCCCACAATGTTTTCTACCTTGCCAAAGAAAAATTGCATCATATGAGACACTATGAAATTGTCATGTGCAAACGCTTTCAATTTGGATAGTATCACATTGAGTCCTTTACAAAAGCTTATAATTTGGACCAGCCTAAAATTTAATTCTTTGGTAAAGATTTACAGAGTAATGCAACAGCCTTGCTGGTACCTGTTTTTTGATCATCATTTGCTGCTTGTAATCCATCTAAAGCGGGTAAGCATCTAAGAAGAGCAGTACCACCCCCAGGGACGATTCCTTCCTCAATGGCAGCTTTCGTTGCATTAAGGGCATCTGTAACTCGATCTTTTTTCTCATTGACTTCCACCTCACTTGTACCGCCAATCTGTCAAAAAGAAACAATGTGTATTAGCTATACAACATTAGAACTTTTGTTCACAACTGGGGCCATGTAGTTAAGTATGTAACATAAAGGGCTTAGAATTAGTTGGTCGCTGGTTTAACCCATTACTAAAGATCAAAATTTTAGACTGGTCCAAATTGAACGCACTGCCAATGACAAAATAAGCAAAACTCAAAAATTGCAATTTGTTTCCAGCACGGTAGAAAACATTGTGGGGAAAGGGGAAAATGCTGATTACCAGCATTTTCTCCTTTTCCTATAATGTTTTCAAAGGGCTTCTATCTCTGGGTCGTAAAAACCAGGGATTGTTTGATACAGGGTTAAAGTTCCTGTTTGGTGCAATAGTGAATTTTTTCTGAGGAAAGATGGTAGTTCTTGGTACAGGATTACATCCTCCTTCACAGATGATCATTGTTTCCAAAACCGTTATGTGGGAGAGTAGATCGTGACTTGGTAAGAAAATTGTGCCAATAATTAGAAATAGAAACTCTAAGAAAGCATGATTAAGTACATGGGTCACCTAAATAAAACATTAACAGGATTGGGAATGACTTTACAAACCATTCAATCATAGCTGTAAAACCTATGCTCTTGCATAATCTGACATTTCAAAATATCTTTGTAGAATCAACACTGACTGAATATTGCATAATTAAGAAAGACTTAAGCACAAAATCCTGATTTTTAATGACCCTGAGAAAGAAGCCTTTTGAAAACATTGTGGTAAAAGGAGAAAATGCTGGTAACCAGCATTTTCTCCTTTTTTCCACAATGTTTTCTACCCTTCCCAAAAGGAACACCAATGTTCAAGTCATTGCTTTCAACTCGGACAAGTCTATAATTTGGTGGTTTGTTAAACCACATCCACTAAACCACAATCATATCGCATTTGTTAACACTTTCAATTTGGAGGTCTCACATTTTGCCATGTGATCAAGGATAAATCACAAACAAAGAATTTCAAGTTATTCCCAGATGAAATTTTAACACTTTACCACAAAATGACGACTTTTAATGACCTTGAGAGAGAGAGGCTTTTGAAAACATTATGGGAAAAGGAGAAAAAGCTGGTAACCAGCATCTTCTCCTTTTCCCACAATGTTTTCTACCTTACCAAAGAAAAATTCCATCATACACTATGAAACTGTCATATGCAAACGCTTTCAATTTGGATAGGTCTAAAATTTTGCCATGTGTTAACTATACGATCTACTCACTCTCAACAATGCAATACCACTGGACAGTTTGGCTAATCGTTCATTCATTTTTTCTTTTTCATATTCTGATATCGAGTTCTCGATATCTTCCTTAATTTGGCTCACTCTCTTCTCAATCTCAGCTTGGTCCCCTTTGCCCTGAAAAAATCATGGATTCACAGTTGTATGTATGGTGAGATAATAGGTGCTTTTATCATTCAAGTAGATCAAGATCTGACTACATATAATCTGCTGTCCAACCTTTACTCCAAAGATTATTTGAAAATCTAAAAACCCTTTACCAAAAAATCCCTGGTTTTTACGACCCTGAGATTGGAGCCTTTTGAAAACATAGTGGAGAAAAAAAGGAAATGCTGGCAACCAGCATTTTCTCTTTTCCCACCATGTTTTTTTACCCTGCTGGACAAAAATTTCAATTTTTGAGGTGTGTTTGTTTTGTCCTCTGCAAGTGCTTTTAATTTGGACCAGTCTAAAATTTTGTCCTTTGCTAAAGAGTTAACCCTTTACCACAAAATCCTGACTTTCTAATGACCCTTAACCGTTTAATACACAATCCAGACTTTTCACGACCCTGCAAAAGAAGCTTTTTCAAAAAAACTTTGTTGGAAAAGAAGAAAATGCTGGAGACCAGCATTTTCTTCTTTACCCTAAATGTTTTATACTCTTCCCCCCAAAAAATCAATCAATTTTGTCATCTGCAAATACTTTCAATGTAGACTGGTCTGAATTTCTGTTTGGTAAAGAGTTCAGAGAAAAAAACTTTTAGAAAACGTTGTGGGAAAAGAAGAAAATGCTGGTATGAAGAAGGTAGTTAAAATGTTTGATTTTGAAAGAGTTGTATACATGTATGTCTCTGTGACAGCCATACTGACATCTAAAGTCATATGAAACAATACAAAAGAAGACAACTTCATCTACACCATTAGATTATCAGAGCCACCTGAATAGTAACAGCCTGACGGTAAAATGGTGAAAAATCTTTCCTGAAACAGTTCACAACTTTAACCCATTACAAAACAATCCCTACTTTTGACGACCCTGAAAAAGAAGCCTATAGAAAACATTGTGGAAAAAGGAGAAAATGCTGGTAACCAGCATTTTCTCCTTTCCCCACATGTTTTCTACCCTTCACAAAACAAAATTCATATATTCAGCCACTTTCATTATAAATTCATGCATAAAATGTGCCTTTTTCGGGGCGTTATAAGCATGTATTAACGGGTAAAAGTCGGGCGTTAAAGGGAGAAAACATGTATCCATGAATTCACGCGTCATTAACGCCCAGCTTTGTTCTTTCAATATCCTTGATTTGGACCTACCTTGTAAACATTGTTTGTTCTGGTCATATTTTCCCTAGACCCTGACCATCAAACAGTAGGAACTTGTACCATATAAGATCCTTTTCATGGCATGTCTTCGATGATATTATTACACCATGAGCAAAATTTTGCACTGGATTTCAGTTTAATCGAGATCTGAACAAAAAACCCTCTGACGTCTTTCAGTTATAGAAATTTATATCCACTCATTCATCCTAGTTGTAGTCATCCAAATGTGTGCAAGTTTATAAGTAAACTTTGTATTAAAAATCATTGTGAACTTACAACAAAAGAATCAATACTGGCATACAGGATTATCGACCCTTTCCTGCTCGTAACAAAAACTTCTTCACCGACTTCTGGTTTTGACCCATTAGGTACAGTACATTTAAAGTTCGCTAATTTGCATTTCTATGGAAATATTTTTGTTATTTTTGCAAATTATAGTTAAAATACTTTACTTTATGAAATAATAGCATTAGTTCACATTTTTTTCAGTCATTCACATTCCCAGAGGTCCTCAAAATACTTTAACACCCTCGTGCTTCGCACTCATGTGTTAAAACATTTATCAGGCCTCTGCGAAAGTTGAAGACTTCAAAAACGTGAATTAACCCTATATTACTATATCTCTCTGTATCGGTAAGACTGACATTTTCAGTCAAAATGTTACATTACAAAGGGAGACAACTCAATATACACCATCAGATTATCAGAACTGTCTGTACAATTACAGCCTGACGGTAAAATGGTGAAAAATCTCATTCATGCGACAATTCACGAAATAAATTCTTAATACCAATCGCTTTTGACTGGTCCAACTACAGGCAACACACAAAAAGGGCCAGAAATCTGAAAAAAAGTGTAGTTTTGGATCAGCCTGCAGTGGCTAATCTGAAACGGCACTTTCTGTTTTTATGTAACTTTCTGTTTTGTGCAAGTCTTCTGTAATACAAAATCTAACATAGTCCATAATGAAAGCATTTCTATAGGTGAGAGCAACACTATTCCAAGTGCCTGTACAATGTACAGGCACTTAAAATAGTGTTGCACTCACCTATCGATTTGCAGATAACAAACTAAATGTGGCCCATATGACTAGATTTGTCTCTGAAAGAAGAAACATTGTGCAAAAAGAAAATTATTGTTTCAAGCATTTTCTCATATTCCCACCATGTTTTCTAGAGCCATCTTTCAGGGTCATTAAAGTGGGGATCTTGTGAAAAAGTTAAACCCGATAAAGCTGTAACATCTCTGATAAACTACAAAGGTGGGGATTGGATCTAGAACCTCTAGATCCAAAATATAAGTGTCCTTTTCTCATACAACCACATGCTTTACATCTAGATATCTGTGGGATAAACCAGTATACTATATACTTCTCCACCTTACGAAGAGTCATCCTTGAACAGAGCTCCAGATAGAGGGAGTGATTTTGATTTCAAAATTGAACATTTTAGTTATTTTCCACTAAACCCTATGTTATGGGTATTCATTAGAATTGTCTCATCGAGACGATTCTAATGAGTACCCACAACATAAGGTTTGGAAGAGAATTAAAGGATTTAGAATACCATCACTCCCTCTTATCTGGAGCTCTGCCTTGACGTATCGTGGGGTTTTTATGTTGGGCGTCAACTCACAACTGACAATTGGGGTCCATTTTCACCAACCATTCTAGAGAACAATCTTTGTCTTATTTTCCAAGATTTCCTAAATTTGAAAAGTAACCTAAATTCTAATAGGCTAAATCATTCCATTTAGCCAATCAGAAGCCGAGTCACTTTCAAATTTTGAAAATCTTGGAGAATATGATCAAAGTTTTCTCTTAACTCTTTACTACACAATCCCGACTTTTAATGACCCTTAGAAAGAAGCCTTTTGAAAACATTGTGAGAAAAGGAGAAAATGCTGGTAACCAGCATTTTCTCCTTTTCCCACAATGTTTTCTTCCATTCTCAAACCAAATTTCAATTTTTAAGTCACATTTATTTTGTCGTCTGCAAATGCTTTCTATCTGGACCAGTATATAATTTTGTTGTTTGGTAAGGAGTTAAGAAATGTCAGTGAATATGGATCCAGACCAATCACACAATGTTTAACCTATTACCAAATGACAATATTTTAGGCTTGTTGAAATCGAAAGCATTTGCAGACGACAAAATAAAATTGACTGAAAATTTGAAATTTGTTTTGAGAAGGGTAGAAAACATTGTGGGAAAAGGAGAAAATGCTGGTTACCAGCATTTTCTCCTTTTCCCACCATGTTTTCCAAAGGCTTCTTTCTCAGGGGCGTCAAAAGTAGGGATTGTGTGGTAATGGGTTAAGTATGTTATTCAGTAACTTACTTTCATCAACAAAGTGTCATCTTTTGTAATAGTCACTTCCCCAACTGTACCAAAGTCTTGTATTTGAACTTCTTCAATTTTGTACATTTCAGCCTCGTCTCCAAACACCACGCCCCCTGTTGCTATGGCAATGTCCTTGAGTGTGTTCTTTCTGTTATCTCCAAATCCTGGAGCCTTAACTGCTGCGACTTGTAGAGGGATTTTCAATCTAAAAAATTCCAAATAACCATGGTTAACTCTTTATCAAATAATCCTTGGTTTTTGCAGCTCTGTGAAAGAAACTTTTTGAAAACATTGTGGGAAAAGGAGAAAATGCTGGTAAACAGCATTTTCTCCTTTTCCCAAAATGTTTTCTACCCTTCCAAAAACAAATTTCAATTTTTGAATAACTTTAATTTTGTCGTCTTTCAATTTGGAACAGTCTAAAATTGTGTCCGTGGTAAAGAGTTAATATATTTTTTAATAACCTATTGCTACAGAGGCACTTTTCTCTTTACTTACTCAGCGAAAACTAATACAAATCCACAAAGATCAAGTAGTTAATTCTATGTGAAACAATAAGTTTTAGACTCAAACTAATCATAAGCATTATTAGATATCAATTTCAACAAAAATCTAAAAGATGACTGGTGTTTTTGAATTGCTAGAAAACATGGTCTTACGAACAATGTCCGCAGCAAAGAAACAAATAAATGCATAGCTCAAATACAAACCGAATCTGGTGGGATTCCAATCCACGAAAGACAAATGTCCTCGTTTTTTCGAGGTTTAAAAGACCAATACCATAACCACTGAGCCATAGAGAATTCTCTCCAATGCAGCTGTCAGATACTGATTTTATATAGGAAAGCTATGCAGTATGGAAGGAGTGATCTCTCGTAACAATGGTGAGAAAAGGAGAACACCCTGGTTATCACCAATTTTCACAAAATAGAGAAAATATATTGCAGTCACATATCACTTTCCATACAACAAATTTCAAACCTGTCGCCTCCAGTATTTTTAAAATATGTATAAATCCCTTTCTAGCAATTACATATTTTAACAATTCGATGAAATGAGCTTTGAAAACATACTTGTCGTAGGAAAAAAGAAAATGCCTGTTACCAGCACTTTGTCCTTCTGCTACAATGCATGTAAAAAACATATCCTTTGGTCCATTGAAACACAGAAAGGTTTGGTATAGATAAAATTTTACCTGTTTAGTACCAGAGTCGTTAAGGCCTCTCCGTCAATATCTTCAGCAATAATTAACAATGGCCTCTTGGCTTGGTTAGCCAGCTCTAGTGCAGGAACAATGGATGCAAAGCTTGAAATTTTCTTCTCATTCAACAAAATGAAGGAATCTTGGAAATCACATTTACCACCTAATAAAATACAATGGTTGTAAAATAGTAGTTCTGGTAATTGAACTGGTCATCAATGTCAAAAATATGCGATGTTCCCACTGGCCTTTTTATTTCAAGGGTACACTTACCCCCTGGGCTTAAAATCTGAGGGTAAGATTTCATATTGGAGGCTACGACAAAACTGGCAACACTGTCTGTACATAAGACAGTATAGACATACAGGCCTCTGTAGTTTAACTCTTTACCAAACAACAAAATTTTAGACTGGTCCAAATTGAAAGCATTTGCAGACGACAAAATAAAAATAACCGTAAATTTGAAACTTGTTTTGGGAAGGGAAGAAAACATTGCAGGTAAAGGAGAAAATGCTGGTTACCAGCATTTTCTCCTTTTCCCACAATGTTTTCAAAAGGCCTCTTTCTCAGGGTCCCTAAAAGTAGGGATTGTGTGGTAAAGAGTTAAAAAGGAATTTAGAATTAAGAAATAACTGTCATAGAGGAAAATCCTAAAATGGTCTTTTTTATCCCTGATTTTCCTTAAGTGCAGTCTGTAACCAATATTTGTTTTGTTTATTTTAATTTTTTAGCGCGATTTTTGCAGGAATTTGTATGATTGGGCACACTGAATAAGACAGAATAGCTTGACTGGTTATAATTATCAATGGTACAATTGGATTCCTTTAAGAGTCTGTTGTTACAGCAAGTCTCTCATCTCCCCAGTTACTTGCAGGAATGACATTTGACCTTTCTGTCTATTTTGATTGATAGCTCTTCCAATGTCTTATCGGCCATTGTAAACGCAGCATTGGGCGTCATGTAAACAAAAAAGTCTGACACAATTTGTTATAGACATGCCATAAATTTAATCATGTCTATTCAATTACCAATACAGCCACACTATTCGAATTGATAAGAAAGTTCGGGAAAAAAATTGTTGTAATTAACCTAGAGCAAAATATCAGCTAAAATAAAATTGAAATAAACACTCCTTCTCTTTGTATTCGATGCCATTTTCTGGTTAGTTTGTCAGGCTTGACAACCGAAATACCGCATTACAGTGGGGTGGCGTGCCTAACTCACATTTACAGAAAAGTCAATTGTATAGCTAAAAAAAGCTGTTGATTCATCTTTCTTATAGCTTCTGTAACCTTGACAGACTGTACTGTAACAAGTTGTCTGACTCATATTAACTCTTTACCAAACCACAAAATTTTGAACGAGTCCAAATTGAAAGCATTTGCAGACAACAAGATGAATGTGAATCAAAAGCTGAAATTTGATTTGGAAAGGGTAAAAAACATTGTGGGAAAAGGAGAAAATGCTGGTGAACAGCATTTTCTCCTTTTCCAACAATGTTTTGAAAGGCTTTCTTTCTCAGAGTTGTTAAAAGTCGGATTGTGTGATAAAGAGTAAATATCCATCGTTTTAAAAGATTTGAAATACATTTGCCAGCTATTCCATACCCAAATAGAAAGCTGGTGCATGTACTAAATTTATCCGCTACAAACCTGCCTATCTGATACACTAAACACCACTCACCTTTAGCATTTATAAAGTATGGGGATACATAACCTCTGTCAAACTTCATTCCTTCAATAACCTCCATCTCATCTTTCAATGTTTTGCCATCCTGTGAAAGAGATTGCAAAACTTCTATCTGTCACAGTTTTTAAAACTTTAACCCTTGCCAAACAATCCCGAATTTAATGATGCCATGAAAAACAGCTGATGTTGACATTGTGGGAAAAGAAGAAAATGCTGGTGACCAGCATTTTCATCTTTTCCCACAATGTTTTCAACTATTTGGTACACAAATCCTGACAATGAAGCCACATTCTATTTCTAGTTGCAAATGCTTTCAATTTGGACAAGTCTAAAATTGTGTCTTCAGGTAAAGAGTCAAACCGGTTTCAGCCAAGAAATATTTTTCTACAATATGCTGACATTATTACCCATCCCTTTTTTTCCTTTTTTACAACATAATACAATTCTCTCTCTGACCCATCCTACATTTCTCCACTCCCTCACAAGCATGCCCCCCCCTCTCTCTCTCTCTCTCTCTCTCTCTCTCTCTCTCACCCATCCTACTTCCCTCCACTTCCTCACAGGCTAACATACAAACAAATATAATGTCATCACTGATTCTTGTAACTGCTAATGTAAGAACAGTAACACATCGAAACACTTTGATATTACTATCTACCATTGTAAACCAGTTCATCACTCAGAGATGACCTGGGGTAAGTCATGGTAGTACTGTAGGGCATAAAAAAGCATTTTATTCCAAACATAATTCTTTAACCTTTTAACTTAAAATCTCAAATTTTAATGTCCTTGAGCTAGACAGCTTCTGAAAACATAGTGGGAAAAGGAGAAAATGCTGGTAACCAGCATTTTCTCCTTTTCCCACAATGTTTTCTACCTGTCTAAAACCAATTATTTACATTCACTTACATTAAATTTTACTTTAATCACAGTAAATGCTTTGAAGTTGGGCTCATCAAAAAAAAAAAAAACCTGTCTACCAGCAGAGAGTTTACCAGACAGCAAAAGATATATTTGTCAAAAATTGAAAGCAGTTGTAGACATCAAAGACGATTCAAAGAAAGAATTAGCTAGAAAACTTTGTGGTAAGTTGAGAAGACATTGGTCACATTTTCACCTTTTTCTTGTGTTTTCAAAAACCTTTCATCTCAAGGTCATGAAAAAATGTGACTGTTTGAGAATTAGTTATAGATACACATACTTTTCATTATTTTAACCGTTGAAGTGTAGAATATCATTGACAAACTTCTGACTGATTGAAAGAAAGATGTGAGCATATAGTAGCAATTTATTACAATGTAAACCTTTATGAATACAAGTAACATTGTTGTAAATGGAAAGATTCTGAACTATTAGAGTGTTGAAAAAAAGCCTGGCAGACACCTTCAATCTAGAAGTAACAGAAGATCCAAATAATTTCTATTTCTATGTTGCTTTTTTCTAGGAAGTCTAAGGAAAGCGAACAATGTAGATCAAAGATCAGACTGCAAATTTCTGGCCACAAAACCAACTGTTGTGGTGATGAAGTGAATGGCTCTTAAAGTCTTTACCAAATGACAAATTTTTGGACTGGACCAAATTCAAAGCATCTGCAGACAACAAATGAAATCTTTCTAACTTTGATCAGGTAGACAATATTGTAGGAAAAAGGAGAAAATGCCGATTACCAGCATTTTCTCCTTTTCCCACATTATTTTCTAAAGGCTTCTTTCACAGGGCCATCAAAAATAGGGATTGTGTGGTAATCGGTTAACCCTTTACGACACAATGACGACTTTTGACGACCCTGAAAGAGAAGGCATTAGGAAACTTTGAGGGAAAAGGAGAAAATGCTGGTAACCAGCATTTTCTCCTTTTCCCACAATGTGTTTTCTACCCTTCCCATAGCAAATTTTAACTTTTTAGTCATGTTTATGTTGTCGTCTGCAAATGCTCTCAATTTGGACCAGTCCAAAAGTCTGTCGTTTGGTAAAGAGTTAAGCCTTGAAGAATACAAATGTATAGCAGATATTTCAAACTAGTAGGCAAAATGCACTACAGCTATAGAAACAACTGCAGATTTCTGTGCGCCATGTTATAAACATATTATCAAACTGGTTGACTACATGGGAGTATACATGGCATCGACACCACTATTCACCATGTGCATGGATTTTTCTAACAGTTTCTCCTTTCGGAACAGAAGCCTTTGAAATGGGAGAAAATGAATACAAAATTCTCAAATTTGGGAAATCTGCAAGTTGCCATTTTCAGCCCTGAAACTGAAAGCTCAGGAAATCAGGATACCCATAGTATGTCATACTTACTGATGCTGACCCTTCAACAAGCAATCATAAGTCTAAACAACCCAGAGGAAGAGATCAGAGCTACAGAGAGAGCAAGTGATTTTGATTTGAAAATTGAAAATATTAATTATTCTATGTTAACCCTTTACCCCATAAGGCATTTCTATGGTATCTCTAATTGACCCTAAATAACAGCAAGGATGAAGCAGTTTCTTATGTGTATATGACTCCTTTTGATAGCATAGAAAACATTGTGACAAAAGGTGAAATAGCTGGTTACAGGCAATTTCACCTTTTGCCACAATATTTTCCAAGGCTCCTACAAGCAATGCGTAGAAATGAGTATCTGTGGAGTAAAGGGTTAAACCCTATGTTATGGGTACTCATTAGAATTGTCTCATCATACTTTTTCAGACTAACTCGTAAACTTAGTATTCATACCTTTACAGTGATCACACCATCACGTCCAACTTTCTTCATCGCGTTTGAGATCAAATCCCCAATTGTGCTATCTCCATTAGCAGAAATTGTGGCAACCTACAACCCAAAAACAGACATAATTCATTGAACTCTTTGCCAGTGACATAATCCCAACTTTTAACGACCCTCAGAAACAAAGCTTTTGAAAACATTGTAAGAATAGGAGAAAATGCTGCACACAAGCATTTTCTCTTTTTCCCACAATGTTTTCTACCCTTCCCAACACAAATTTTAAGTTGTCGTCTGCAAATGCTTACAATTTTGACTAGTCTACAATTTTGTCGTTTGGTAAAGAGTTAACTCTTTGCTAGTGACACAATCCCAACTTTTAACGACCCTCGGAAAGAAAGCTTTTGAAAAAATTGTAAGAATAGGAGAAAATGCTGGTAGCCAGCATTTTCTCCTTTTCCCACTCTGTTTTTTTCTACACTACCCATAATAGATAATTTCTATGTTTGAGTCAAATTTATTTTGTTGTTTATAATTAATGCTTTCCATTAAAAAAAAGTCTAAGATATTTAAGGTTTGTTGTACCGTTTCTATTTCATCCGGAAAAGAAAACCCGTCTGTCCAATATTGGACGAGTTTTTCTCATTGGACGAGTGAGAATCATAGCAGGTTAAGTGTTTTTTTCAAAGTCACTCGTGCTATAGGACAGAGTTCTTCCCAAGCAGCGGGCTGCTTTTCTATATAAACAATGTTGTAAAAATGAAATAAAATTTGTATGCATGTTTTGTGTAAAAGACAACTTTCTATTGTGTAACTGATATTTTTTTTTTTCCAGGAAAAATATGTTGAAAGAAAAAAAAAAAAAACTCACCTGTGAAATTTCTTCTGGAGTAGTTACAGGTTTTGACATAGACTTCAATTCATTAACAACTGTCTCCACTGCATTCATGACACCTAATTATCAAAGATTGAACAATTATATCTAAATTGTGTTTATTAACCCTTTAACACAAAATCCCGACTTTTAACACCTCTGCGAAGAAGCCTTTTGAAAACATTATGGCGGAAAAGGAGAAAATGCTGGTAACCAGCATTTTCTCCTTTTCCCACAATGTTTTCCTCCCTTCTTAAAACAAATTCAATTCTTTAGTCACATTTATTATGTCATCTACAAATGCTTTCGATTTGGACTAGTCTGTAAATTCTGTCATTTGATAAAGAGTTAACTCTCAGTTTTTAATCTAGAGAACGCCATTGCGCCATTGGCCCCCTCAAATCGCGTTGGGCGCAACAGAATTTAAAGCCCGAGCCCATCGGGTGCACTTGACACTCGATCCAGAAAATTACATTCCGGTAATAAAAATCCATTGGGTTAGTTTATCCGTTCTTTCCTTTCCGCTCATTACAAAAAAATATGAACTCCATCAGTTGCCATAGAGATGTAGAATCTTTTCAGCCTCCGTTGGCTGTGTTGAGAAAAAATGAAACAAATTTCTGAGTATTTTGGAAGCGCCTGTAACCAGGATTTTCTGCTTTTCCCACCATATTTTCCACCCTTTCCTAATCAAAATTCAATTTCTGAGTCACATTTATTTTGTCCTCTGCAAGTGCTTTCAATTTCGACTAGATCAAAAATTTGTCATTTAGTGAAGACTAAATGCAAAATGAAAGCCCAACACTGACTCATTACCTTTTCTGATCTCTATTGGATTAGCTCCCTTGCTTATTTTCTCAAACCCCTCTTTAGCAATCGCTCTAGCAAGCACTGTGGCTGTTGTGGTACCATCCCCAGCTTCTTCATTTGTGTTATTAGCAACATCTTGGACAAGCTTAGCACCTACGTTCATGTATTTGTCTGGCAGTTCTATGCCTTTAGCGACTGTAACACCATCTTTTGTAATCTTAGGACCTCCCCAGCTCTGTTCAAGGATCACATTTCTACCCTGTTAAAAAGACAAGATACCAGTGCTTTCTTATCACTGCTTGATTGATTGATTGTATGGTGTTTAACACCATTTTCAACATTATTTCACTTATATCATTGCTTTCATTTTTTGAGTCACATTAATTTGTCATCTGCAAATGCTTTCAATTTGGACCAGTCTAAAATGTTGTTGTTTGGTAAAGAGTTACGGGTTAATTGAGGCCAAAATGGTGCAACTCGTATTTCAAACAGAATGCAACATAGTGGACAAATTAGAAAATAATGGTTACCATGGCACTTTTAAACATAAAAACACATGATTGTTTGGGCCTTACAAAAAAAATTAAAGGTTTCAGTCTGTGATACTGTAGGTAGGGTAGGTAAGGATTTTTTTTCCCCAAAAAACTTTCTACATGGAACCTATGGTGAAATCACACCCGACAGATAATTATTTTTGTCAATCATGGCAAAACAAGTTTAGGGTCAGCAGCATTTCAGCAGCATTTTCTAAGTAGGGTAAGGAAATCCTAAACACAGATATTTTTTTTAAGCCTTTGGGAAAACAAGCAATTTGGTTGAAATGATATCCACACACAAAAAAAAAAAAAAAATTAAAAATCTTAAAATCTCTCCAGTTTGACCATTCAGCATCGAATAAAAAAAACAAAACAAAGAGTCTTACTGTATACATGGATTTAATTCCGTCCAATGGTATTGGAGATATTCACCAGGATTGATATAAGGGCGGACGGATGGACAACACCACAACTATATATCCCTCCATTGTTGGTGGGGTATTAAAAGGTACAAACCTTTGGTCCCATAGTAACAGCAACGGCATCAGCCAATTTATCAACACCCTGGAGCATGAGGGCCCGCCCATCAGCTCCAAATTTAAGATCTTTAGCATAATGCCGCACTAGCTGTGGAGCAACCCGTCTTGTAGGTCCGAGTAAAGTTGGGAGTCTGTACATTTCTGTAAAAAAAGGAATGTATATTTCTGTAAAAAAAAAATCTATATATAAATACAACCATGGGGATAAAGGTCCAGCATTTCAACCTCTTATAGTGCAAGCAGCTACAATCCAAATTTAATCAGCATGTTATTATAAAGGTCAAAATGTGGAAGCAAGAAGGGAGACAACTCAGAAATTTCTAGAACTGACATTTTGCATCATTTATATAATAAGAAAAGATGTGTCTAAAGGCAAATACTCGCGAATCAACTGCATATTCACCGAACTACTTCATCATAAAAAGGTCTTGATTCTTGGTCTTGAAAACATTTTCGAGTATTTCCAGGCAATAAATTAATAATAATCAGTGACAATCACACGTGTAGTTAAAACTCACGTGGGTCTTGAATGTCACTGGTAATTTTATTTCTCTGTGACAATCATTAGAGCAAATGTCATCGCAAAATTTTACAAAAGAGCTGCAAAAATGTACTTACTTTATCTGAGAAAAGTTTAATCAAACGGCCGTAAAAAATAAAGTTTGTTTATTTGAGATCTTCACACTTTGCATGAATCCTCCACCGGCTCAGATGTTGCTTGCAACTCTTCAATTTAGAAATGACTTTGACCTGTGACCTTTTGGGTGCGCGCATAAATAAAACCCAGCTCATCTTCCACTAGTTCTTGCAATCCAGATATCAAAAATGCACATAACCTATGCAGCATAACTCAATTCCTCATATATTTTTATGGTAAACTAATAATATATATTGACAATTCGCTTTAAGTTAAAACTGATTAATGATGCAATTTGCTGTTTCATTTATTAGCAATTCGGGCCTAAAAATCCTAACTTGGGAGATAGCATTTTAGATAAAACAAAAAATGTTTTGATTGAGAAAATGCACAATATAGATGTATTCTTCATTGCATTTGAACGTTTAAAAAATAAAACATAAATAAAATTAGTCAGAGTATGTCTTCTATCTTTATTCTTGAAAAAGTAGAAATTTCAAAATCTGGCTGTTCTTTTTCTCTTAATAACTTCTCCCTCTATCAAGGTCGACATAGCAAACACATGTTCTAGCTGTCTCGAAAATTCGTGGAGAGAATTGTGTAATTGCAACATGGTCAGTATCACTTTTGCCCAGAAATCTTTTGGATTACTTTTTATCGACGGTTTTTGAACTCGTGTTTGAGCCTGTAGGTTAGGCTTTCACACCTTTGTGAAAGAGCTGTATACATTTAGATTTGGTAACGTTACTGTCAATATTAAGTACACGTACTGAAGCCGGCCGGAGCTCAGCCACACAGCGACACACCGGTCTGGATTGGATAATCCAAAATTTCTGCAGATCTGAGAAATCGATAGAATTTTACTTTCACTTATAGTTTAGAAAGGGTTAAAAACAGCTTATTTTATCTTTTTTTCCCCAGGTAACCTTCGGTATAGCTAAACAGCGAGAGGAACTTCCTTTCGCTTCCTTTCGCGAAAGGAAGATTACGTCCACGAAAGGAAGATTCTTTACTATAAAAGAAGCATTTTCCTCACGAAAGGAAACTGCCGTTGATTTATTGCTTATACATTCTAGGTATTTGTAAAAGTTAGATTATGAATTTAAGATTTTTACACTCGAAAAATCGTGTTTTACTATCGCGGTGAAAGTGTTACTATAAATAACCGTTCTTGCATGAAAGTATGTATGTACACGAAAGGAAGATTTTTTCCTCGAACGTAGTCTTTTTGCATGAAAGGATCTTTTCTGAATTTCAGAATATCTTTTCGACATGGATGAACTTGACTTGTCAAATTTATAAGTTTTATGTAAAACTTTTGCTAGTAACGAGATTCTTTAGTGTAAGGAAATTCCTTTCGCGAAATACAAAGCCGTCTATAGAACCAAGATATAAAACTGTTCTTCTTGGAAGAGTATAAGACTTTAAGACTTTAAGATGAAATCATTAGAATAGCAAACTTCGTGAAAGAAGAAAAATAAAATTTGACAGTGAAAGGACAGTTCCATCCATGAAAGGATGATTCTTTGCTGAGTCAGATGTGTTTTCTAAACGAAAGGAAGGTTTCACTGCCAAACTTAGTACACATTCCCGATATAATTAAAATTTTAATGTTGAATTTAAGTGGTTTAGACCGAAAAATTGTGTTGTAGCTGGTGCTATTTGAATGAAAGGAAGATTATCTCACGCAAGGAAGATTGTTCTTTTAAGCTATGAAATATATGAGATTTTTTTTTAAAGTAAAGATATTTTCGAAATGAACTCATTTTATTATTGGAATGAAAGGAAGATCTTCTCACGAAAGGAAGGTTTTTCTTTTATGCTACGTAATATGAGATTTTTTTAAAACTAAAGATATTTTCGAAATGGACTCATTTTATTAACCAAATTTTTTTTTTTTTTTTCAAGTACGTTAATGTTTGTTGTTAGTATTTGTTATGAATGGTGTTGCCAATCCGGTATTTTGTTTGGAAAATTGTTTTTACGGAATTTCGATTATTTTTAACCGTGAAAGAAGTCGTTCATCCACGAAAGAAGGTTTCCTTTCAAACTTAATTCAATTTTCTCGATACGGATACATTCAGTTACACGTTAAATCTAAGCCTTATAACTGAAAATGTGCGTAAATTAATATTGTAAGCAATTGTGTTGAGCACTACGATCATTTTCACACTGTCGTGAAGGTAAATTCTCTCCACGAAAGTTCTTTATTACTGAAGTAGATGATGTTGTTTTCTACAGCATTCCTTTAGCAAAAGAAAAGACTTCGTAACAAAACGCTTCACAGTTTCTGGGAAAAGTAATTTAAAGAAAAAAAAAATGACAAAAATAAATATTTGATGTTGAGTTTTGATATTTGATATTTCTTTTCTAATATGTTAACCTTGCAGGGCGGGTTATATTCGTCCTTTTTTCCTGAACAGACGTTTCTGTCCCGACCAGCTTTATTCCTTCTACAGGTCTTGTTCATCCCTAATATTATGTGAAAGAGAGTAATTGTTTACTTTACCTCTCTAAGGTTGAACGAAAAGAACCTTTCCTAAATTTTCCCCGCTCACACACAAGGTCATATCATCGAACTTTTTTTGGCAAGGAAACATGAGGACGAGTTATACAGTATATTATAAGAAAAAAAAACTTATATAGATCTCTCTCTATTGTTGTTGTCTGTGACTTGAAGAAAGAGACTTGTAGAGAGAGAGAGAGATTCTTCCCAGCGAAGGATAACAGTGTTGGAGAAAGATCTTCTTGTTTTGCCGAAAGTTATTAAATACTGTTACATTCTAGTGACTGAGACAGGTGAAGGGACAACCAGAGAAACAGACTCATAGAGAGAGATCTATATAAGTTTTTTTTTCTTATAATATACTGTATAACTCGTCCTCATGTTTCCTTGCCAAAAAAAGTTCGATGATATGACCTTGTGTGTGAGCGGGGAAAATTTAGGAAATGTTCTTTTCATTCAACCTTAGAGAGGTAAAGTAAACAATTACTCTCTTTCACATAATATTAGGGATGAACAAGACCTGTAGAAGGAATAAAGCTGGTCGGGACAGAAACGTCTGTTCAGGAAAAAAGGACGAATATAACCCGCCCTGCAAGGTTAACATATTAGAAAAGAAATATCAAATATCAAAACTCAACATCAAATATTTATTTTTGTCATTTTTTTTTTTCTTTAAATTACTTTTCCCAGAAACTGTGAAGCGTTTTGTTACGAAGTCTTTTCTTTTGCTAAAGGAATGCTGTAGAAAACAACATCATCTACTTCAGTAATAAAGAACTTTCGTGGAGAGAATTTACCTTCACGACAGTGTGAAAATGATCGTAGTGCTCAACACAATTGCTTACAATATTAATTTACGCACATTTTCAGTTATAAGGCTTAGATTTAACGTGTAACTGAATGTATCCGTATCGAGAAAATTGAATTAAGTTTGAAAGGAAACCTTCTTTCGTGGATGAACGACTTCTTTCACGGTTAAAAATAATCGAAATTCCGTAAAAACAATTTTCCAAACAAAATACCGGATTGGCAACACCATTCATAACAACAAACATTATTTGAAAAAAAAAAAGGCCTTAATTTGAGCTTTAAAGAGCCTTAATTTGATTAATAAAATGAGTCCATTTCGAAAATATCTTTAGTTTTAAAAAATCTCATATTTCGTAGCATAAAAGAAAAACCTTCCTTTCGTGAGAAGATCTTCCTTTCATTCAAATAATAAAATGAGTCCATTTCGAAAATATCTTTACTTTAAAAAAAAAATCTCATATTTCGTAGCTAAAAAGAACAATCTTCGGTGCGTGAGAGAACCATCCTTCCATTCAAATAGCACCATGCTACAACACATATTTTGGAGTGAAATATTGTTGGAAAGGGATAAAATGCTATTTCCAGGATTTCTTCTTCTTCTTCTAAAGGAATCATTATGGTATATACAATCATTTCGTACCATAATCATTTCGCTTGCTTGTGCGAAAGGAAGATTACGTCCACGAAAGGAAGATTGTTTACTTTTAAGGCAGCGTTTTCCTCACGAAAGGAAACCGCCGTTGATGAATTGATTATATATTCTAGTTATTTGTTAAAGTTAGATTTTGAACTTGAGAGTTTCTAGACTAGAAAAATCGTGTTTTACTATCGCGGTGAAAGTATTACTATAAACAACCGTTCTTGCATGAAAGTATGTCCGTTCACGAAAGGAAGATTTTTGCCTCGAACGAAGTCTTTTTGCATGAAAGGATTTTTCTAAATTTGAGAATATCTTGAATTTGAGAATATGGATGAACTTCACTTTATAAGTTTCATATAAAACTTTTGCTAGTAACGAGATTCTTTACTGTAAGGAATTTCCTATTGCGAAATAGAAATCCGTCTATAGAAACAAGATAATATGAAACTTCTTCTTGGAAGAGTCTAAGACTTTAAGATGAAATCATTAGAGTACTTAGCAAACTTCATGAAAGAAGAAAAATAAAATGTAATTATAGATGTCTGATAATTTAGACGTGATTTAAGTTTAAAATATGAGATTGAAATCACAAATGTAAAACACGCTGATCAGTGGTTGTTAAACTCGTATGATTGCCCTGTTCTTTCTTGTCCTCATTTGAATAGCATATTTTGGGGTGAAATATTGTTCGAAAGGGATAAAATGCTATTTCCAGGATTTTTTGTTCTTCTTCTTCTAAAGGAATCATGATGGTATATGCAATCATTTCGTACCATAATCATTTCGCTTCCTAGCGCGAAAGGAAGATTAGACGTGATTAATGATTAAAGTATGAGAATGAAAACACAAAAATATTATTGGAAAGGGATATAATGCTAATTCCGGGATTTTCCCTGTTTGCTTTCAACGGTATCTTGAAATCGGCTCCATGCAATCCCTTCGTACCATAACCATTTTGCTCCCTTGCGCGAAAGGAAGATTAAGTCCACGAAAGGAAGATCGTTGATCAGATCTAGATCTATAAAGTGCGGCGGTACAAATTCATGAATGGCTAAAACTTCTTAAATAAGTATTTTTCCACATCAAGATAGATCTAATATGTTAACTGTTATGAAGGAACAGTCCTGTTATCAATTCTACCCATAATAGCATACTTCCTTCCGTGGGTCAACGTATTCCTCCTTTCGCGAAAGGAAGTTTCTTTCTCTGCTGCAATACTTGTAAATACACGATGAACAAAAAATTCATCTATATCAAGATAATATAGCAAGTGTCACAAGGAACCGTTCTCTTGCCAATTATACCCACCTTAAATTATAGCAAAGAAAGGGCCGGCAAAACAAAAATACCTTCCTTTCGTGGAAGAGCGCTCACCCAACTAGATCTACTAAGACTGCAGTTTTTGGTTTGAAACTGTTCAACATCTTAATTTGAATCATATCGAGAAACCATGCATTTTAGAAAAGAAACCCTTTTTTTTACACAAAGAAAGTGCCACTAAAACACTTCTTTCTTTTTTTGATGGGGGATGTAAAAAATTAAATTAAACCTTTAAATTTCATTTATGTTGCGAAAATGTACTAAACTTGGGAAAGAAATCTTATTTTCGATAGGAATAGAATTCTTGCGTAGCTCGGAGTGAATTTTCCTTTCATCAGGGATTGTAAAATGTACATAGTCTATTACATATGGTCCCTGTTTTCATGAATGGAGTTTTCCTCTAAAAGAAACTTTGCAAAATCATCAATAACAAATTCACTACACACTATCACTGAAAAAAAGCTGAAATTTAATCTATAAGGGGTACCTACTTCAAAAGAGATATTTCATTATTTATAAAATCATGTCGTGGAATAAACATTACTTGCGGGCAAAAATCTTCCTTTCGTGAAAGAAACTCAATTTTAGAAAGGAAATGCTATTTATAGTAACACCATTTACAGCGATTACTAAAACACGATTTTTCGGACTCAAACGTTCAATCCCAACAATTTTATTTCAACCGTACGAAAAAATTGACGTGAATTTTCCAAAAACACCTTCCTTTCGCAAGAAATACGCTTTTTTCGTAGAAAACAATCTTCCTTTCGTGGGCATTATGTTCCTTTCGCGAAAGGAAGCGAAAGGAAGTTCATTTCGCTGTTTAGCTATACCCGGTAACCTTAACTTTGATCATACGTATTTCAGGATCAGATTTCAATATCCAAGCACTGTGCTGTCTGATCTTAGACTTTCTGTCTTAACCCTTTACCAAATAAGAACATTTTGGACGTTTATACATTCACATTTACAGCAAAGAATTGCAGAGAACAAATTGACACTGACAAGCATGAAATTGGTTTCAAAAGAGAGGGAAACATTGTGGGAAATGGGGAAAAATGCTGGTAGCCAACATTTTATCTTCCCTTTTCCCATAGTGTTTTTTAATTTTCTCTCAGGCTTTTTAAAAGTCAAGGATGTGTAGTAATGATTCAATTTTAAGATTTGCTTATAAAATATTTCTTTCAGAGCTGCAGATAAGAGGGAGTGATGGTATGCTAAATCTGTTATTTCTTTTCCAAACCCTATGTTGTGAGTACTCATTAGAATCGTCTTGATGAGACGATTCTAATGAGTACCCATAACATAGGGTTTAGTGGACAATAATTAATATTTTCTAATTTTAGATCGAAATCACTCCCTTTATCTGGAGCTCTCTTCTTTGACATGGCTAATTTATTGCAGTACATATATGTAAGGCAGGGATTACCAAGAAGAGTTACAAGTTACTCTATACGATGGTAAAATGGTAGAGTAATACATATAGACAGTCAAGATCTCAATACTTGTATAACGCTTTAACTCATTACTGTCATAAACTGAAACTAATTTGCAACAGACAGATTTCGAAATAATGCTTGTAAAATTTAGATAAGCATAGTGAATAATATTCAGTCAGGTAATGAAAACAAGTGAAGACAAATTGGTAAATTCCCCTTTTTCAACAATGCTCTAGTGAGGTTGTCTTCTGATAATAAAAAAGTGGTGTGCAGTAGGTAATGATTTTATCAACAATACTTTTCAGGCACGAGCATTCAAGAAGTTCCTTCCAATGTTTGACAGAGTTCTTGTTGAAAGATTTGCAGCAGAAACAAAGACAAAATCAGGTATAATCATTCCTGAAAAAGCTCAAGGTAAAGTGTTGGAGGCAACAGTTGTAGCTGTCGGAGAAGGCGCAAGAAAAGATGTAAGTTACCATGTACAAAAAAAAATAAAAATAAGGCATGAAATATTCATATGCCATTCAGCAATAGTGCAACATTAACCCTTCCCCAAACGACAAACTTTTGGACAAGACCAAATTGAAAGCATTTGCAGACGACAATTCAAATCTTGTTTAAAAGATGATTTCCGTCTATGATAGGGTAGAAAACATTGTGGAAAAAGGAGAAAATGCTGGTTACCAGCATTTTCTCCTTTTCCCGCAATGTTTTCAAAAGGCTACTATTCCAGACCCGTAAAAACCAGGGATTGTTTGGGAAGGGGTTAATTCATCACAATGTATATATATCATACAGGAGATAAGAATAACCCTTTACCAGACAACAAAATTTTTTATACTTTTCCAAATTGACATAGTAAATATGATTCAAAAAATGATTTAGGAAGAGTAGAATACATTGGCGGGAAAAGGAAAAAATGCTGGTTGTAAGCATTTTCTCCTTTTCCCAAAATGTTTTCAAAAGGCATCTTTAAAACCAGGGATTGTTCGGGAAAGGGATAAATTATACAAAACATACAGGGGATGAAATTTTACTCTGTACCACACAATCTGTTCTTTCCCTGAGAAAGAAGCCTATAGAAAACATTGTAGGAAAAGGAGAAAATGCTGGTAACCAGCAGTTTTTTCTGTATCCACAATGATTTCAAAAGGCTCCTTTCTGAAGGTGGTTCAAAGTCAGGATTGTGTAGTAAAAGGTTAACCCTTTACTCCATAGATACTCATTTCTACGCATTGCTTGAAGGAGCCTTTCGAAAACATTGTGGCAAAATGTGAAATTGCTTGTGACGAGCAATTTCACCTTTTGTCACAATGTTTTCTATGCTATCAAAAGGTGTCATATACACATAAGAAACAGCTTCATCCTTGCTGTTATTTAGGGTCAATTAGAGATACCATAGAAATTCCTTATGGGGTAAAGGGTTAATAGGTGATTGCCTTATTTCAGGATAAAGTTATACCAGTATCTGTGAAAGTTGGAGACAAAGTTTTGCTGCCTGAATATGGCGGAACCAAAGTTATAATTGATGATAAGGTAAGTTCTAGTAGTGAAGTTTTACAGATTTTTTCACACTTTACTTTTAGTTTTGTCAGTCGATAGATTGGATGGTGTTGTTTTTTTGCTTTCAACATTACCATATTCATATCAAGGCAACAGCCCACATATTATGTAAATTCTGGATTACCTCAATTCTAAGCTAGTGCTCTGAAGCCTCTTGCCCAAGGACAGTCATACAAAATGAAAGTATTACAGTGTTTTGATGGAGGACTGTACAAGGGGCCTCCAAGTTTGTTATTGTAATTTTCACCAGTAAGCCACTTTGAACGTCCCTTAAAATCAGATTTAGAAATGTTTCAACTTGTGCGTACTGCATTACACCATTCTAATAGTATTTATAGACATTGCAGATTGAGGTAAAGCTTAGGAGCAGGCCTCGGCTGAGTGGGCGACTTGGGCAAAGAAGTCGCCTGATTTCAAAAATCTTCGCTCAATTTGCAAAGAAAAGCGTAGTCCAAGCCACCTGAAAAAATCGGGAAGTAGCCTAGTGTATATTGACAAAGCGTCTGGTGTCTAATCTACCATTTCATTTTAGATATTTTAAGTATTTTTTGAAGGCACTATAAATCTATTGGCCACCTAAAGAGTTAAAAAAAGTGCACATAGTTCCACATGCAGACGACATTAACTGAAGCTAAGTTCGGACAATAATTCAAGCATGTAATAATACATATATGGTAATAGAGGTCATTTATTTCATGTCAATTTGTTCGAGGTTTTCTCGTGCACTGCTCTAATATGAAGATTTTTTATTCTTTAGTAACTTTGTGATTGTTTTATTTTACACAGTGTCAATTTGTTCGAGGTTTTCTCGTGCACTGCTCTAATGTGAAGATTTTTTATTCTTTAGTAACTTTGTGATTGTTTTATTTTACACAGTATTTAATCACATGATTAAAGAACTTTTTATTGCCTTTATTCACCAGGTCTGACTGCACATGGTTAACTCATTACCAAACAACAATATTTTAGGCTTGTCCAAATCGAAAACAGTTGCAGAAGACAAAATAAAAGTGACAGAAACTTGGAAATTTTTTTTTTTTTTTTGTGAAGGATAGAAAACATTGTGCGAAAAGGAGAAAATGCTGGTTATCAGCATTTTCTCCTTTTCCGACAATTTTTTCTGAAGGCTTCTTTCTCAGGATCGTCAAAAGTAGGGATTGTGTGGGAATGCGTTAAAGAACTTTTTATTGCCTTTATTCATCAGGTCTGACTTGGTTTTTCTTTCTATCTTTCAGGACTATTTCTTGTTCCGTGATGGTGATATTTTAGGAAAGTATGAATCGTGATCAGAAACTTTTTATTACTCTTTTGTAAACAGACTGTATCATTTATCACCCAAAATCATGGACAACAGAGACATCAACAAAAATGGAGGGGAAAAAGATTGTGTATTGTATGCACATATTTGTTGTATTTTGCTGTAGACAATGATAAGATACAGCAGAACACCTGCAGGCTTTACCTGAATATCCCATGTTTTTTTTTTTTTTTTTTACTTTGAGAAAGAATGCTTTCATGAAACATTGCGGGTAAAGGAAGAAAATACTAGCAACAAGCATTTTCTTCTTTTCCCACTATGCTTTCTACCCTGTCGAAGGCAGGTATCGTTACTTGAGAAATATTTGCAATGCTGTTGATTGTCTTAAGTTTTTGTCTACTGCCACTTGACAAAAATTTAAAGAGCTTGATGAAGACCATTTAAATGTTCAAATTCTGGAATTTGACTTTGATAGGGTAGAAAACATTGTGGAAAAAGGAGAAAATCCTGGTTACCAGCATTTTCTCCTTTTCCCACAATGTTTTCAAAAGGCTTCTTCCTTATGGTTGTTAAAATTCAGGATCAGGTGTTCAAGAGTTAAATGTTGTATCATTAGGTTTGATGTAATCATGATAGGCTAACAAATCATTTTCTGCACAAATAAACCTTTCCATGCCCCTAAAGGTGACAGCTTTAGACAGCTGTGAAAAGGAGTGTCAAGTAAATGTATCTTTTCCTGCAAACTTTTCTCAATTTACTAAAATTTGATTTTTTACTTCCCTGCAAATATTTGCCTATAGTGTGATTTCTGTTGTTAGTATTCAGTTGGTCTGATTTTGTGTGTGTGGGTGTGTGTGTTAAGGATTAAGAATGATGGTTGGTTTTTTTTTTTTTAAGTAGAGGGAGACAACCCACATTTTGTGTTCAGACGTACTTAGTAGTTAACTCCCTTTGTCTGGTGCACTGAAAAGAAGGGGCCATAATGATATGTGAGAAGCAAAGTTAACAATATCAATATAAATGTGTGTTTTGAAAGTGGAAAAGATTTCAAAATAGTGTTTGATTTTGTTATTGGAAGATTTATATATTTGTAAACATGCAAACATACATAAAAAGTATTTTGAAAATGCTGTACGCCTCCACCACACGTAGTTAAAGCGCACTACTTCTCATTAGATGCTTACAAGTTAAGAAGCTTGAAGCTTTTTGCTTGAAGCAGTCTATAGGGCCATTCATATATCAGCTGACATACAAAAGGGTTTTCATGGTTGGGAAAAAAAGAAAGCTCTGAATATGATCACATAACTTGTTACGAAACGAACAAAATTTTAGGCTTGTCCAAATGGAAAGCATTTGCAGACGACATTGTAAAAGTGACTGAAAATTTAAAATTTGTTTTGTGAAGGGTAGAAAACATTGTGGGAAAAGGAGAAAATGCTGGTTACCAGCATTTTCTCCTTTTCCCATGTTTTCTAAAGGCTTCTTTCTCAGAGGCGTCAAATGTATAATGTATACGTGATAATGGCTAAAAGGACCTTTCATGACAACAGTTACTTTGCGATCAGTGTAGACCAAGATAAGACTGCACAAAGCATGCAGTCTGATCTTCGATCTACACTATCTGCTTACATGGGACATTCTAGACTAAAACAACAATGATATTGTAAACATTTGGACCTTCTTTCTTGACTAGAAATGTTAATTATGTTTATTAACCCATTACCACACAATCCCTACTTTTGACAACCCTGAGAAAGAAACCTTTTGAAAACATTGTGGGAAAAGGAGAAAATGCTGGTAACCAGCATTTTCTCCTCTTCCCACAATGTTTTCTACCCTTCACAAAACAAATTTCAAATTTTCAGTCACTTTTATTTGTTGTCTGCAAATGCTTTCGATTTGGACAAGCCTCAAATTTTGTCATTTGGTAATGGGTTAAGTACTGGAAGGATTTAAGCCATCAGTAGGAGAGTAGAGTTTGTGATAAGAGAAAGTAAATAAATGATATGTACATTTTTATGTGGTTGTTTCCTTTTTTTTTTCATCTGCAAAAACCTGCATTGATTACACAGTGACGCTTTGAATTCGTTAGCGAACAATAAAAACACTATGAAAAACACCACTCTAATGTTCTATATTTCAGCTATTGCTTTTTTCAAGAGTTAAAATTGTTTTATCCTTCTAGATCATTTTTTAGCAGCCATATTGTTTTACTAATCAGAAAGTGTTTTATGCAGATTATAACAGTTTTATGCAGATAAGTAAAACAGGTCAAAAACATTGGGGAAAAAGGTGAAAATGCTGGTTACCAGCATTTTCTCCTTTTCCCACAATGTTTTCAAAGGGCTTCTTCCTCAGTGGTGTTTAAGGTTGTGGACCCGTAATAGAAAACAGCTATTTCCACCATAATATTTTCCTACAAAATTTGTTATGATTGAAAATGAGTATTATTGTACTACTTTTACCGAGCCACTTTTTATACGCCCGTCGAAGACGGGACGTATTATGGGATCACCCGTGGCGGGCGGGGGGGCGTCCGGGCAGCGTCCAGTTCTTTGTCTGGAGCATATCTCCAAAACTATTCTAGCTAGGGTTATGAAATTTCATGGGTGGATAGATCTCATCGAGGGGGAGTGCAGTGCGCAGGAATCATAACTCTTGCTTGCTTAATTTTTGAGTTATTGCCCTTAGTTGTTTTTCATACTTGAATTTTGTCCGGAGCATATCTCCAAAACTATACTACCTAGGGTTATGAAATTTTATGGGTGGATAGATCTCATCGAGGGGGAGTGCAGTGCGCAGGAATCATAACTCTAGCTTGCTTCATTTTTGAGTTATTGCCCTTTGTTGTTTTTCATACTTGTTTTTGTCCGGAGAATATCTCAAAAAGTATACTAGCTAGGGTTATGAAATTTCATGGGTGGATAGATCATATCAAGGGGGAGTGCAGTGCATAAAAACCATAACTCTTGCTTGCTTAATTTTTGAGTTATTGCCCTTTGTTGTTTTTCATACTTGAATTTTGTCCGGAGCATATCTCCAAAACTATACTAGCTAGGGTTATGAAATTTCATGGGTGGATAGATCTCATCAAGGGGGAGTGCAGTGCACAGGAATCATAACTCTTGCTTGCTTAATTTTTGAGTTATTGCCCTTTGTCATTTTCCATACTTGAATTTTGTCCGGAGCATATCTCCAAAACTATACTAGCTAGGGTTATGAAATTTCATGGGTGGATAGATCTCACCAAGGGGGAGTGCAGTGCACAGGAATCATAACTCTTGCTTGCTTAATTTTTCAGTTATTGCCCTTTGTCGTTTTCCATACTTGAATTTTGTCCGCTGAATATCTCCAAAACTATACTAGCTACGGTTATGAAATTTCATAGGTGGATAGATCTCATCAAGGGGGAGTGCAGTGCATAAAAACCATAACTCTTGCTTGCTTAATTTTTGAGTTATTGCCCTTTGTCGTTTTTCATACTTGAATTTTGTCCGGAGCATATCTCCAAAACTATACTAGCTAGGGTTATAAAATTCATGGGTGGATAGATCTCATCAAGGGGGAGTGCAATGCATAGGAATCATAACTCTTGCTTGCTTAATTTTTGAGTTATTGCCCTTTGTTGTTTTTCATACTTGATTTTTGTCTGGTGAATATCTCCAAAACTATACTAGCTAGGGTTATGAAATTTCATGGGTGGATAGATTTCATCAAGGGGGAGTGCAGTGCACAGGAATCATAACTCTTGCTCGCTTAATTTTTGAGTTACTGCCCTTTGTCGTTTTTCATACTCGAATTTAGTCTTGTGCATGCCCCAGCTTTACAACTTGGGGTAAGACGGGCGTATCTTGCGACAGTTTGCCACTCTTGTTGACCTTTCTCTGTAACTCCACTTACTCTGAAATATCTCCAAAACTATACTATTTAGGGTTATGAAATTCCATGGGTGGATAGATCTTATCGAGGGGGAGTGCAATGTGCAGAAAACATAACTCTAGCTTGCTTAATTTTTGAGTTATTGCCCTTTGTTGTTTTTCATACTTGAATTTTGTCCGGAGCATATCTCCAAAACTATACTACCTACATTTTTGAAATTTCATGGGTGGATAGATCTCACATAGGGGCAGTGCAGTGCACAGGAATCATAATCCTTGCTTGCTTAATTTTTGAGTTATTGCCCTTTGTTGTTTTTCATACTTGAATTTTGTCCAGAGCATATCTCCAAAACTATACTAGCTAGGGTTATGAAATTTCATAGGTGGATAGATCTCATCAAGGGGGAGTGCAGTGCACAGGAATCATAACTCTTGCTCGCTTTATTTTTCTTTTTCATACTTGAATTTTGTCCAGTGCATGCCCCAGCTTTACAACTTGGGGTCAGACGGGCGTATCTTGCGACAATTTGCCGCTCTTGTTCCTTTTTGTCCTTCTTGAAATTATCATTTATGAATCTAAAACCACTATATTTTCATTACAAAGGGAGATTGAATAGTTACCTCCCTTTTCTGGAAACTAACAAAAGTATCAACAAATAGTTTCAAAATAGACATGAAAAGAATTTCTGGTCAGTTTAAAATGTGCAAAAGTATTATATCTGTATAAATCTTTATTTTTCAACAACCCTGAAATTTTATGTCATGCTACACTAGAAGTATTACGGGTCTGCTACCTTAAAGTTGTCATTGTGTGGTAAAGGTTTAACTCAGGATTTAGGTGATTGTCAGACCTAAATGGGATTTACAGATCCATGACTATTGCTTGGTACCATGTATCACATAGATGCATTAAGCGCCCTTTTGCCAGAGCATGACTCATATATTTTGAGTGTCAAAAAGCATGCAGACTTGTTAACCCTTTCCCAAACAACAAATTTTGGACTCTTCCAAACCAAAAGAGTTTACAGATGACAATTTTAGATTCTGAGAAAATGGCAGAAAGTTCCTAAAAAGGGTAGGAAACAATGTGGGAAAAGGAGAAATTCCTTGTTACGAGCAATTTCTCTTTTTCCCGAAGTGTTTTCAAAAGACTTTAACTGCAGACATGTAAAAACCAAGGGTTTGTTTGGGAAAGGGTTAATTGTATGTTCTATATTTTCAACCAGTTGTCTCGTTTTGTTCTTTTAAATTATGTATTCATCCGCACCATGTCCCTGATTTGTTCTCTCTATCCAAAGTATTGATTTCGACTTTCTAACGAAAAATTGAAAGTAATAATGTTAATAAGGTATATAGTAGATAGAATAATCAACTGGTTAGTTTTGATATGAAAAATATCTCACTCGGATGTATCGTAAGGCATTTAAAAAACACTCGTTTTTTTCTAACGCCTAACAACGCATCCTCGTGAGATATTTTCCATATGAACAATAACCAGTTGATTATCCTCTATAACTCGGGATTTACCTGATTGTCCGACCAAAATGGGTTTTACAGATCCATGACAATTGGTTGTTTTCATGCATCACGAAGATGCATGAAGCCCCTTTTGCCAGAGCATGGCCATATTTTGAGTGTCAAAATGCACGCAGACTTGTTGAACACCATGGAAAATATTGATATTAGTAAGAAAACATGTCAGTGGACGGTCTGAAGAAGAAAAGTAAAACTGGAATTAAAGATGGCAACTTTAACCCCTATCCTGCTGAATGACTAAAACTTGAAATTATGAACCCAAATATTACTATTTTATGCATCTGGGAATAATATCTCCTTGGACACCGTAGATTAACTCTTTACCAATCGACAAAATTTTAGACTTGTCCAAATAAACACTTGCAGACGACAAAATAAATGTAACATAAAAATTAAAAATTCCTTCCAGCAGCGTAGAAAACATTGCGGGAAAAGGAGAAAATGCTGATTACCAGCATTTTCTCCTTTTTCCACAATGTTTTCAAAAGGCTTCTATTTCAGGGTCCTAAAAAACGGGGATTGTTTGGTAAAGGGTTGAAGATCAGACTGCTTGTTCTGTGAAGTCTGATCTTAATCTGCACTGTCTGCAAAAAGGTCAGCGAGTCGCGCTTACTGGTAGCAGCCAAAGGGTTAAATGTAGTTTTAAGATTTATTTTTCTGCCGGCAGCTGGAATTTCAATAAACTGTTACGTAACACGTCGTCAGACTTCTAAGGTTGTACATACTTGTGAGTGGTATGAAATGAAATGGCTTGCAGTTCAAATTGTTCACTTTTGGGCAATAGTTGGCCTTTATGACAATAAAGTTATTTATCTCATGACCAGATGACAAAATTTTAGACTGGTTCAAATGGAAAGCATTTGCAGACAACAAAATAAAGTTGACTGAAAAATTGAAGTTTGTTCGGGGAAATGTAGAAAACACGGTGGGAAAAGGAGAAAATGCTGGTTACCAGCATTTTCTCCTTTTCCCACAATGTTTTCTAAAGGCTTCTTTCTCAGGGGCGTCAAAAGAAGGGATTGTGTGGTAATGAATTAAAAAAAAAAACATGGACACAACAGAGAACGTTTCTGAACATTTTAATGTTTTTTGCCTTTTTATCTTTGACTTTTTTAAAACAATATTTGATTAATTTCAGTCTTATAACATCTCATGAAAACCATAAATAGACACAAATATACAAGAACACGAGCAAAAATAAACACAAGCAACATACACATGAACACAAAACAAAAAAATCTCAAACCAGATTACTGAGCCAAAACTAAGATCACAGCAATACACAAGGGTGAATATGGCTTGTTTCGTTCTTTACCAAACGAAAAAACTTTAGACTCTGTGAAACTGAAAGAATTCGCAGACAACAACCTAATTATAGCTTAACCCTTTCCCAAACGACAAATTTTAGACTCTTCCAAACTGAAAGAGTTTGCAAACGACAATTTTAACTTTCATAACAATAGCAGAAAATTATCCAAACAGGCAGAAAATACTGTGGGAAAAGGAGAAACTGCTCGTTATGAGCAATTTCTCCTTTTCCCACAGTGTTTTCAAAAGACTTGTACACTGCAGACACTTAAAAACAAGGGCTTGTTTGGGAAAGAGTTAAAAGATTACTTCCGTCTCTAACAGGATAGAAAACATTGTGGGAAAAGGAAAAAATGCTTGTTACCATTATTTTATCCTTTTCCAAGAATGTTTTTAAAAGTCTTCTTAAGGTAATAATTTTTCCCCCAAAGGACAAAAGTAAAGACACAGTGAAAACATTTGCAAGCAGGCAACAAAGTATGTGACTTAATTAATGGAATTTGCCTACGTTAGTGTAGACAATATTGTTGGAAAACGAAAAGATACTGGTTACCAGCATTTCGTCTTTTTCTCACAAATGTTTCTGACCCATTTTTCGTAAGAATCATTATTTAATACATGGGAATATTTGGTAAATGGCCATAACACTCGAATCAAACTGTGCTTTGCCGACTATCCAACCAGCATACAAACAGGACTATTTTAACAGCCATGTAATCTATATTACAGCATTGGAGAACATTGTTACAAAAGGAGCTACTGCTTGTTATATAGGCAAATGTTCTCTTTGTAAAGTGCTTTCTATTTTATTTGAAAAAGTTGTCATCCTCTTCTTTTTACAAGATGCATGGTTTAAAAAACGAAAACCTAGATGAAAGAAGACTTTAGAAAACATTGTGGGAAAAGGAGAAATTGCTGGTACCCAGCATTTTCTCTTTTTCCCACAATGTTTTCTAACCTACCAAAGATGGGTCCAAGCATGTGAACCATTTAATTTTTCATGTGCAAATGCTTTCAATTTAGGACGTCTGGAATTTCATTTCATCATCTTGTAAGGAGTTTAATGATTGGCTTTTTTGTAGTGAGGCATATAAATGTAGCCTGTTAGGTGGAGGATAGGTAGCAATATATCACAAATATTAACATTTCAAATCAAACAGTGTTGTTGCAAGAACATTTTGTGCAGTACTATAGGTCCTTTGATTTGTGTAAGGCACCACTCAGCTGACAAGGAATGATGAATGTCTTACAATGACAATCCTACATTAAAAGTCACTTCCATCTGCAGATGATGTTTTTTTCGTCGGTCATTGGACCTCTTGTGAAAATAATATGTGGTTAAAATATAATGTTTGTTGTAATGAGCTATTGTTCTTTCTTTCCAAATGTGCCACATTGTATTAAAAGAGGGTTGTAATGTTTTTGCAAAATATATCGACCTAGCTCAGCCTCTGCAGTCCGCGTAGGCTGACATATGACGACACTGTTGCTGATTTGCAAATTTTATACATGTCCAAGAACCAGTGGACAAAGTGGGTTTTATGGATCACTAGTCAGAGCTCCAGGTAAGAGGGAGTGATGGTATTCTAAATCCTTTATTTCTTATCCAAACCCAAGGTTGTGGGTACTCATTAGAATCATCTTAATGAGACGATTCTATTGAGTACCCACAACATAGGATTTTCGGTTTTGAAATCTAAATCATTCCCTCTATCTGGAGCTCTGACTAGTGACATGATGTCTTGCTTGGTACAAGTACAATGCATCACAGAGGTATGTGTTAATTCATTACCACACAATCCCTACTTTGACGACCAGGAGAAAGAAATCTTTAGAAAACATTGTGGGAAAAGCAGAAAATGCTGCTTTTCCCACAACGTTTTCTACCCATCACAAAACATATTTCAAATTTTCAGTCACTTTTATGTTGTCGTCTACAATTGCTTTGGATTTGGACAAGCTTAAAGTATTGTCATTTGGTAATTTAACAAGGATTTTCTCAGGGTGTTGTACATTTGTGCCCGGAGACATTGAATTACATGTAAATAAATTAGGGCAAAAATTGGCATGACAAAATATTATCAATCAATTACATATTTGATATGTGTTAAATTATCATGAATTTACATGCATGCATCGTTTCAGAAATGAAAATTGACAAACATGAGTGATACCCGATAGTTTACTGTGATAAAACAATAAGCCAGTCACCATCAAAACGTATACTGAATACACCTGAGAGCCCATGGTTATACTTCTTCCTTCTAGAAATGAAATGTCCCCTAGGCTAAAGTATCCATGAATTGCTTAGAACTACAGTGACACACAAATATAAATACATGTATCAGTATACAGATATGCACAGTCTTTGCTGTACACATATCAGTCTGTATACATATGTCCGGCTCATAGTTTGAACCATACTCTGTGAAAAGGGGGACTTAATGCATTTGCGAAAAGTATCGATCAGGTCAGCCTGCGCAGTCCGTGCAGGCTGACCTGAATCGAAACTTTTCGATATTGGTCAATTTTCTGTATGTCAAGGGACCAGTCTACCTCCTGATTAAGTCAATTGTTTAAAAAAGCTCTTATGGATCCATAACTATGTGAAGGCTTGGGGGGGGAGTGATCAGGTATCACTGGGAGGCATTAAGACCCTTTTTTTCCAGTACATGGCTCAGTATATATTGCACATAACCAGTGTTACACACTTGGAACTATATTCACCAACCATTTTCAAGTTCTTTGCCTGGTTCTAAGGAAATTTCAAAGTAACACAGTTTCTGATTGGATAAAATAATTTCAAATTCAAGAAAGTAACCCAATTTCTGATTGGCTAAACCATATCGTTCAGCCAGTTTAACATTGTGTTCTTTTCCTGTATTAGAGTGAGAATGCAGGTTAAAAATGGGTGATGAATACAGGTGTTGCAGAGTTTAACGTTTACGGGTTGTAAACAAGGTTAACCCTTTACCAGCCGACAAAATTTTAGCCTTGTCCAAATTAAAAACATTTGCAGATGTCGAATTCAGTGTGGCCCAAATGATGCAATTTTCATTTAATAGGATGGAAAACACAGTAGAAAAGGAGAAAATACTGGTTACCAGCATTTTCTCATTTTTACTACAATGTTTTCAAAGTCAGCATTGTGCAGTATAAAGGGTTAAAAAGTATACATGTCTATTTACACGATGACTAACAGACATTTTTGCTCATAAGCAAATTGTTATGATATCAAATAAATAAAACAGCAGTAATCTACAAAGAAATAGCTAACTTCAAATAAATTAATAATTATAATACATCACCATCTCTGAAAGGGCATTTTTAGCGTCCAAACTAAATTTACTGAGATATATTTGTTGAAATAATGGATTCATGTGATCGCAATCGGTGTCAGTAGAAATTCACTCTAACTTTGAACCATTTGACTCGTACAAAGTACCGTTAGATTGTATTGGTTATGACATTATTACTTTGATTCTCCTCGTATCATTCTCTCACTTGCCATCCAAAACAAAACAACGTTCACCAAAGCATTGGTCTCCATCTTGCCTTCAAACACAGTTCCCGGAAGTATTCTCTGCGCATGCTCACACCTCTTCACGTTCTCTAACGTTATGAGCGTTACGACAATTATCGTCCGGTACAAGTTTACGTCGTACTGACATAAATACCTTATCACATATTGCATCTGTACACTTCATTAAGAGAGAAAGCATTTCACATTATAGCACAGCTTTTAGTGGCTTCCTTTCGTAATGTTGTTTTAGCCTCGCCCATACCACTGAATCTTTTCTTTTTGATGAATGATTTCTGCCGTTTCATGTTCTGTCCGTTATGATGTTGTTTGGATCCTAAAGCGGACAGGGCCGCCACTTCTATAACGTCCTTGACACTTTTTTCGGATGTCTTAGCAGACGTTTCAGAGTAAACAAGAGCCTCGACCTCCTTCGCCGTTTTCAGGCCCTGGAAAGTACGTAAATGAAATGTTAAGAATTCGGAAACACAACAGGGAAAACTGAAACTGGTAAAAAGTAAATTAAACAATGCGAAATCATAACCCTCATGCTGCTAAGCTTGACTGTAAGACCTGTTGCGGACGATGTAGATCAAGATCAGACTGCACAGAACGTGCAGTCTGATCTTGGATCTACAACGTCCGATTAAAGAAAAATCTCTAAGAGCTGAGTTTGAAATAGCAATATTTGGGTTTTTTTGGGCATGGTTTTAATTAAGTTTGTAATAGCGTAATTTCTTTCTCAGAACAAATATAGTTTCCTATATTTCAAATCAGATTAACCTCAGTCTTACCTGTTCATATGTGATTGGTTTTTGGCTCTGACGTTTTAGCCTTTCCAAGATTGTGTCGTCAGTGCGCATGTCTGTACCACAACCGACGATCATGATTGGTACGTTTGGACAGTTTTCTCTAACTTCCGGTACCCACTGGAATTTTAGAAAAAAAAGTAAAGTCATAATCTTTTAGACATTTAAGATAATACTGATTGGAAATTAATGAAATAAGAATTAAAGTCCAGTAATTAAGAGCGCTAGGTATTATGTGAATCCAAACTCCAGAACAAGCTATCGAGCCGCCATGTTTCAGTCCCTCATTCAACGACTTAATAGAACAGTTGGTAGGAAGGTTCGTGCATGTTAAATTCAATCTGGGTCCGTATTCACCAACCATTCTTAAGATATTCTTAGTCTTACCATTTGAATATTCTTAGTCTTACCATTTGGATTAGCCAATCAGATGTTCTGTTTCTTTCAGAGTCCGAAAATCTTGATGATTAAGCAGATAATTCGAAAACGAAATGTTTATTTTTGTATCCCCTCTTTTTTACAGCAAATTTGAATAAAACTATGTATGGAAGCATTTCAATACAAGAAACTCGAAGTATTTACCTTTGACACAACATTGTAGAGTGTATCGGGGTTTCCAATAGAAAAACAGATCAAAACGATGTCTGCACCGGTGTATGATACTGGTCTTACTATGTCGTACTCCGAGTCTCCTGAAAATATAAGTAAAACACTAATGAGAAGGAGAAGAAGATTGAAGAGGAGGAGGTGGAAGAGGAGGAGGAGGAGCAGAAGATGCTGATGATATTGATATGTAAACAGAACTTCGACAAATTCAAAGAGTATTTCAAAAATGCATACATGGATCTCACACAATTTTTGATTGTTTGCTTGATTGCTTGCTTGATTGATAAATCGGTTGATTCTCTCAAAATTATCTCAGTTCTATCACTGCAACAACTTATGTATTTTATATATCAATAATTATGTGTTTTGGAATTCTAGTACAAGACAATGGGCTCCTTTATAGTGTTTTCCCGGAAGAAACTCAGTGCCTTGAATGGGCAACGATCAAGCTATAGACCAGTTACGAATCAACCCCCATCACCCAAGATCAGACTATATGTTGTATAGAGTCTAATCTTGGTCTAAACTATAATTCACCTTTGTGGTCAAAAGGGATAAGAAAGGCAAGGTTGTGGCAAGGGGTAAGGCGGGCCATGTTTAGTTTACACACCTGAGTGAATGAATGAAGCGGATTTGGTGGGACACATTTATTAAGCAAGGAGTGTCTAGCTTACGTCAGCACAGATTTGAACTCTTTTACCAGACGACAAAATTTTAGACCTGTCCAAATTGAGAGCATTTGCAGAGACAACCTAAATGTGGCTCAAATGGAGGAAATAATTCCAATCTGACTTCTTGTAAGATATTGTGTGAAAAGGAGAAAATGCTGGTTACCAGTATTTTCTCCTTTTCCAACAATATTTTTAAAGGCAACTTTTCTTGAATTCGCAAATATCAGGGATTGTTCGGTAGGGTTTAGAAACCATTATAATGATAATCCAATTCACTCCCTGACCCGTGTTAATCCTGGATTAAATGTCGAATTTTTTACCAAATCTGATGTAAACATTTTCTGTATACAGGTAAAAGACACTGCGACAAATGTAGAAATTGCCAATTTAGTGCGATTTGTCCATTTGCCGCAATACATCCTGCTGTAATCCGCCTCTGAGTCAAGTACGAGATATCCATGTTTTCTATTCTTCTTACTTTTTTGAGAGATTACTAATATCTCAGTTTGAAAGCGTTTCAAAGATGGTACGATGTCGACTTGGTTTAAGCACCTGCATTCTGCACATGTTGCCTTTGAAAACATTGCGCAAAATAGAGAAAAGTCTGTCAGCTATCAGGGTCTGTATTCGCCAGTCTTTCTTTAGAACATTCTTAGTTTTATTCTCAAGAATTTATTTTTAAATTTGAAAGTAACACAACTTCTGATTGGCTAAACCATTCGGTTTAGCCAATCAGAAGTTGTGTTGCTTTCTGAATCCAGAATTAGACTAAGAATGTTCTTGACAATGCTTGGCGATTACAGACCAAAGTTCTACTTTTACTACAAAGTTTCAACATGTATTAAACCTCAACTTTTCTATCAATATTCCGCAAGGATGATTTCAAAGTCAACTGATGCAATTTCGGATCAAGGTTCATTCGGATTTAAGTAAGGTCAATGGCAGGGCGTGGGGTCTTAACCTTTCATTCACAAAGTTTTTAAATCGTTTGTGGTCAATTTTTGAGCACATGTGCGAGTCCAAATAACTTGGAATACCCGCGGTATATTACTATGGAAACGTTTGCCAATCCCAGCCAAGCCTTTATTGTATCTAAGTGTTGGTCTTATTTTATTAACCTATGTTAATTCTTTCAACGGCATAAAACGAATGTCACTGAAACTTAAAACAGAATTTCCCGTTACCCTTTTGCCTCACAGTCACGAGTTTTAGCGCCCTTGAAGAGAAAACATTCAGAAAACACTGTGGAAAAAGGTGAAATGCTGTTAATCAGCATTTTCACCTTTTCCCACAATGTTTTCTCTTTTTTTTTTTCACTCGCGTTTGTCTTCATCAAATGCTTTGAATTTGGACGAGTCTAAATTTATATCGTTTGGTAAGATTTGAGTGTTAGGCTTGACTATACAATCGGATAGTGTATATCCAAGATCAGACTGTACATTCTGTGCAGTCTGATCCTTATCTATGCCGCCTAAAGTCCCTCATTATGTTTATGAAGCTTACAATGTGAATATCTTCCTCATTTAGATATAACGGCAATCCTAATTCGACGTTACGATACTCAATACTTGTATCATTTAAGTGTGTAAAGACCTATTCTTTATCAAGAAAAAAAAAATCACTTTTTTTCCGGAAATATTTCAATCAAATTCAAAGGAAAAAAAAAAGATTTTGTGTGTAAATTAAGATCACACTGTACAAAACGTGAAGCCTGATATCGTATTATATTTACAATGTCAAATATTTCATAGATCTAGATCTATTACAACAGTGTATGCAAATTAGGCTAAACTTTTCTGAAATCAGAACACTCCCCCCATTTTCCCCCCATTTCATTCATAATGCACCCAATATTGGTTAACAAGAAATTCTTGTTTCTTCGCGTCAATGATCATAGAATAATGGATATACCGCAATTATTTGCAACGATTCTTTGAAATAAAATCTGGGATTTTCGAACTGGCTCTTCCCTTGATTGTAAGTATTTTAGGGAAGGGCGACCCAGGGCCACGTGCTTGGCAAAATACAAAATCCAGGGATTAATCTTTTTAACTGCGCGATTAAAACCTCTTTGTATTGGTTAATACTGAATTTGTGAACAACTTCGATAATTAGATTAGCAGGCTTTACAAACACTGCTGGAAAAGGAGAAAGTGCTATAGTTTCTCTTGTAAAGTGAAACGCCTCAATAAATGTTGAGTGACTTTCATATTGTCGCCTCAAAATACCTCGAAAAATATTGGCGTAGGTTTATGTATTAAATTAGGCAGAAATTATAAACAGTCAATGAACGACAAGGATTGAAGCTTGAAACATTTATTGTACAGTCCAGAATTTTAACCACCCTGAGGAAGATCTCTTTTGAAAACATTGTGGGAAAAGGAGAAAATGCTGGTAACCAGCATTTTCTCCTTTTCCCACAACGTTTTCTAATCTATCAAAGAAAAATTCCTTCATATGAGCCAAATTTAAAATGTCGTCTGCAAATGCTTTTGATTTGGACAAGTCTTCATTATTGTCGTGTTGTAGAGGATTAATTAATCCTTTACCACAAAATCCAGATTTTTGACGACCCCGAGAAAGAAAGCCGTTGAAAACACTTTGGGAAAAGTAGAAAATCCTGGAAACCAGTATTTTCTAATTTCCAACAATGTTTTCTGTCCTTTCAAAACCAAATTTCATTTTTTACCACATTTATTTTGTCGTCTGCAAATGCTTTCAATTTGGACAAGTCTACATTTCTGTCGTGTGTTAGAGGATTAAACCCATTACATTGCAAAGTATCTTGCAATCTGTCCTTATTTCATTCAATACATGCGATAAAATTCCGCAACGCCAAAAGGCTGAAAATTGGCACCGCTTTAATACATCCATTGTAATCCAAACAGTCAACTTGTGACCTTATTTGCATACATGCAAATTAGCTATTCTTTTTTTCAAGAGGGGTTCCCCACTTTTCATCCCGTATGTGAGTTCGTTTTGGTCTAGATCTAATTCTTTTGTGACTACGAAGGCCAACATGGGGGATACCCCTCTCTCTCTCTCTCTCTTTCGCTTGCTCTCTCTCTCTCTCTCTCTCTCTCTCTCTCTGTGTGAGATGCATTAAACCGCCTTTTCACTGAGCATATTTCATCTTTATCTACAAATTCTCTGTAGAACAATATTGGAAAGCCACTAGGAGCTTTTCCAAAGAAAAAAGGCTAGACTACAAACGGAAATATCAAATCTTTTTTCTTCTGTCCATTTTTATTAAGTTCTCTTTGAAATTGCATTTATTTTTCCATAGTCTAAAAACATCGTAGCGGAAGATCAGTCAGAAGACACTTAACTCGTTACCAAAGACAAAATTCAAGTCTTGTCGAAATTCAAAGCATTTGCAGACGACAAAATGAATGTGACTAAAGAATTGAAATTTGTTTTAGGAAGGAAAGAAAACATTGTAGGAAAAGGAGAAAATGATGGTTACCATCATTTTCTCCTTTTCCCACAGTGTTTTCTAAAGGCTTCTTTCTTAGGGTCATCAAAAGTAGGGATTGTGTAGTAATGGGTTAAGCAGTTAATACGTGTGAGGAGGCAAGGAGACTCTATAATGCAGTTATTTGATATTTTGCTGAATTGATTGAATTCAGAATGTTCAGGCTGGCCCGAAATTCCAATATGACAAGATCGAACGGAAAGATAACACAAAATCTGTGACAACCATTGAAAATCTTGAACGGCAATCCTAACACAGTTTCCGGATAATTAACTTTGAGGTATGTAAGGAATGTTGTCTGGGACTGTGGTACCTCATTCATACAATACGGAAAAGTCAGGCAGGTGTCATGGGTTTATTCAAGTCATGGAAAAGGTGCCAAATTATCTACCGTTCACACGTGTCGAATTTCAGAAAAAATAAGTAACTTAAAGAAATATTTTTAAACCCTTTCACAGAACAGAAATCATAAGCAACTATTGCGTATGGCGTAGATTGAGATAAGACTTCACATAACGTGCAGCCTGATCTTAGATCAGCCCCACCCGCTTCATATCTTTATAATTGACGCGTCCTCAAGAATTACTGCAGCGAAAGTGCATTTTAAAAACTCAGAGAGCTTAATGCATACGATAAAATTTTCAGTCTGCACAAAAAGGCTCTCCAATTATGATGTCACAATAACGTTAGAAGTGTGCACAGTGGATCAAAGATTAAGATGTGCGATCTCTGCAGTCAGATCTTTATCTCCACATTGCACTAAAAGCAACTTAGGTGATCTCTTTCGGTCAAAATGGCCCAGGGCCCGTATTCACCAACCATTCTTAAGAACGTTCTTTGTCTTATTCTCCAGAATTTTCTGCATTTGTAAGTAACACGACTAACACGAAGTTGTGTTACTTACAAATGTAGAATTCTTTGGAGAATAAGACTAAGAATATTCTCAAGAACGGTTGGTGAATACGGGCCCTGAACTCGAAAAAAAAAAGTAGACCTATTTCCTGAGCGGAGAAAGGGTAACGTTCCTTTATATGAAAACAGAATTGTAAACTCATGCATGTTAAAAACATTTGTAAATGACAAGTTAAATGTGGCCCAAACGACTGAATTTGTCTTTGAAATAACAGAAAATATATTGGGGAAAAGGAGAACGATACCGTTTACCTGCATTTTCTCCTTTTCCCAAAATATTTCGGAAGCTTTCTTCCTAAGTGTCGTAAGAGCAAGGGGCCGTTATATTCATTAATGTGTAAAGTTAAATGTGGCGGAAAGGATTGGATTTGTATTACATTGGAAACACATCTACGGAAAAGGAAACAAGATGAAGGTTCCTAGCATATTTTCCCTTTTCCAAGATGTTTTCAAAAGCTTTATTTCATACGATCGTAAAAATTAGAGGACGTTTGGAAATGGGTAAAAAAACTTTCGCTCTTCACATTTCAATCATATTATCAAACCTTATCCTACTTTCAGAAACTCTCATACAGTTCATTGGTCTAGTACTAATATTGACAAATTGCTTTAACCCTTTAGAATACAGTTCCCAGTCTTAAAGACCTTGAGGTAAAAAAAAACTTAAAAAAACATTGTGGGAAAAGGAGAAAATGCTGGTAACCAGCATTTTCTCCTTTTCCCACAATGTTTTCTACCATTTCAGAGAAAATTTCCGACATTTTGACCACGTTTAATTTTTTTGGTATGTAAATGCTTTTATTTTGGACAAGTCCACATTTTCGCTGACTTAATCCTTTACTTCGACTGTCGAGTTTCAATCCGATCCTCAGGAGGAAGGCTTTCGAAAACATTGTATGGAAAAGAGAAAAACCTGCTTTTTCTCATTTTCCCAGAACCGTTTTATCGTTTCAAAGAAAGAAAGAAATGATCTTTAGCCAGCGCTGTTTTGTTTTCTCATTTTCACCACAGAAAGAAATCACCAGGTTTTTTGGCTACATTGAATTTGTCGTCTGAAACTGCCTTCAGTTCAGACAAGTCTAAAATTTTGTCGTCTGGTAAAAGGTGAACATATTCCCAACTGTGCACTACGTTTTGCATCTTGAAGACGTCATTTCTTGAAAACATTGTGGCCAAAAAAGAAATTGGTCGTGTCGAGTAATGACTCCTAATGCTTTTACATTTACAATCGTATCTAACCTTAAAACACGTCGATGTATCATATTTTACAAAGATTCTACATGTCTTCTGCTGTTGATTTATTTCATGAAGTAACACGTTAATTTTTTGGAAGGCCGAATCAAAGTGCACGTGGTATCATTATGTAATATGTTCGCTGTAAATTTCAGCATTTTTCAATACTCTACCAAATATTCCTTCTTATAACGACCTTGGAGGGGAGGTTTTTGCGAGTATTGTGGTAAAAGGAGAAAATCTTGGTAACCAGCATTTTCTCCTTCTCCTACAAGTTCCCTATCCTTTCAGAGACAATCAACATCAGTTAACCCTTTACCAAACAATCCCTGGTTTTTACGACCCAGAGATAGAAGCCCACAATGTTTTCTACTCTGCTGGAAACAAATTTCAATTTTTGAGTTAAGTTTATTTTGTCTTTCAATTTGGACATGTCTAAAATGTTGTCGTTTTGTAAAGAGTTAACGGTATTATCTACCGTTTCCCTGCATAACGTTTCCGGAAATGTAGCTGAAAGTGCGGATTATGTGGTAACTAGATGATACAGAAGGACGGCAAAGATCATAGGGGTGGTCTATGGCATTTATGTTACACTACTGATAGCCGATATTGAGTCGCATATATACGGTCATACAGACGTTGATGATGGTTTGTGACTTATGGACATGAGATCGATGACAATAGCACGGTCGGAACCGAGGGGTGATGTGTGTATGAGAGAGAAAGTGAGAAAGAGCCGTGTAATTCAGTCGTGCTTTAGCAAATGGGTGCTATATGCATCTCGAAAATGCACTTTACCAAGAGAAAGAGAGAGAATCACACAGACAGACAGAGAGAGACCGACAGACTGAGAGACCGAGAGCAAGAAGACGGAGGGAGGGAAAGACAGACGGTAACAGACAGAGACCGACAGAGGAGAGCAAGAAGACTTAGGGAGGGAAAGACAGACAGACACACAGACAGACACACAGACATTTACCTGTAGTATCCCATATTGACATCTGTATTTTGTAACTGTCTGAAATTTCGTATGTAGTGTTGTATGTATGAAACCCATTGGACGTAGAACTCTGCAGAAAAAAAGGAAACATTCAATTAATAAATCTTTTAATCCTTAGGCTGCAAAGGGCTATTTAATGACCTTTAGCGGACAGTGTAGATCAAGATCAGACTGCACAGAACGTACAGTCTGATCTTGGATCTACATTGTCCGATAAGAAGATATCTTATTATAAGTGACTTATTACGTCTCTGAAGAGATCGTTCAAAAGCATTGAAGGCAGAAGATTGTGAGATTTTTCTGTTCATGCAACAACAATAACAACAACCCTTTACTTTGAAAAATGCCCACACATGTTCTTCAACTGTGCTATTTCTATCCATATCCAGAGCTCCAAATAAGAGAGAGTGATGGTATTCTAAATCCATCATTTCTTTTCAAAACCCTATGTTGTAGGTACTCATTCAAACATAGGGTTTAGTGAAGAAAAATTAATATTTTCAATTCTAAAATCAAAATCACTCCTTCTGTTTGGGACCTTGCATATTTTGATATGGTATAAAACAACCTCAATAACCTCTACCGTGAAGGGTTAAGCTACTTGTATGTCCCACTGAGTGACCGCCAGAATAACCATCCAATATCCTCATTTTGAACTAACTCCAGAGGAAAGACGAAAACTTCAATTTAAGATTGATTTTGAAACGAGATTACCGATTGACTAATAATCTCCATTTTGACTATCTGGAAGCGTTTCCGGTACTCCATCATGTTAGTCCGAAAGATTGAACTTGCTTGTCGTAAAGCTCGAACCCAGAGCCTCGGACCATCTGATATGCGACTGACGTTCTAAACCCCCTCCCCGCCTGCCCTATTAGAAGAAAAGAAAACTCACCTCTGTATATGAACTGTCAACATAACGTTTGATTAATGTCGTTTTTCCGCAGCCGCAGTCTCCCACCAACACGAGCTTAGTTTTAAATTCTGTCTGTCCGGAATTCTCTGTTGGTAGTCCCATTTCTCGTTTAGTGGTCAACAACTCAAGGTTTTATATTAAAGTATAGCACTAACTGTTCTGTGAAAAAGTTTGGTCGTGAAACTGACACTACCTTGCAAGGAGTACGAAACCAATTCAGAGGAATTTCACAACGTAATTCCCCGTGTAAAATTTCTAGGTAAACCAAGTTATAATTAAAGATGACTATTGTCTCTACGCGTTATCTTCTAAGTAATTCAAATATAGATAGACGCTTATCTTTCAAGTATTTCACCAGCGAATGAAACGTCGACTTACAGATAAAATATTATCATTATGCAGCTGCCACTCTAGGATTTCGTAATAATCTACAATAATAACTAATAATAATTTTCGAGATCTTCTTGTCCCAATTTATTTCGTCATTCACAGAAAACGTAACTTAGGTCACTCCTGAAGCCTTAAACAACACTTCCTGAACGTTTCACAAAATCTCGCCGTCCGTCTGCTCTGACCTCAGTCGATATAATGAAATAGTTCATGGAATGTGGACCAAGGAAGGCGTGAGAATATTATTACAGGTAACCCTTTACAAAGCCCCGCTAAAAGTTAAATTTCAAGGAGACATTGTTTCAAAACTCAGAGACATTATTTTCCCCAATCCTTTAAAAAAAAAAGGTGTCCCCTTTTTCTGCAATGGTCCAGATGTAGGGATACTCTTTATAATATAAATCATTTTTTTTTTTAGATTTTTGTCTTTAAAACATTTCGGATTGATATATCTGTGGAAGAGCTATGCATATTTAGGAAGGGTGTATCCCTTTTCTCTACTCTGCTGTTACTTTTGCATTGTAACAATGGATAAAACTTACTTTTGGTAATTATCTGTGAGTTTTGACAAACTCGACTGAATCTTGAGAAATTTGCAGAAGACCAAGACGGTCTTTGCCACATTTAATAGCGTAGCGTTCCTGTTCGTCAGGCATAATTATCAGACATCTTGTCATGAGATTTCTCAGCATGCGAAAGTAAGGATTGAAATTAGGATTGTCAATGGAAGGCAATGAACAAACCACGTGGTGAAATTTAACCAATCGAAAGACTGGGTTTTCACACGTCCCATTCTTGTTCCGGTGTCGCTGGTCTCAAATTTTTGTGCGCTGAAAAGGTCCGGTAAAATGCCGAAATCGGAAACCAGCGAAAGGAATGCAAGGCATGAATGAGCGACAAAAACATTTACATTGAAACGTGGGTTACCAAATCTAATAAATAAAGTTAAACTTGTAAATTTATCCTTGTGCAAATAGCTGCATAGATTACATGCTATCATGGGGCGGAAACTTTAACGCTGTTGTATATCCTTTAACCGAATAGTACCGAATCTTAACGACCCTGAGAAGAAACGCTTATGATGAAAATGTTGTGGAAAAAGGAGAAAATGCTGGTAACCAGCACTAGCATTTTCTCCCTTTTCTACAATATTTTCTAACCTTTGAAAGACAAATTTCAAGTTTTGATAGGTACTTTGTTTGTCGTCTGCAGATGCAATTAACTTGGACCAGTGTAAAATTCTGTTTTCTGGTAGAGAAATAAGCCTTTACAAAACAAAGCCTGGTTTTTCTACTCTGAGATAAATGTCTTTTGAAAACATTGTGGGAAAAGGAAAAAATGCTGGTGACCAGCATTTTCTCCTTTTCCAACAATGCTTTCTACCCTGCTGGGAACAAATTTCAATTTTTGAGTTACGTTTACTTTGTCTTCTGCAAGTGTTTTCAATTTGGACCTGTCTAAAATTTTGTCGTTTGTTAAAGAGTTAATCCATTAGCCTACTCTTGAATGTATCTGAACTTTTAACTTTTTTTTTTTTCACAAATTGAGGGCATGGGATTATCGAATACTTAAAGCACCTTGAACGGCGTTTTTTCTTCTCTTTACGAGGTCATGCAGAACTCATTGGCAAAGTTTAAGTTGGACTCGTTATCTGGGAGTTACGGGCTCGAGTCTCATTCCAAGTCCTTGGTTTTGCGAGCTAGTGTCGGGTCCACTGGAAAGACACTTTAGAGCCCAAGCCTAGTTCTGGTGAAATCAATCGCATACATATACTGTTTGAGCTGTCGTCGTGATGTGACAAATATAGTGTGAAAAGCAGTATATAAAACATCAATCAACCAATCAATCAATCAATCAAACACCCAACATACCAACCAACCAAATATCCAACCAACCAACCGACCAACGAACCAACGAACCAACCAACCAACCAACCAACCAACCAATCAATCAATCAATCAATCAATCGATTCCTCTTCCGCTATGTAATCATATTGTAATGTATTTGTTTTCAAAACCTTAATTAGCGTTGGTTTAACAAATATGGCATTCTACAAATTAATGTCTTGCAGAAGGTGTTGAGATGACAAGAAAAAGAAGGAAAGTTGAACGTTGAACACTGTGTAAAACGTGTAAGGTAAATCGACTAGAGAAGGGAAATTAATTTCTCCACCAGTCTTACTGTATGTATAGATAGAGATTAATTTCTCCATCGGTCTCACTGTGTCTAAGGATCGTCAATATAAGCTACGATGAAGGCGAGTGGTATCTCTATGTCGTTGTCTGCTCCAGTGAACTTTCAAGTGCATGAGATGGATATGGCGTGATCGACCCTTAACCCAGTCGATAGCATGTTAGATCTAGATACGCCCCATATTGAAAGTGCTTGCAGACGACAATTGATGTAGCCCAAAAAAAGGCAATTGCCTTCGACAAGATTAAAAAAAAACATCGTGGAAAAAGGAGAAAATGCTGGTTACCAGCATTTTCTCCTTTTTCCACGATGTTTTTAAATGCCTTTTAGTTCCAAGATCGTTGAAATACGGGATTATTTTGTAAAAGGATAGCCCTTAAACCATAACGTTAACGAAAGATAAAGTCTCTCTTACAACAAAAACAGTAAAGTAAAAACAATTGTAGCAATTTCAAGACTGTTTTGTCACAATTTTACTTGAAAGTATAGATCAAACATCAGACAACACGTCCCACGCAACCTGATCTTGATCTACAGTATGTGAAAACATACCTGTATGTTGCCCGTAGCTGAGCAAAGCGTCAAGTGGGCTATTACCGGTAATAAGATAGAGCGTCCTCGTTAAATTTGTCCTTAAAAGGATTGACTTTTCATAGTTATGATGAAATATTCTGGTAAACCCCTTCTATCAGACGATCACGTGGGTTTGTTTTTTTTTTCGGCGGATAACTGAATGCGACGGCTTTTGCGTTGTCTGCGCTTGTCATATTCTTCAAAGTTTATATCTGAACGAGAGGGCGATGAGGGCCCTAGTTCGCTCACCTGAGCCTTTTGATAAAACATGATCCATTTGAATTATTCAGCTCGAGATATTATGACAAACATGTTTTTTCCTAGTCTTACGAGCAAGATAGCATTAACTCCAGCTAGATGGCATCCTACAATTACTCATCTATCTAATTTGGGCATTCTGGGTACAGAACCGGACTACTTTTCTACGCGACAACCGTTACTTTGAATTTCAAACTAAAATAACGTTTACTCAATAATACGCTACCTGGTGCGATTCATTCACCTATGATCAGAGAAATCTGGAGCTAAAACAGCCCTGATTTCTCCTCAAACGTATTGATAAAAGCCATTTTCTCTATTGCTACTTTATAGCGCGTATACCCCCATTTCTGAGGAAAGTGATGCGTCATATCAGATAAGTCGAATCTTCGAAGAAAATGACATGCGCAGACAAGGTGATAAGATTGGATAAAAAAAAAAAAATACAGAAAGTGCAGAAAAAACAGGTTTCCATTTTCTCCTCTCTCTATATTATGATGTTTTCAAATCTTTTCCCCAAGAGACGTACGAACAGCCTCGTTTAGCAAGGAGATTAGTCTTTTCCACAAGACAATAAAGTAGACTTGTCCAAATTGAAAGCACTTGCAAAAGAAATTTCAATGTGGCTCACATAATGGATTTTGTCTTTGAAAGGATCGGAAACATTGCAGCAAAGGGAAACAATGCTGGTTTTCAGTATTTTCTCCTCTTCCCACAACCTTATCAAACCCTTTTCCCAAAGGGACGTGAAAACGGTCTCGTTAACTCTTTACCAAACGACAAAATTTTGACTTAGTCCAAATTGAAAGCATTTGCAGACGACAAAATAAATGTGAATCAACAATTGAATTTGGAATTGGAAAGGGTGGAAAACATTGTGGAAAAAGGAGAAAATGCTGGTTACCATCATTTGCTCTTTTTCCCACAATGTCTTCAAAGGCTTTCTTTCTCTGGCACGTTAAAAGTCGTTGTGGTTAAGAAATAAGATCAATATAATTAAAACATTTGAAGCAAACAATACCTTACTTTGTCCTTGATAATCTGTGATCGTGTTCACGTTACACGCTCTACGGTCTACGGTCATTGCTTTACCAAATAACACAATCTTGTACAAATTGAAAGAATATTTGCGATCGTAATATCGAACTTGTCTCCGACGACTGGATTTGTTGGTATAGGTAGAAAATACTGTGAGAAATAGAGAGGTTGGCTACCAAAAGCTGTGTTCAATTGGGTCGTTCACCCCTAGGCTGCTAAGTGCGACTTACTGACCTTTTGAGGACAGTATAGTTCAAGATCAGACTGCATAGAGCGTGCAGTCTGATCTTTGATCTGCACTGTCCGATTAGAAGATACTATTATCCAATACATAACTTTGAAATATCAACAGTTTGGTTTTTACTATCGAATAGAAAGTGTTATTTAGCAGGATAAGGGTTTACCCATTACCACACAGTCCCAACTTTTGACGATCCTGAGAAAGAAGCCTTTAGAAAACATCGTGGGTAAAGGAGAAAATGCTGGTAACCAACATTTTCTCCTTTTCCCACAATGTTTTCTACCCCCCACAAAACAAATTTCAAATCTTCAGTCACTTTTATTTTGTTGTCTGCAAATGCTTTCGATTTTGACAAACTTAAAATATTGTCGTTCGCTAATGAGTTGAAACAGACTGATCTGGTAGTGGGTTTACCTAGTCGAATGTACAGTACACGAGCCATGCTCTAGCAAAAAGAGGCTTACTACATCTCTGTGACGCTTGATACCAAGCAAATCAGCATTTTCTCCTTTTCCCACAATGTTTTCAAAGGCTTCTTTCTCGGGGTCGTTAAAAGTCGGGATTGTTAGGTGAAGGGTTAAACCCGTTTTTGTATAACAAACTGCTGAATCATGGGGTAGACTGGTCCTTTGACATACAGAAAGTTAACTTATACTGAAAAGTGCCCGCAAAGCTCAGCAAGCTGTAAAAGATACTCTTGTCATTCTTAACCCGTTACCATACAGCATAATTTGAGACCTATCCTAATTGAAAGCATATGCAGATGACAAGTTCAAAGTGCTTCAAATGGTGCAATAATGCCTTCATAGGGTAGAAAACTTTGTGGGAAAAGGAGAAAATGCTGGTTACCAGCATTTTCTCCTTTTCCCACAAAGTTTTCAAAAGGCTTCTTCCTCAATGGTGTTAAAAAGTAATCACTGTGTGGTAAAGGGTTAAAAATATTATCTTTTCATGTTGTACTAGGGCGTGCTTATCCCCATCCACCTATTTTATTACCCAGTGATCTTTTTTCCTCATCGTTGATTTTCATTTCAAGATCAATGGTTCGAATCGGGATAAGTTCAAGTCACTAGGGACAAAGTCACACGAGAAGGTCAGGGATGGTATTTCACCAATAATGCACATCACAGTGGTAACTCTGTACCAAATGACAAAATTTTAGACTAGTCCAAACTGAAAGCATGTGCATTTTGCACACAACAAAAAAATATGTAAATTGATCCAAATCACGATTTGTCCTAAATATAGTAAAAAATATTGTTGGAAAAGGAGAAAATGCTGCTTATCAGCATTTTCTCCTTTTCCTACAATGTTTTCAAAACCCTTCTTTCCCAGGTCGTTAAAAGTCCGGGTTGTATGGTAAAGGGTTGAATCTTAGTTCCAAATCTAGCCTTCTGATTGGCTGAGACAAAATGTCTCAGCCAGTCAGATGGTTAGTTTTTGGAATTCAAAACAAGAAATTCATTCAAATATGCTGGTTGACCAATTACCACACGATCCCTCCTTTTGACACCCCTAAGAAAGAAGCCTTTTGAAAACACTATGGGAAAAGGAGAAAATGCTGGTAACCAGCATTTTCTCCTTTTCCCACAGTGTTTTCTACCCTTCCCAGAACAAATTTCTATTTTTCAGTCACCTTTATTTTGTTGTCTGCAAATGCTTTCAGTTTGGACCAGTCTAAAATTTTCTCGTGTGGTAAAGAGTTAACAAAGCTTTCAAAGAGATAGAAATCTGAGCATTTGTCAGGTTTCCCATAGGAATGGTACCATGTGAAGAACAATAAATATGTACCTATTAACATTCCTTTCTTTTCAAACTTTGAACATTTAGCCTTTTGCTTTTCAGTTGAATATCCACCTCACATCAACAGCCATTATCTCACACAAGTATAGTTACAAGGGAGAGGAGGACCCCCTCCCCCACCCCAATTTGTTTTTATCCCCCTGCCAAAGGTGGAGCAAAAGAGTTTTAGCGTTGTCTGTCCGTTCATGTGTCTGTCCCAGTGAATATCTCCAATACCATTGGACGGAATTTCGTGAAACTTTATACAAGATTTTTTATTGTGTACAATAACCCGATCTGCCCAGACGCTTTTTTTGTTTTTTTTATTCAATGCAAAATGGCAAACTTGGAGCGATTTTAAGTTACATGTTTTTTTTTCCTCGTGGTTGTAAAAACTAGAGATTGTTTGGTAAAGGGTTAAACCAATACAGCTCAGTCAATGGCGTATAGGAGTTGAGAACGGGGGAGTCGCTGTTTCGATCTCGGGCTCGGCTCACTTCTTTCTGAGAATTGCTGGTAGCTATTGTGACAGGACTTATTTTTCTCTCAGCCTTGACCACTATTTTTACATGATGGCTAAGTGGGAAGGCAGCCAGTGGCTTGAAAAGCGTATTGTGTGAATTACTGGTAGATGAAACTTGAGGAAAGCATTGACAGATGCACTAGCCACTGCAATATAACAGAAATAATGTTGTTGTTGCTAAACACCATATATTCAATCAATCATACATTAAATGTCCTTTGTGTCATATCGTTTACATGTACACAGTGCGATACCTCAAGAAGATCACTGTTTGCACTTTAACTCATTACCAGATGACATTATTTTAGACTTGTCCAAATCAAAAGCACTTGCAGACAACAAAATAAAAGTGACTGAAATTTTAAAATTTGTTTTGTCAAGGGTAGAAGACATTATGGGAAAAGGAGAAAATGCTGGTTATCAGCATTTTCTCCTTTTCCCACAATGTTTTCTAGAGGCTTCTTTCTCCGGGTCGTCAAGAGTAGGGATAGTGTGGTAATGAGGTAAAAACTGTCCTTAAAAATCTGCAAGTTTACCAATGGCATTTTCTCCTTTTCCCACAATGTTTCCAGGAGTGTCAAAAGTATGGGTGTTGTGGTAATGGGTTAAAGCAGTCCACCTTTGAAATCATTGTGGAACAGTGAGAAATTACTCTTGATGCGTAATTTCTTTTTTCATTCATAAGTTTCCACATGTATAAATGAGTCCTGCTAAATCTTCAGCTTCTAACACACACAAAATTTTAATGACTGTTTGCAAATTGAAGCCGCCCACTTCGAAAACATTGTGACACAACGAGAAATTGTGCTTGATGGGTAAATTTTTCTCTCAGAAACAAGCCACATGTATTTATGAGTTACACGCTAAATCTTTAGTTTTAACCCAAAACCAAATTTTTTGACCTATCCAAATTGACAGAATAGCAGCCATCAAACAAAATCACAAATATATCTATCCCTATTCTTAGTAAACTTACTTTCAATTTCTGCTAAAATAGTTTCACAAAATAACATCGCTTGCATCACACGAAAAGGGGCTTTCAGACATTTGCCATAAGCAATGTCTTGGCTCAGCCAGCGCAGTCCAGCATAACAATTCCATTGCAAACAAGCCAGGACAAAAGTGGACTTTTTTGGTTATGGGCTTTTCTTTTTTTTACCCTACCCCTTAGCATAAGATAGAAATGCAACTTCTCTAACTAGAATCTGCTCATCAAAGTTTAACCCTTTACTCCATAGATACTCATTTTGACGTATCAACAACAGACAACTTTTGAAAACATTGTGGGAAAAGGAAAAATTGCTCGTAACGATTTTCCCACAATGTTTTCCACTCAATCAGATATTTGTATCCGCATTTGTCCAAATTTTTGACATCATATCTTAATTTGCTGCTGAAATGGAAGAGCCTCAAATTGGCATATCAGGTAAAGGGTTAAATGAAGCAATTTGTCTTTCAAAGGATGGAAAAGGAAGGATAGTGCAAAAAGGAGAAAATGCTGGTAACCAGTTTTCAAAAGCTCTTTTTTTAAGAGTCATTAAATCTGGGACAGAGTCAATCAGTTTAAGTTTTAAGTTTATCTGTTACAAAAATATCACTGTTGGTGTAATGGCATGCCCCCTGCCCTGGGGTCAGGCACCCCGGGGTTCTCTAAATTCTGTTGTAGCTGTATCAACCATCGTTTGGTTGTGTTATCGTCCTTTAAACACAGGTTGAAAGTTTGATCCTTTAGCTGGTCCGGTAAGCACTGTCTCAGAGCTTCTCTCGCCCTACAGTAAAATTAAACATTATGATTTGTGTTGTTGGCATTAAATCTTTGTGTGCTTATTGACAACATGAGTAGTGTCTTTGAATACAATGTAGATCAAGATCAGAGAGCACAGAATGTGTAATCCATCTGATCCTAAACCTTGATCTTTATTTAATGCAGAGCACAAAATATTTGACAGAAAAATTGAAACTTAGTTCAAGAATGGTAGGAAACATTGTGGTAAAAGGAGAAAATGCTGGTTATCAGCATTTTCTCCTTTTACCACAATGTTTTCAAAAGGCTTCTTTATCAGGGTCTTTCAATAGTCGGGTTAATGTATCTCCGTAATGCATGATACCAAGCCAGTCATCTAATAATCATTTTTTTCTAAAGGTCGGCTGATCTGGAGGTAGAATGGCCCTTTGCCATGCAGAAAATTGACAAATGACACACAGTTTTGACTCATCTCAGACTGCACCAACTGCTCAAGCTGATATGGTTCATTATTTTTTGTACCACATTAAGCCCCCTTTTCATAGATTGCTGCTCAAAAAATTAACTAAAGAATATTTATTTTGAAGTATGTTTACAGATCTAATACCAGACAACATTTACATGATCAGTTTCATTGAATGAATGGAGTTTTACACTACTTTTAACTTTATTTCAGTTTTGCCACCAAGACACCTCACAAAAATACATGTAGGTCTTGGCTTTCACCAGTGCTTAACTAGGGCTTTGAAGTGTCTTGCCCAAAGGAACTCCAAGAAAATGCTGTGAGGATCAAACCAGGAGTGCTGGAGGGTCTGTTTTCACCAACCATTCTTAAGAACATTCTTAGTCTTAGTCTTCAAGATTTTCAAAATGTGAAAGTAACAAAACCTCTGATTGGCTAAACCATTGGGTTTAGCCTAACCATCGGGTTTTGCCAATCAGAAATGGTTTAGCCAATCAGATGTTCTGTTACTTTCACATTGACAAAATTCTGAAGAATAAGACTAGGAAGTTTCTTAAGAATGGTTGGTGAATAGGAACCCAGTTTCGATGTTTTCCTATATTAAAAGAAATGACTGAGTAAAAAAACAAAAAAAGAACAAAGTAACAGAAAAAAAAAAAAACGGTCCAAAGACGCATACCTGGGATTATCTGAAAGCCTAAGATAACATCGAACAACATGTTTTAGCAGTCTGGAGGAGGGTTCTCTAGACAAATGTAGTACCATCTTGCCCTGAAATAAAGGAACATAAGTCTCAGCATATGTCACATGTTATGTACATAGGATGTATAGGGACATGTTTTCAGAATATTCTATACTACTCAAACTTTGATAGCGATCACTTATATATTTCTATATGGGTATATATGTTACAACGGTTTTGCATAAACTCTTTGCCACAATAAGAAATTCTAGATTTGTCCAAGTTGACAGCATTTGCTGACCAAAAACAAAATGCAATGTGCAGTATGATGTCTGTCATGGGTAGAAAACATAGTTGGAAAAAGAGAAAATGCTGGTATCCAGCATTTTCTCCTTTTCCAACAATGTTTTCCAAAGGCTTCTTTCTCAATGTCTTTAACAGTCAGCACTGTGAGGTAAAGAGTTAAAGATCCATTTCCATTGGTCATTTTATTGATCAGTGTGGCAAAGTAACATACTGTAAAACCATACATGATACATCACGGCGGGGAATCATGTGACACAACAACAACAATGACCGTTATTTGAAAAAATTCCCTGACTTAAGGTAAGAAAATCTTCAATAATTCCGTTAATACATGACCGATTGGAATTTGGTTTGAAGCAGAGAAGGCGGAAGGACTCCGGGGATTTGCTTGATGTGTTAGATTTTTTAAACAACACCTGATAAAAAAGTTATTGACGAGCAAACAAATTTTTTACACTAGATAATTTGTCTGCTCGTCAATAACTTTTTTATCAGGTGTTTTAATTTCAATGTGGTTCAAATGATGCAATTTTCTTAAATAGGGTTGAAAGTATTGTTGGAAAAGAAGAAAATGATGGTTACCAGCATTGTGCTGTAAAGGATTAACCCTTTACCACACAATGACGACTTTTAACGACCCTGGAAAAGAAGCCCTTTAAAAACATTCTATCCTATCAAAGAAAAATTAGGCCATCTGAGCCACACTGAATTTGGCGTCTGTAAATGCTCTCAGTTTGGGCAACGCTAAAACTTTGTCATCTGGTAAAGTGTTAACTCTTTACCAAACAACAAAATTTAGGACTAGTCCAAATTGAAAGCATTTGCAGACAACAAATTTGACTCATAGTTTGAAGCATGTTCTGGAAAGGGTACAAATCATTGTTGGAAAGGGAAAAAATGCTGGTTACCAGCATTTTCTCCTTTTCCCACAGTGTTTTCAGAAGACTTCTTTTTCAGGGTTGTCAAAAATCGGGATTGTAAGGTAAAGGCTTAAGACAGTAACAAAGATCACTTGTAGCAATGTCAATGCTGGTTTGTCAGCCTATCTCTAACTAAATGACAAAAGTAGATCAGAGGCAGGCTGTGTCATGCCTTGTGCATCTTCATCACAAAAAATGGATATAAGAAAGAGCATGATGTATAATTATGATTTCTTTCAATGGACATTCCTTCTCCCCATCTACCCCCAATGTATTCCTAAACTACTTACTTAACTCATTACCAAATAAAAATATTTCAAGCTTATTCAAATCGAAAGCATTTGCAGACGAGAAAAATCAAAGTGTCTGAAAACTTGACATTTGTTTTGTGAAGGGTAGAAAGCACAGTGGGAAAAGGTAACCAGCATTTTCTCCTTTTCCCACAATGTTTTCTAAAGGCTTCTTTCTGAGGGTAATCAAAAGTAGGGTTTGTGTGGTAATGGGTTAAACCTTTACTAAATAAGCCCGGTTTTTAACAAATAAAACTTTTGGAAACATTGTAATAAAAGGAGGTGATGCTGTAAAGCACAATCTTAACATTTCAGAAGCATTTAATTTGTTGTCTGCAATGGAGAGAGAAAGAATTACGAAAAAGTTCATGTTAACATACCAGTATAATTGCAACATGTGAGAATCGTTCGTAAGTTTGACAGATGTAGGAGAGACCAGTTTCATCTAGTAATATCTTTTGTAAAATAAATGTAGCAACCTGAAAAAAAAAAAGTATGCAAGTACACACTATGTACAAGATCTACCTTTAACCCTTTACCAAACAATCCCTAATTTTTACGGCCCTGAGAGAGAAGCCTCTTGAAAACTTTGTGGGAAAAGGAGAAAATGCTGGTAACCAGCATTTTCTCCTTTTCCCACAATGTTTTCCTCCCTGCTGGAAACAAATTTTACATTTTGAGTAACATTAATTTTGTCATCTGCAAGTGCTATCAATTTGGACCAGTCTAAAATTTTTTTGTTTGGGAAAGGGTTCACTATAACTATGTTAGAAACTATTCACTAGAACCATTATCAACTCCGAGGTATCTGATGGGCCCAACATGCATTTCACTCTTTCTGAAACAACAAATTTCAGACTGTTTAAATTTGATAGCATCTACATTTGACAATTTTAAAGTTTTCACAAATTAACTGAAGTACTCTAGTAGGATAGAAAACATTGTGAGAAAAGGAGGAAATACTAGTTACCAGTACATGTATTTTTCTCCATTTTCCCATATTTTCAAAAGCTTTTAAGGGTCTTTAAAGTACAAGACAATGGGATAAAGGGCTTACATTTCATTGATTACTGATTTATTAAATGGTATTTAACCCTTTCCCAAACAACAAATTTTAGACTCTTCCAAAGTGAAAGAGTTTGCAGACGACAATTTTAACTTTCATAACAATGGCAGAAAATTATCCGAAGGGGCTGAAACACCTTTCCCCTTCTCCGACATTGTTTTCATATTTATATCAAAACTTGATTCATGCTTATAATACCGACTTTGTATCGATGCCTGCAAAGATGCTGCTTCTGTACTTTCAGAGGGCAATGACTCAAGGTATACGAACCTTAACTTATTTGTAACAACATGGACGTTTCAGAAAAGGCTATTCGGTCAATCTTGGCAGCTTCTGTCTTTTAATATGAGAGTTAGGGGCCGTAGACTCACAAACCCACCGGTAAATGTTGTATAACATCATTGTTTTTATAAAGGCTATTCGACTAATCTAGGCAGCTTTCGTTGACTTAGGTGCCGTAGACCTTAACTCATTACCATTCGACAAAATTTTAGGCTTGTCCAAATTGAAAGCATTTGCAGACGACAAAATAAAAATGTCTGAAAATTTGAAATTTGTACTGTGAAGGGTAGAAAACATTGTGGGAAAAGGAGAAAATGCTGGTTACCAGCATTTTCTCCTTTTCCCACAATGTTTTCAAAAGCCTTCTTTTCCAGGGGTGTCAATACCGACATTGTGGTAATGGATTAACAAACTACAATATAATAGTGTTTTTTGGTAAAAAGTGATATGGAGAAATGAAAATTTTCAGTTTTTTAAGGAACACCACCCCCTCCCATATAACCCAGCCACTGCCTTACTGTTTTTGAGAGTTCACTGCCAGACTCCATGATCCGTAAGCACAGAGGTATAATCTCTGTCGTAATTAAAAAGTTGATGACTTCCTGCTCATCTGTCTGTTGAAAAAAACAGAAAAATAAATGAAATTATCAGTAAAGTAAAGCACAAATGAAAAACATTGTAATAAAACCAGGGACATGTAATATGACTAAAATAATGTTTAAAGTAATGTAAGACACTCATATTCAGCAACATACCCATATCACAGAAAATAGGCTTATGAAAACCTTGTGGGAAAAGGAGAAAATGCTGGGAAGCAGCCTTTTCTGTTTTCCCACTATCTTTTCTTCTTTTTCATAAACTAAAACCATCATTTGAGCTACATGTATATTTTGTTTTGTAAGTGCTTTCAATTTAGACAAGTCTAAAATTCAGTGTTCTGGTAATGAGTCTGCATTTTAACTCTTTACCACACAATCCCTACTTTTAACAAACCTGAGAAAGTGACCTTTTGAAAACATTGTGGGAAAAAGAGAAAATGCTGGTAACCAGCATTTTCTCCTTTTCCCACATTGTTTTCTCCCCTTTTCAAAACAATTTCATTTTTGAGCCATGGTTATTTGTCGTCTGCAAATGCTTTAAAATTGGATCAGTCTAAAAGTTTATCGTTTGGTAAAGAGTTAAAAAATGGATGTGAAGAGCAATACATATAGATCACTTACTTTCACCAAAGCACCAATAACACCAAGGCTGGTCAGTCGGAGATATTCAAAGGGTCTAGTCTTACTGACCGTGTGTAGGAATGGGTATAGGAACAAGGGAATATGTGCTAGAAGTAGAAAGAAAACAGTTTACAGACAATTCTGATACATTTTATAGATGTCTATAAAAATCTTTTTGAACAAAAATATGAGTAAATCTTACCAAGTAGTTTAAGCCCTCTCTCCCACAATATTTGTACTAGTCCAATTTAAAGGCAAAAGGATAAAAATTGTCCAATATGTGTGATAGCTCCTTATGTCACAAAGTTTTCAAAGATGGTAAAATAAGCTAACCCCTTTCCCACAATATATAATTCTAGACTTGTCCCATGGAACCGTTTTTACCAATGACAAAACAACTGCAACCCAAATAATGTGATTTTTCTTTGAAAGAATAGAAAACAGTATGGAAACAGGAGAAAATGCTGGTTACCAGTACTTTCTCCTTGACCTACACTGTTTACAAAAACCTCTTTTCCTCGCATTTTTTAAAACATCATATAGCGCAGTAAGGGGGCCAAAGAAAGAAGATTCTGTAGAACGATGAAAAATTGGAAGTATACCTTGTAAAAAAGCTGATCTTGTTTCTGGATGAGCAGCAACGCATTGTAGCAAAGCCAAGGCATTACACACTCTGTTAGACTGGTGGGCCTTGAAAAAATAAAGGTAAAAAAAAGAGCATTAACCGTTAGCTTTCCAAACAAATCTAACAAACTCTTTGAGTATAGATAAAGACCTATACAATAGCAGTTCCGTGGTCTTTGTCTAGAATGTCTCAGCATAGTGGGCAATGCAGATCCAAGATCAGACTGCACATTTTGTGCAGTCTGATCATGCTCTACACTGGCCACAAGAACAACTATAATTGTGAAAGGCGCTTTAAGGATTTACATTCAATGAAACTACATGTACTACAGTATAAAGCTCAGGGTTCATTCTAGATTAAATATCTGTGTGTATTTTGGGAGGAAAGGAAGGCAACTAGTTTCCACACTGGTTAAACAAATAGAGCTGACACTTGAAAATTGCGTCTTGCAAATCTTCAGTATATAAACAGTATATGTGCAAAGTTTCAATACAATTGAAGGAAAACTGTAGCTGCAGGAGTTTGTGACACAAAATTACTAGTATTTTGTACACAGACGGCACACGGACCGACACATGGACTGACATACAAACAGACAGACAGGCTGATTCCAGTATACCCCCGAAAACGTTGGTTTTGTGGGGATATAAACATACCTTAACTGTATTCAATCTCATTACCCTTGTATTTCAAATTACAGTTTTCTACCATCTATGCCTGAATGATCTTTATTCTCTGAATCCTTCATACATATGCGTATTCAAGAGCTGTTTAACCTTAAATCAACATGTTTAACTTTGGTACTTGACCATTTCTTTCTCAGCATTCTTATGATAATGTATATCATCGACTGCCCTTATTCTAGGAGTGTCTTTGGACCGATGATTTTTGTTTACAAGTCGTAAAGCACAGTTTGACGACATCACATTGTTCTTCTGCTTGTAACCCTCATCAATGATCAAACTTTTTATTGTCCTTGAATTTCACCAAAATAGCACTGAATATTTAAAAAAGCAATTAATTATCTGATTCTAAAGAAAGTGACACCCTTTTTTTTGTATTCAAATAGTGTTCCATCACAAAAAATGCAAAGATCTACCACTTTACATTGTATGTCATGATTACTACTGAGTTACCAGAATAAATTCATGCCATGTTTGCTCAAGAAGGCAAATGGCATGTCTTTTTATTTATGCACATTACACATGGAAATTGTAATCTTTGGTTTTTGATTTTTTTTCATGAAAGTCATCAGAAATGATTTTTGTATAAAGGCAAGTAACCTCTAGCCCCTGTTTCTCTCTAAATTCTTCATTCCATTATGCTGTTTCTTTATCATCACCGAATAGGGATACTCAACACTATAATATCTCAATGATTTATAATTCAGATCACTGTATAAATCATGCAAGAATCAGAGCACACAATACTTACAGTGAGATGAGGTGGGTTGATTGCTGGGTACACATTTACTATCTCTTGTAGCAGGGCTGCGACTGTACCAAAACTGTGCCATAACATGGGAGGTAAATCGGGCACAACCTCTCGCTTTTTGCTGAAACACATATATCGCAAATGAGCTATATTCTGGAGGAAGAACAGAATTTAGCTCTAGCCTTTTGAAAACGTAGGAAAAGGAGAAAATGCTGGTAAACAGCATTTTCTCCTTCTCCCACAACGTTTTCTACCCTATCAAATATATATAAAAATTCCATCACTTGAGCCACTATTTTGTCATGTGGTGACAAGTCAAAGCAATGATGGTTATTGCCTTCGATACGGTGGAAAATGTGAAAAAAGGAGAAAATGCTGGTTACCAGCCTTTTCTCCTTTTCTCACAAAGACTTCAAATAGCTATTTCCTCAGGCTTGTGAAAAGTCTGGATTGTGCGGTAAAGGGTTCAACCCTTTATCAGGCATGCCCTGGTTGGCAAAATCCTGCAGAAGACCTTCCAAAGCAATGCAAGAAAAGGGGAAAAATGCTGGTTATCAGTTTGTTTTCACCCCATTTTAACCCATTACCACACAATCTCTACTTTTGATGATCCTGAGAAATACGCCTTTAAAAAACATTGTGGGAAAAGGAGAAAATGCTGGTAACCAGCATTTTCTCCTTTTCCCACTATGTTTTCTACTCTTCAGAAAACAAATTTCAAATTTCCTGTCACTTTTATTTTGTTGTCTGTAATTGCTTTCGATTTGGACAAGCCTAAAATTTTGTCATTTGGTAATGAGTTGACTCTTTACCAAATAACAAAATTTTGGACCAAACCATACTGGCAGCATCTGCAGATGACAAAATAAATGTGACTGAAAAAATGGAAATTTGGTTTGGGAAGGATAGAAAGCATTGTGGGAAAAGAAGAAAATACTGGTCACCAATGTTTTAAGACGGCTTCTCTTTCAGTTTAATAAAAGTTGGGATTGTGTGGTTAAGATTTAACCCTTTACTACATGGTAAAGTTTTAGACCTATCCAATTTTAGACCTATCCAAAATGAGAGCATTTGCACACGACAATGTCAAAGAGGCTAAAATGGTGTGATTTTGCTTTGATAGGGTATAAAACATTGTGGGAAAAGGAGAAAATGATGGTTACCAGCATTTTCTCCTTTTACCACAATGTTTTCAGAAGGCTTCTGTCTCAGGGTTGTGAAGTCAAGATTCTGTGGTAAAGAGTTAATCAATATTTTCCTATATTTGAAAAGTTTTAACCATTTCTGCCAGACTCATCATCTCGATATTATTGCTTTCAATTTAGACAGTCCAAATATTTTGTAAAGAATTGAATTCTTTTTTTTTTTGTCCAACCTTAGTTCTTGGAGAGCGTTTTCTCTGGTATCCGGACTGGTAAGTTCACTGATCCACTGATATACTCTCTCTCGTTCTACCTGAGACATCGAGGCATCTGGAATGGTTGGCCCCCTGGCCCCCGCTGCCACAGATGTTGGGGGCTGAGGAGGGTTCATCATTCTGGGCTGAAAAAAAAAAACAATGCACCACTGCTGAACCCTTCAACATTTGACAAAATAATTGATTATCCCTTCAGCACACAATTCCAGGCTTTAACCCTTTACCAAACAATCCCTGATTTTTTCAACCCTGAGATAGAAGCCTTTTGAAAACATTGTGGGAAAAGGAGAAAATGCTGGTAACCAGCATTTTCTCCTTTTTCTACAAAGTTTTCTACCCTGTTGGAAACAAATTTCCATTTTTGAGTTATTTTGTTGTCTGCAAGTGCTTTCATTTTGGACAAATCTAAAATTTCATTGTTTAGTAAAGGGTTAACAGAGCTCCAGATAAAAGGGGGGGGATTGATGGTATTCTTAATTATTTCCCCTTGAAACCATGTTTTGCACACTCATTAGAATCGGCTCTACGAGACATTTCTAATGAGTACCAAAAACATAGGGTTTACTGGAGAATAATTAATATTTTCAAGTCTGAAATCAAAATCACTCCCTCTATCTGTAGCTCTGCAGATACCACTCTGCAATAACACCCCCCACTCCCCTGAAGAAAACTGCTTTTGAAAACATTGTCCATCTAATATGTATTTTATGCAATTGTTTTACATCTTGTCAACACTACTCTTGTAACATCCTAAAAATGAGACAACAGATGCAAAAATTAGTGGCATAAAAGCATAATATGATACATTAACACTTCTAAGATCAATGACCATGTATTGGTTAAGATTTACGGATGTTTTGGTAAGACTAGTTCGGTAATACAGACTTATAGAGTAAATCGATTGGTTGTTTCTGTAACAAAGCAATTATATAGTGTTTATATATCGTGACATTCTTCACACCCAATGCATGGCTTTATTTTTTTTCCGTTATTTAAAACCTTGATTTGTAATTTCCATCATGTTTCATAAATAATATTTGTTATGTACCTCATTTCATGCTATATTTATTGTCCGTGTGGATTGCCTATCTATTGAGCGAAAAAGGGTAGAGAGTGAAGAAATAAAAGGTTTGAACCTATCTTGAACCTATCTATCAATGTGTGAAAAGTACAAAAGTAAAAGGTTTGAACAAAACAAAGCCATACATTAGGTGTAAAGAACGTCACACAACAAAAACACAATATAATTGCTTTGTTACTAAAACATCCAATCGATTTACTCTATAAAGTCTATGTTAGCAAACTCATCTGTTACCGAAACAACTGTCAACCTTGGTTAAAATGATCTACTAACTGATCGTTCTTCAAGTAATCTGTATTTTCTGATAAAATAACTCTATACAAACTACCTAGTTGCTAAAATAAAGTATAACATCGTTTTTTCCACTTGATCTAAGTACTGCAATAATATTTTTTCGATGAAAAAGAAGAAAAGTATGCCTATATTGCAGTTAGATTTGTTTTTTCACAGGAATCTGACATTCTATAACCAGAATAAATGATACAATATGGGAAAAAAAATCCGCCCTATATAATATAAACACAAGGAACGCAACGTCTCGATTGCTGGCGCGAGCACCCGACAGCCTTTCCCAACCAAAATCACTCACGAAACAAACATTGATCATAATCTCCTTCAGCCTAGCGATAGACAAGACATTCATGTACCTGCGACATCCGGCGATACCTCAGTAGACACCTTTCAACCGGAGATATCCGTCATGTTTTACAGCTCTATCAGGACATTTTGATTTATCCGGGTGGCCATTCGCTGACGTCACAGAAATTAGCATATACCGTATTTTCGTATTACTTATTACTATTATTTTTTTCGTTTTTTAAGATACTTATGGACATCACATGATACTACAGATTTTTCTAGAATCTTTAGTATCATTTGATGTCCATAAATGTCTTAAAATAAAAAAAAAATAATAGTAATAAGTAATACGAAAATACGGTACATGCTAATTTACTATTATTTTTTTTTTTTATTTTAAGACATTTATGGAATCAAATGATACTAAAGATTCTAGAAAAATCTGTAGTATCATGTGATGTCCATAAGTATCTTAAAAAACGAAAAAAATAATAGTAATAAGTAATACGAAAATACGGTATGCTAATTTCTGTGACGTCAGCGAATGGCCACCCGGATAAATCAAAATGTCCTGATAGAGCTGTAAAACATGACGGATATCTCCGGTTGAAAGGTGTCTACTGAGGTATCGCCGGATGTCGCAGGTACATGAATGTCTTGTATATCGCTAGGCTGAAGGAGATTATGATCAATGTTTGTTTCGTGGGTGATTTTGGTTGGGAAAGGCTGTCGGGTGCTCGCGCCAGCAATCGAGACGTTGCGTTCCTTGTGTTTATATTATATAGGGGGGATTTTTTTTTTCCATATTGTATCATTTATTTTGGTTATAGAATGTCAGATTCCTGTGGTTTTTTCTTTTTGATATATTGCTCATGAATTTGCTTTTAGATGTTTGTAATTAAATAAACTTATCGAAAATAACTGCATTACTCTTTCGTGAATTTTTCTTTGTACTTACACTTATTCCTTCTCTTTTCCTTCACCAGATTTATACAGAACGTTCCCCTTTGTAAGCATATCCGGGTACTAGTTCTCTCCGAAAACTGCTGCTGAAGTAGCACTTTCACTTGGACTGTCAATTCGAACGTATTGCACCAATTACACGAAATGTACAACATAATAGGTTTTACCAAATTAACATGATACATACCTGAGATCCAACCATGTCACTCATAATTGCATGTTTTGCTTTTTATCCTCCAATATATTAAAAAAAGTTAAGACGAAAATGTTTTCCTAATGGGCAATTCCGGTAAAGATTAAACTACGGATCATTATCGGTATGCGGTAAATTTTCAATTACGATATATATATTCATCAATATTTCCAAGTTAATACTTTAAACCTTTACCACACAGTGACACCTTTTAACGACTCTAGGAAAGAAACGTTTTGAAAACATTATGGAAAAAGGAGAAAATGCTGGTTACCAGCATTTTCTCCTTTTTCCACAATGTTTTCTACTCTTCGCAAAACAAATTTAAAATTTTCAGTTACTTCTATTTTGTCGTCTGCAAATGCTTTCGATTTGGACAAATATAAATTTTTGTCGCATAGTAAAGAGTTAAGTCAGTGTAAAAAACTTTCAACCTATTACTATACAGATCTAGATCTGATTTTATTGATGAAAGGTTTCACAGACAGTGTTAAATCTTTACCACACGAGAAAATTTTAGACTGGTCCAAATTGAAAGCATTTGCAGACGACAAAATAAAGGTGACTGAAAAATTGAAATTTGTTCTGGGAAGGGTAGAAAACACTGTGGGAAAAGGAGAAAATGCTGGTTACCAGCCTTTTTTTTTTCTTTTTCCCACAGTGTTTTCAAAAGGCGTCTTTCTCAGGGGTGTCAAAAGTAGGGATTGTGTGGTAATGGGTTAACTAAAAGAAAAAATAAATACTGGTAACACTTTTCTCACAATTTGTTCACTCCCAAAATGCTTTGCCAAATTTGCCTTGTCTTCTAGAACAGGATATATGCTACAAATACCTTGCATATATCATGTTCCTACATTACTGCCAATCTAATATACCAAATTTTTGTAAACAGCTACATTATAGAAATGACAAAAAATGTATCATCTGTAAAAATAGTGAGCACATATAAGTAATGGATGATATTGCAGATAACGGTGTTTAGTATAAACATATTTATTTTACATCGACTGAGAAACAAGTTGTAACTGTTTAACTCATTACCAAACGACAATTTTTTAGTCTTGTTCAAATCAAAAGCATATGCAGAACACAAAATAAAAGTGACTGAAAATTTGAAATCTGTTTTGTGAAGAGTAGAAAACATTGTGGTTACCAGCATTTTCTCCTGTTCCTACAATGTTTTCTAAAGGCTTCTTTCTCAGGGTCGTCAAAAGTAGGGATTGTGTGGTAATGGTTTAACACATAATCTCTATCTCAATGAACCTGAGAAAGACAGCTGTAGAAAACCAGCATTTTCTTCTTTTCCCACAATCTTTTCTATCCTTCTAAAACAGTTTACAATTTTTAACTCACATTTAGATCTACTGTTATTTTGTTGTTTGTACATTCTTTTAATCTGGACTTGCCTAAAATTTTGTGTTTTGTTGCAAGTTTAATCAGTAGATATTTTGAAAGATTTTAGCAGAGTTGAAGACAACTTCATTGGCTGTAAGTAGAATTAACCTCTCTCGATTCTGCTTTCTGAGAACTAAACAAGTACACGCACCAAATTTGTGGGCCAATGAAAATCCCTAAGTTCACACCCACTCCTGGGTATCGAACTCTGGACTTTATAGTTATGAGGCTGGCACTCTACATACCCCACAACCACTGACACCACAAGAAAATTAAAGTTGAAAAAAGTGGATAGCTAACAGAGCAGATAATTACATCAAGGGTCTTATGAACATTAAAGTTTGCAACAAATGCATAAGCTGAAATACAAACTGCATCTTGTGAGATTTGAACCTATGCGGACACATAATCCTGGTTTTTCGAGGCTTAACCCTTTCCCAAGCGACAAACTTTTGGACTAGACCAAATTGAAAGCATTCCCAGATGACAATTCAACTCTTGCTGAAAAGATTATTTCTGTCTATGATAGGGTAGAAAACATTGTGGGAAAAGGAGAAAATGCTGGTTACCAGCATTTTCTCCTTTTCCCATAATGTTTTCAAAAGGCTACTATTCCAGACCCGTAAAAACCAGGGATTGTTTGGGAAAGAGTCAAAAGACCAATACCATAACCATTGAGCTATAGAAATACCTCTCTCACGTAGCTGTTAGGTATTTTATTTAAATTAGGACAAAGCCATGCATGAAAGAGTGGTCTACTGTAACAAAGGATGCTGATACGAGTCAGTGATATTAATGTCTGATGGATTTTGGCAGAGCTAGAAATCATGTCAGTGGATGCTAGATAATAGCATTTGCAGACGGCAAAACAGTGGAGGCTCAAATGATGGGTAGAAAACATTTTGGAAAAAGGAGAAAGTATTGATTACCAGCATTTTTCTCCATTTTCTATAGTGTTTTCAAAAGCTTTTCTTTCTCATGATCATAAAAACTTAGGATTAACCCAATACCACACAATCCCTACTTTTGACAACCCTGAGAAAGAAGCCCCTAGAAAACATTGTAGAAAAAGGAGAAAATGCTGGTAACCAGCATTTTCTCCTTTTCCAACAATGTTTTCTACCCATCACAAAACAAATTCCGAATTTTCAGTCACTTTTATTTTGTTGTCTACAAATGCTTTTGATTTGGACAAGCCTAACATTTTGTAGTTTGGTAAAGAGTTAATTGTGTTGTAAAAGGAACAGACATGTGCAAAAAATATACGACCTTTTCAAAACTCGTAAGAAACAAGTTTTGAGATAATCTTTGGAGAAGGACGCAGGATAATGCAGCATGCATCAGGATGAATGAACTTTTTACCACATAAAAGAATTTTACACTTGTCCAAATTGAAAACACTGCAGAAAACAAATGTAGAAAACAAATATAAAGAAAATTGGTTAACCCTTTATCATACACTTTTAACAACTCTGTGAAAGAAGCCTTTTGAAAACATTGTGGGAAAAGGAGAAAATGTTGGTAACCAGCATTTTCTCCTTTTCTCACAATGTTTTCTTCCCTTCCTGAAACAAATTTCAATTCTTTAGTCAGAATCATTTTGTTGTCTGCAAATGCTCCCTATTTGGGCCTATCTAAAATTTTGTTACTTGGTAAAGAATTAAAATAGAGGTTTTGTGTTAAGTAAGTTTAAAAAAAATGTGGCAAAAGCATAAAATGCTAGTGACTGGCATTTTGCCTCATGTTTTTCCCCTACCATAGACAAAATCTCATTTGTTGCCTGCTGTTGCTGTCAATGGATAAAAAATGATGCAAACAAGACCCCCCATTTTATTGAATAAATTACAAATGAGCATGTAACTCCTGTACATTACACTGATTTGGAAATAAAAAAAAAATACACAAGGGAGTCAATTATGATAAAACTTTATCACATAACCTCCCTTGTTTTCAGTGTAATATACCCATTACAAATTTTCTTATGTCATACACCTTTGATATCACATTTGTGTGGCATCGTCTTTGATGTCATTTTGTACGTACATGTATTACATAGAAGTAAATGGGTTTTGTGGGTATTACTGCAGGGGCATTTATGAATGTTTTTGCATCATTTAATCTATATTTTGTGAAATGTCATTATGTGATAAAAAGAATCTGGCATTCATGGACGTTTCAGATAAAATTTTATTCAACTTGTCAAGGAAAAATGTTATTAACAACATTTCCCTTGACTCATTCAATAAAATCTTATCTCAAAAGCCCACCCAAGTCAGATCCTATGTCAGAAATTGTATTTGTGAAATTAATATTTTAATTCTGTTTTGGCTAAAGGTATTGACCTGGCAGGGTGTAGCTAAGCTTTCACTTAAGTCGACCAGTTTATTCTTTTATAGCTCATTGTTTGACCAAAATCATATCTGTTGCCTGCAACTGCTGTGACAAAAAATAATGCAAAAAAAAACCACCAACCTTTCTTTGAATAAATTACACATGAGCAATTAACTTGTGAACATTGCATTAACTTGGAAATAAAAACACAAGGAAGTCAATTATGATTTAACTTTAATACGAATTTAATGTGAAATTAATACTACAATTCTGTGTTGGCTACAGGTATTGACCTGGCAGGGAGTGGCTAACCTTTCACTTAAGTTGATCAGTCAACAAGTTTATTTGTTTATTTTAGTGGTCTTGAGCAAGTTTAGATGATTTACTGTAAATCTGCCTAAATACATGCATTGTAACAGAACTTTATTGGTCCTTTAATAGCTCAGTAACACTGCTTGTGATAAATTCCAAATTACCTATTATATCTCAATCTAAAATGCAGTGAACTGTAACATAGAGCTCCATCCTACCAGGTAAATTCTTCCAGCTAATACCAGTTAGACGACATAATTTTAGACTGGTCCACTCTGAAAGTATTTGCAGACGACAATTCAATCATAGCTTTAGTGGTGGAATTTGTTTTTTTGGTGGGGTGAAATACGTGGTTGGAAAATGATAAAATGCTAGTTATCAGAATTTCCGTCTTTTCCAACTATGTTTTCAAAAACTATCTTGGTTGGGATAATTAAACCCAGGATTAAGGATTAACTCTTTGTCACATGACAATATTTTAGACCTGTCCAAATTGAAAGAACACTGAAAACATATTGAATGTAGCCCAGATGTTAATTGGTTTCTGTGTCTGAAAGAGAAGAAAAAATTGTGGAAAGAGGAGAAAATGCTGGTAACCAGCATTTTTCCAACAATGTTTCCAAAAGAAGTCTTTCTCAGGGTTGTCAAAAGTAGGGATTGTGTGGTAAAGGGTTAATGATAAATGCACAAGGAGAAAACACTAGGCAGTATTTGAGTGAAACAAAGTCATTAACTCATTACCACACGACAAAATTTTAGACTGGTCCAAATTCAGAGCATTTGCAGACGACAAAATAAAGATGACTGAAAAATTGAAATTTGTTCAGGGAAGAGTAGAAAACACTGTAGGAAAAGGAGAAAATGCTGGTTACCAGCATTTTCTCCTTTTCCTACAGTGTTTTCAAAAGGTTTCTTTCTTAGGGGCGTCAAAAGTAGGGATTGTGTGGTAATGGGTTAAATCTCTTCATCAAATGAGAATAATTACCTCTTTACCAAACTGGATGATTTTGGACTTGTCCAAATTGAAAGCATTTGCAGATGACAATTCAAATGTGGCTCAAATGGTGCAAATTTACTTTAATAGGGTAGAAAGCATTGTGGGAAAAGGAGAAAATGCTGGTAACCAGCATTTTCTTCTTTTCCAACAATGATTCCAAAGGGAGTCTTTCTCAGGGTTGTCAAAAAGTGGGATTGTGTGGTAAAGGGTCAAGGATAAAGTGCACAAGGAGAAAACACAAAGAAGCATTTGGGTGAAATAAAATCATTAAATCTATTCATCAAATGACAATAATTACCTCTTCACCAAACTGGATGATTTTGGACTTGTCCAAATTGAAAGTATTTGCAGACAAATAAAATGTGGCTAACATAATGGGGTTTATCTTTGGAAAATCAGAAACATTGGAGGACAAGGAGAAATTAATGCTGGTTACCAGCATTTTCTCCTTTTCACAAAATGATTTTGAAATGCATTTTCCTGCAAAATTGCATGGGTTGAGATATATCCAGCTAATAATTATAAGCATTTGCACATGGCACATTACATATGGATTGGTTCAATAAGATTTTACTTTGAAAGGGCAGAAAACACTGTAGGAAAAGGAGAAAATGCTTATTTAAACTCAGTACCAAACAACAATATTTTAGGCTTGTCCAGATTGAAAGCATATACAGACGACAAAATAAAGGTGACTGAAAATTTGAAATTTGTTTTGTGAAGGTTAAAAAACATTGTGGGAAAAGGAGAAAATGCTGGTTACCAGCATTTTCTCCTTTTCCCACAATGTTTTCTGAAGGCTTATTTCTCAGGGGCATCAAAAGTAGGGAATGTGTGGTACATGTAATAGGTTAAACATCTTTATTTTACATTGATTGAGAAACGAGTTCTTGAAACTTAATACTAAACTCTCTTCATTCTGTTTCTTGGGAATGTTTCTTTTAGCACACTGTTGGAAAACAAGAAAATGCTGCTTATTTATCAGTATTTTCTTCTTCTTTTCCCATACTGCTTCCAAAATCTTTCTTTATTGGGATCTGGATTGTTTTGTAAAGGGTTAAAGTTTATTTATCGGTACCTTGTTTTTGGAAGTTTGGACAAAATATCAAAATGTGTTAGAAGACCCCAGTGATCACTGCAGAATCTGTGACAAAAAGGAAGTCTATTGAACCCAATTAATTCAAAATACACAGGCTGGATCACCCTAGGCTTGGAGTGTCTGATATAAAGACGGTCAAAACGGAACTTTGGTTTTGGACCATGTTGACCACTAATTGGCAGATTATCATTGTACCGCAGGTCCCATGTGAATTCTGCATCTTTGCGTCTCCCGGTGACTTCCCATATATCATCAATGTTTGCAGGTTGACCTCCAATTTGAATGAGCTAGAATGTGACAAAATTATGCAGTTGATCTCAAACCCTCTTTAACCCTTTACCACACAATTCTGACTTTTAACAACCCTGCAAAATTAGCCTTTTAACTCATTACCAAACAACATTATTTTCTGTTTGTCCAAATCGAAAGCATTTGCAGACAACAAAATAAAAGTGACTTCATATTTGTTTTGTAAAGGGTAGAAACATTGTAGGAAAAGGAGAAAAAGCTGGTTACCAGCATTTTGTCCTGTTCCTGCTATATCTTCAAATTTCAATAGTCCTTATTCTTAAGGGTTGCTAAAAGTCTGGATTGTGTGATAAAGGGTTAAAACACAGAGGTTAAAGAAACTGCCCATGATAAACAGTGTTGGCTTACTATGAGCCATTTCTTCTTTCACCACATGTACACCAAATGACAAAATTTTGGACTGGTCCAAATTGAAAGCATTAGCAGACGACAAAATTTAAGTGTTTCAAAACTTGTAATTTGTCTTGGGGAAGGGAAGAAAACAATTTTTTCAAAAGGCTTCTTTTACACAGTCCTGAAAACCAGGGATTGTTTGGTAAAGAGTTAAAATTCATTTACAGTGGGCAATTTTCCAAAATATTTCCACATTAAAGATGCCCGTCTACAGCTGGTGAGCAGAACTGCTGTTAAATTTCAAAAAATTTAGAATACCGTATATGCTCGACTATAAGACGCATTTTTTTCCCTAGAATTTTGAGCTTGAAGTTAGGGGAGCGTCTTATAAGCGCATAATCAAAGGACTTAGCAAAATTTCATCTGAAGAACGTACTTACCTGCTGATCAGCACGAAGGAAAAAACACCTCACAAACCAGTCACGCTGATCACAAACGAGTCACGCTGATCTAAAGCTATAAGTGCCTAAGTAATAGCTGATTTTATCACCCATTGTGTGAAGAAATAAAAGTTTAAAACACAGTTATCGCGTTTTACTAGTTAGTTTAGATTAAAAATTACTCGACTGAGCAGTTATTTCTCTTACTGTGTCAGTTTCAGCCAGTTCATTTATGGCCCACTAGTACACTGTAGTACAGATAAAAGTACGGTCTACTTATTGACCCTTATCACGATTCTAAAATTCAAAGATGAATCATTACTTTTTCAAAATCAAATGCGTTCTAATTGATAAGTTTTGGCATTGTGACGAATCAGAATGGTGTACACGAAATTAGTAAACTAGGGTAAAAAAATTTCACGGTGCAATTCAGATCTAAATAAGAATTATGAAGCATTTATTAGTTGATCGTGGAGGTAAGGAGGTAAAAGGTTGTGACTGCAGTCAGACTCTGGTTTACAAGACAGTACACACCTATTTTTAGAAGTTTACAAATCAGATGTCAAAATTTTATAGGTTACACTACCCAGGCCATCGATCGATAAATTAGTGCAGTTTACATCACTTTGGTCAACTCTTTACAGAACGACATAATCTTGGACTGGTCCAAACTCAAGGATTTGCTGACAAAAAAGAAAAAATAAAGCGGTTCAAAGATTAAAACTTGCTCTTGGCGGGTAGAAAACATTGTAGGAAAAGAGGAAATGATGGTGACCATCATTTCTCCTTTTTCCACAGTGATTTCAGGAGGCTTTTTTCTCACAGCCCTGAAAACTTCAGATTGTTTATAATTCGTGGTATTTACAACCTGGAAGAAAAAGACTGATACAACACAATGTGTTGGAAAATTGGAGATGCTGATGAAACAAAATCCTGTTTTTGAGTCTGGTACTTTTATAATATTCTTTGAAATCCTTTGAATTTGGACTGGTCCAAATTTCTTTCTTTTGGTAGAGATTTAAATTACAACCTACTGAGCGTAATACACTTGAATACTTTAGTTCTTTGATTTAACTCTTCCTGTCGGCGAGATAAGTAGTCTGTACACCTATTGATAATTAACAGTTAGAGCAAACCGTCGAAGGCCTAATTTCCCCGAAAGGATTATTTTAACGAAAATGTGAGTGATTTGGTCTATACCTTACACTTCTTTCACCCTTTTCTTTTTCCCATTTTAAAAAGAAATTAGAGTTGAATCAATGTATGATCGGCTAAGATACAGGCTATTCATTTTTGGAATGATGCAACTTTGACACCCGACGATAGATCGTAATATCTGCTTGGTGTATATCCAGCTGAATAATCACAATTTTAGGACTGTTATGGTTCGTGTGAAGTCTACATGCGTCTTATAGGAGGTCATCAACGAAATCCCAGATTTTGAATCACAAAGTTGGGGGAGCGTCTTATAAGCGAAGGCGTCTTATAGTCGAGCATATACGGTAGTACAGAAATCTGTCCTTTGTGTACACAAGGATAAATTACCAACATATATGGTGTAACTGAAAAAAAAACCCGACAGACTTGTTGACGATCAAAGCTGTAAACAATGGCGGTGCATCACGGAAATTTATCGTTGGTTTCCGCAATGCAGCTACATGCATTTTCTATTGACCGTAATTTAAGCAACCTTGCAACCAACAGGCGTAATATTTGGCATAAAGATATAAGAATGACTATATTTTGATAAAATATAAACAGACTTAAAACTGGCTTGAAATGAGTATAAGGGCCTCTTTAACCCTTTACCAAATGACGATTATAGACTGGTTCAAATTGAAAGCATTTGCAGAAGACAAAATAAAATTGATTGAAAATTCAAAATTTGTTTTGTGACGGGTAGAAAATATTGTGGGAAAAGGAGAAAATGCTGGTTACCAGCATTTTTTCCTTTTCCCACAATGCTTTCAAACGGCTTCTTTCTCAAGGTCGTTAAAAGTCGGGATTGTATAGTAAAGTGTTAAGTGAAAATTTAAGCGATTGGTGTAACCTCTTGGTCTCGCAGATTTAGATCACCACCAAATATGACTGTTTGATCAGGTTCACATTTTTCCATGAGTGAAAAAGCTTTTTTCAATTGTTGTCTTCTCTTTGGCGCATTGACAAGCGTACTGTCCAGGTGAGCCGTCATGAAACAAAAGTTCTCTCCCTTGACTGTACACTGAAAAAGAAAAAGAATCATGGCTAGTTTGGATTTTAGGTGTTTAACTCTTTACCACACAATCCTGACTTTTAATGATACTGAGAAATAAGCCTTCTGAAAACATTGAGAGAAAAAGAGAAAATGCTGGTAATCAGCATTTTCTCCTTTTCCCACAATGTTTTCTTCCCCTCCCAAAACAAATTTCAAATTTTCAGTCAATTTCTATTTTGTTGTCGGCAAATGCATTTAGTTAGGACCAGTTTAACATTTTGTCGTTTGGTAAAGACTTTAACACTGTAATCTCAAGTTTTTCCAACCCAGAGAAAGAAGCCTTTGGAAATCAATATGGGAAAAGGAGAAAATGCTGATTACCAGCATTTTCTGCTTTTGACACAATGTTTTCAACCTATTGAAGGATAAATACATGTAATATCATTTGAAAAACATTTGAATTGTCGTCTGTAGTTATAAACATATTTATTTAACACTGATTGAGAAAAAAGCTCTTACAACTTATACCACAGGCCTTTGAAGCTCTATTGGTCTATCATGGAACACTAAAATTGGCCATGGTCGATCATCTCACGCTTATAGCACATTGGTGCATCGCCTGTATATCACAGAATATATTCAAATTTTCATTGACACTATTTCTATAACTAGCAAACAGGCCGGTAACTCCCTGGAGATCTATAATGTACATGTATATAGTAAGACAATGTGTGCAATGACATCGAAAAAAAATTGACCCAAAAAAAATGTCTGTTTTTGTTTAACCCCTTTACCAAACAATCCATGGTTTTTACGACCCTAAGATAGAAGCCTTTAGAAAACAATGTGGAAAAAGGAGAAAATGCTGGTAACCAGCATTTTCTCCTTTTCCCACAATATTTTCTACCCTGGTGGAAACAAATTTCAATTTTTGAGTTAAGTTTATTTTATTGTCTGCAAGTGCTTTCATTTTGGACCAGTCTAAAGTTTTGTCATTTGGGAAAGGGTTAAATATCATCTCTGAAAGGAGACTGGGGTAAAATTTTTCCTTGATTTCACTGCACCTGTTGTTCTCACTGCACAGGATATGGAGGGAATCCCTAATGTGCTATTTATAGTAACAGCTAGTGTCCAATAATGAAAATTTTGTTACCCTTTAATAGACAAATGGAGTTTCAGAGATCTATGGTTATACTAATCTCTCTCAATTCTGCTCCCTGTGAACTGCACCAGTACTCATGCCAAATGTGTGGGCCGATGAACAAGTCTCCAAAGTTGACACCTGCCGCCAGGTCTTGTCTTGTAGTTCCAATATTATGGACAAGCCTAAAATTTTGCTATAGTGAAGGGTTAATACCACGGCCTATTTTCATCAACTGATTCCAAGTATGTGTAATATTCTTGGTCTAACACTACATTCAGAAAGTAACACATTTCTTATTGGCTAAATCAATTGGCTCAACCAACCAGAAATGGCATTACTTTGAAATTTACAGTAAAGTAATTCGGTATATGTATAGTTGTTGACTGTGGCCTGATGATATTCACTTGATGAAATAAATTTCGATCTTTTCACCAAAAAACCCCCAAATATCCTCTATACAACAGGAGAAAAAATACAACCATTAAGAAGAGGGATTCAGGAAGCAAAAAGTCAGTCTTGATGCATAAATCATATACATGAAATCAAGTTATACTCACCTCTACAGAAAGGATGTGTCTTCCCATATTAGTTGGTATTGGAAATATAAATACTCTTTTAATCCTGGATACATCTTTTCTAAGAAGAATGGCCACAAAATAGCCATGTACAAGTGCTGGAATTATGTAATACATTAACAACTCAGTCTTGAGTATCTCCAGAGTTGACATGACAACTTCCTGAAGAAACACAACATGCGGCTCGTCTCTGCAAAAGTCAAATAACAAAGCTGGATGCATTACCTCACCTTCAATAATTTCGACCCAATAACAGAATGCCATATATTAATACTTTTTGGTTTGCATAAGTTGGTCACATGACCATCAAGTGCGCATATCTGCTTACTGAGACTATTTTCAACCAAGCGTCTGACTGACGTAAAGGTTCGTTTTATGAATCAAATTTTAATAAAAAAAGTATTCTGTTTGATAGTTTATTCTCTGAACCTCTAAGTGATACTGTAAAATATGCACCAGCACATGCATAAGCAAGCTGCTTTCGTTATGTCTGTTAAAACATGTTCTTTGCCACAATATTTTTTGTGGATATCGGTCAAATTTATGACATAGCCAATATCATTCATGACATCAATGTTAATCCCCACTTTAACCCTTTACCAAACAGTCCCTGGGTTCTAACGACCTTGAGACAGAAGCCTTTGAAAACATTGTGGGAAAAGGAGAAAATGCTGGTAACCAGCATTTTCTCCTTTACCCACAATGTTTTCTACCCTGCTGGAAACTAATTTCAATTTTTGGGTTATGCTTATTTTGTCGTCTACAAGTGCTTTTAATTTCCATCAGTCTAAAATTTTGTTGTTTGGTTAGAGCTAAATGACTGAGGAAGAGGGCTTTTAAAAGCACTGCTGGAAAAGGAAGACATGTTTTGCTGTTAAACAGCACTTTCTATAATTCCAGTATCTTTTTCCACCTAATCGTGGACAAATTATGTCTTTTGGACCAAGGTGGCTACATGATTTGCACAGCCGTGAAAAAGTTTCCAAGTTCCCTGCCACTGACCATACAACAAATTTATTATACTACAAATTTCTATCCTTTCAAAGCATGTTAAGCAAAATTTTCCTGTGGTATAATCTCATGAATTGAGTATGCTGACGAAAGAGAAATTCCCTTCTGAGTGCCCTAATTCAATAAAAACTCGAAACTGACATCACTAAAACATGCAGTTTGGTGCATAAATGTGCAGTCTTGGTGATTGATCGATGCCACCATTTTGGATGTTGTGTAGTGATGTTTATGGGGCACTCCATAGGGAAACTGGCTTTACATGGCTTTTGCCAGGGAACAAATCCAGGCATGTTAACCAATCAGATCACAAGAAATTTCTTTGCAGTATACTAAAGATTTATATCACACAAAGCTAAACCCTTCTGCAAAAATCTTGTTCTTATTATCTATTTTACATTAATATTGAGAAACAGGTTTTTACACTTAAACTCTTTTGATTCTGCTTCCTGGGAACTACACCAGTACTTGTGTGGAATGTATGGACCAATGAAAAATCCCAAAGATGACACCCACTCCTGCGTCTTGAACTCGGAAATTTTGGTTCAGACGCGCTACCCTCACAACCATGGACACCACTCACAACCACAAACACCATGACCATGGAAAAAGATTACTCTAAGAAAAGGTGATAGGAAAAGGAGACAAAGGCGGTTATTCTTGTGTCTTCGAAAAATGTTTTTTTACTTATTGAAAGATGAGTCAATACTTGAGCCACTCGAACTTGCAGTGTGCAAATGGTTTAACAATTAACAATTCAAAACCTACAATATCTTGAATAGAGTTGTTACTAATGGCTTACCGCACAATACTTTTACAAACACCTAGCGTTCTGGGCCTAAGGTCTTCCTTGTCTAAACCATCAATGTTCCATGACAACAACCTGATTCTGTGTGGCTTCTCGTCAGCTGTCAGAAAAATGGTTTACTAATTTGAACTACTTTAACTCTTTACCAAACAATCCCTGGTTTTTACGACCCTGAGACAGAAGTCTCTTGAAAAAATGGTGGGAGAAGGAGAAAATGCTGGTAACCAGCATTTTCTCCTTTTCCCATAATGTTTTCTACCCTGCTGGAAACAAATTTTAATTTTTGAGTAATGTTTATTTTGTTGTCTGCAAATGCTTTCATTTTGGGCAAGTCTATAATTTTGTTGTTTGGTAAAGAGTTGAATACAAAGCATTTGCAGACAATGGAAATGATAATGATGGCTTGGTGGGTGGAATTGGTCTGTAAAAGGGTAAGAAACATTGTAGGAAAGGGAGAAAATGCTGAAACCAACATTTTCTCCCTGTCCCACAATTTTTTTTCATTCAAAAACATCACTCCTCAAAGTTGCTACAACGCAGCGCAGTATTGTGGAGAGTAAACTTATTTCATCTAAGCACTTTTTCCTGGTAACCAGCATTTTCTCCCTTTTTCCACATTGATTTCTTCCTTTCCAATCACTAATTTCAACTTCTAAGTGACACTTATTTTCCCATCTACAAATGCAATCTCCTAGCAGAGTTGTCGTTCGTTACTCTCACCATACATGTCTGCGATAGGCTAAATGACAAGAATCTTGTCAAACCGAGGAAAAGATGTATTGTTACTGTTTAACTGTTTCATATGTAAAATTATAAGGTAGACAAAAGAAATATGATTCTGAATACATTATAGGTGCGTTCAAACTGATGAATTTACCTGTATGCAATGGAACTATTTTTTTCGAGCCTCTTTACTAATCAGACTCTTACGCCAATTTTAACAAAAATGGCTGCACTTTTTCACATTTCCTACCACTTAGTCTGATTGGCCGTATGCTGTTTGAACAGCATGCAAAGTGATTGATATTGGTCTTTCTTTCACCGGCGTTTGTGTTGCCATTTTGAGTTCTGGTCATGTGACAAAAGTATCACGTAATGCAGACTACTTTCTGAGCCCACTACAGAGGTGAATGTGAATGATCCGGAGTGCAAAAGAGTGCTGCAAATGCTTTGATTGGGGACCAGTCTAAAATTTAGTTGTTTGGTAAAAAGTTAAGTAAGAATGTTTGCAAAGCCAGAATAAAAATTAGATAAAAACAGAAAGTACAGTGTCAGTTTAGTCTGTGCAGATTGCGCATGCTGATCCAAGACATCAGTTTATGCAAATGTTCGAATGCTTTTTTTTCATGTGATGCAAGCCATATAAGCAAGTGATATCAGCTCATACCTAGTACTTCAGTGACAGAGTCTGCTGGGCCCACTGACAGTTCTGATAGAGAAATTGAAACAGCAGAAAATTCCTTATCACTGGTAGCGCTTCCAGCAATGTCTTGTTCTTCTTTTTCTCCTTTCTTCTCGTCTTCTTCATTACTAAACAAAACGTTTCTGTATTATAACAATTAATCCTATGTAGAGTACAACTATATATAAGGGATATAGAGGATAATTGTTTCGTTTTTTTTTTCGGTGAAAGATCAAAGTTTATTTCACTGAGTGAACATTGTTGTAATACATGTATTTTCATGAGTGGTGCAGCCACAAGTGAAAATGTTACCAATGTTGTCCACAAGATGAAATAAATTTCAATCTTTGACCAAAAAACAAAAACAAATATATTCTATTTATTTCATGCATTTAACCCTTACTGGGAGGAACTTTACCAAAATTCAATACAGTTCTTCCCTGTAGTTGGTTATTTCCGTTTATTTATCGTCGCTACCGGTTGCCCATCTGAGCGACGCCCCCAGAGGACAGTTAGTTGTTACGGGGGATAGTGCAGGGATACAGGTAGAAACTACTGAGACCTTTGCCTGGTTCTTTAAAGTGCTCGGCGTATAGCAATGTCACATGGGACCTCGATTTAATGTCTCATCGGAAAGACTATTAGTAATTTTTTAGTTGGCCAGCCGGGGAATCAAACCCACAACCTGTAGTGACCTGAAACATTGTTTTCACAGGTCCTACGCTCTACCTACTGAGCTATATCGGCTGGTACTCTTCCCCATGGCATACCCCTTCCGCATAACAACATGTTACAATATTAAGTCAAGTGCGAGAAATGTATGGTAAGTGATGTCATATTTCCATCCGGTTGTGAGTCATGCGCATTTTACTAAGGTAACTAGAATATAAAAAAATCGGTATTTTCATTGGTCGTTCCCTTGGAATATAAAAAATATTTTCATTTCTTGATATCCTACTGGAAAGCATGAAATAAATTTGTTTATTTTTTCAAAAGTCAAACTTTATTCCATCGAGTGAACATCATTGGTAATAATTTTCATTCATTGTGCAGCATCTGATCCCTGAAATCTTTTTTATTGCAAAAAATGATCAGAGAATAAGCCTTTGTTGATATATATTAGAACATTTCTAATTTCTACTGTGATCCGTCTAGATCCTTGACCCTTTACTAAACAATCCCTGGTTTTTACGACCCTGAGATAGAAGCCTTCTGAAAACATTGTGGGAAAAGGAGAAAATGCTGGTAACCAGCATTTTCTCCTTTTCCCACAATGGTTTCTAACCTGTTGGAAACAAATTTCAATTTAGTTTTAAATATGTTTATTTTGTCATCTGCACATGCTTTGAATTTGGACTAGTCTAAAATTTTGTGGTTTGGGAAAAGGTTAATACTAGCACTAGCAATTAGTCCTTTTTACTATTGGCAAAAATCACATTTCTAAGAATCAGCATTTTATTTGTGCTGCATTTGTACCCTGAGAACCATTTTTTTGTAGCTTTTGGCTTACTTTTTGATACTGAAAACAAATTGATTGACTGAATGGTATTTTATTCTGCTTTAACTCTTTACCAAATGACAAAATTTTACATTGGGCCAAATTGAAAGTATTTGCAGACGGCAAAATAAAAGTTACTAAAAGTTAAATTTTCTTTTGGGAAGGTAAGGAAACATTGTGAGAAAAGGAGCAAATGCTGGTTACCAGCATTTTTTCCTTTTCTCACAATGTTTTCAGAAGGCATTTTTGTCTGGGTTGTTAACTTATGGTTAACAAAATTATGATTTTGGCTGTATCAAGGCAATAGTTCACATTTCTCCTTTTCCCACAAAGTTTTCTACCCTATCAAAAAATTGCCCCATTAAAGCCACTATGAAATTCTCGTCTCCAAAGTTTCATTTTGGATCGGTCTAAAATTTTGCTGTGTGGTAACAGCTGAAAAGTGAGTTAAAAGGTCGTCGCCACATGGAGATTTATATAAACAATGAAAAAGTGACCCTGTTAACCCATTACTGCAAAATTCATACTTTTGACAAACCTGAGAAAGAATACTTTAGAAAGCTTTGTGGTAAAAGGAAAAAATGCTGGTTACCAGCATTTTGTCCTGTTCCTGCTATGTCTTCAATAGTCCTTTTTCTTATGGGTCGCTAAAAGTCTGGATTGTGTGATAAAGGGTTAAAACACTGCGGTAAAAGAAACTGCCCATGACATTGCCCAATAATGTTTTTTACTCTTCACAAAACAAATTTCCAATTTTCAGTTACTTTTATTTTGTCGTCTGCAAATGTTTTCGATTTGGACAAGCCTGAAATGTAGTTGTTTGGTAATGAGTTAAGGCATGATTTACCCTTTACCAGATGACAAATTTCAGACTGGTTCTAAATTGAAGCATTTTCAGGCAGCAAATTGAAGTTGGCCTTAAATACAAAATTTTTTCCTTGATAGGCTAGAAAACATTGTGAACAAAGGAGAAAATGCTGGTTACCAGCAGTCTCCTTTTCTCACAATGTTTTCAAAAGCTCTCTTCATAACGGTTGTTAAAAGTCGTCATCATGTGGTAAACAGTTAAACAATTTGACACAAGCTAGTGTACCTCTTTGGACCCTGCATTGCTTGGCTTTTCTCCTCTGTCACCATTTCTAACAAATCCCATGAATCTGCTACCTACAATCATACATGTAATTAAATTGTATTTTGTTTAACTCCATTTTCAACATTATTTCAATCATATCGTGGCAGCCAGTGCACCTTTCCATGCTTTCCTGGAGTCCCTTTTACCAGTGTACTGGTTTTCATGCTCAATTTTCTTTCCAAGCCACTGGCTGCTTTCCCACATAACTATCATCGAAACAATGGTCAGTGGTGAGAGAGGAATGATTCCTGTCACAATGACTATCATCAATCCTCAGGAAGAAATTGGCCGAGCTGGGGTTCGAACTCACGACCCTCTGTTTTCAAGTCCTGAATGCTACCGTCTAAGCTACCTGTATTTATAAGCAATGATCTTCCATTGATCTAACAAGGAATATATTGACCTTTTCAGCTCTTTTCTAGCTGACAAAAAATTGAAAGCATCCTTGAAAAAATTTAACTCTTTACCAAACAAGAAAATTTTAGACTTGTCCAAAGAGAAAGCATTTTGCAGTTGACAAAATAAATGTGACTCAAAATTGACATTTGTTTTGGGAAGGGCAGAAAATTATATGGGAAAAGGAGAAAATGTTAGTTACAAGCATAATATTTTCTACCCTATCAAAGTTGGAAAACATCATATTAACAAGATTTAATTTGTTCTCCACAGATGCTTTGAATTTGGTCCAGTCCAAAAATGTGTCGTTTGGTTAAGAGTTAAAAAGGAAGAAAACTTTCTAGGAAAAGGAGAAAATGTTGTTTACAAGCATTTTTTTTCATTTTTTACAGTGTTTTCAAAAGTCCATTACAACAGCATCCTTAAAACACTGTACTACCTTAGAAAGGGTTTAACCCATTACCACACAATCCCTACTTTTGACGCCCCTGTGAAAGAAGCCTTTTGAAAACACTGTGGGAAAAGGAGAAAATGCTGGTAACCAGCATTTTCTCCATTTCCCACAGTGTTTTCTACCCTTCCCAGAACAAATTTCAATTTTTCAGTCACCTTTATTTTGTCGTCTGCAAATGCTTTCAATTTGGACCAGTCTAAATTTTTCTCGTGTGGTAAAGAGTTAAACATTTTTGAAAAAGGAGAAATCAAATATGCACTCATGACAAGCAGTCTTTGCTTGTGATAAGTTGTTTTTCCTTTCACCACAGTGAGCATAGATTTCAAACTAGAAGGCCCTGAAGGGCCTGATATTGCTCTACTGGCAGAGATTTTGCTTTTATTCTAGCATACACTATGAATTCATGATGCAAAAAGAAAAAAAATATAATGATTAAAACCAGAAATGCCGACTTCAACAGATTAAATAAGAAATCAAAATTTTCAACTTGAAATGGCTTCTTTTCCCATACTGATTGTCAGATTTTTTTCAAAATCGATATGGTTGAAGCTATTGATAAGATAAACAAACTCTGCAAGTTTCACAAAAATCAGATAACAAATGCAGACTTTATCACGTACACAAGAAATAAACAAGAAATGCATATTTTAATGCGTAAACAAGAATTGGTAATTTTTAACTTGAAATGACTACTTTTCCCATACTGTTTGTTGGATTTATTTCAAAATCGATAATGTTGAATCTAATTACAAATGCACATTTTATCCCGTAAACAAGAATTTGAAATTTTGAACTTGAAATGGCTACTTTTCCCATACTGTAGGTTGGATTTTTCTCAAAATATATTGGGTTGAAGCAACTGATAAGATAAAAAAAACTGTGTGATTTTCATGAAAATCTGACAAGAAAGACCAACTTTATTGTGTAAACATGAATTACAAATTTTCAACTTGAAATGGCTACTTTTCCCATACCCTTTGTTGGATTTTTCTCAAAATCAATAGGGTTAAAGCCATTGATGAGATAAACAAACTGTGCAAGTTTCACAAAAAACTGACCACAAATGCAGACTTTATATCATGAACAAGAATTAGAAATTTTCAATTTGAAATGGCTACTTTTCTCATACTATTTGTTGGATTTTTCTCAATATCAATAGGGTTGAAGCTATTGATGAGATAAACAAACTGTGCAAGTTTCACAAAAATCTGACCACAAATGCAGACTTTCTCGCGTAAACAATAACTAGAAATTTTCAACTTGAAATGGCTACTTTTCCCGTACGATTTGTTGGATTTTTCTCGATATCAATAGGGTTGAAGCTATTGATGAGATAAACAAACTGCAAGTTTCACGAAAATCTGACTACAAATGCAGACTTTATCACGTAAACAAGAATTGGAAATTTTCAACTTGAAATGGCTACTTTTCCCATACTGTTTGTTGGATTTTTCTCAAAATCAATAGGGTTGAAGCTATTGATGAGGTATACAAACTGTGCAAGTTTCACGAAAATCTGACCACAAATGCAGACTTTATCGCGTAAACAAGAATTGGAAATTTTCAACTTGAAATGGCTACTTTTCCCATACTGTTTGTTGGATTTTTCTCAAAATCAATAGGGTTGAAGCTATTGATGAGGTAAACAAACTGTGCAAGTTTCATGAAAATCGGGCAACAAATACAGACTTTATCGCGTAAACAAGAAAAAGACTAACGGAGGGACGGACGGAGAGACGGATGGACAGACAGACGGACGGACGACGGAAACCACGCCATGACATAAGCTCTGCTGCCTGAAAGCCAGTAGAGCTAAAAACCCATTTTTGAAAATTCCACTGTACGCAATTTCACAAGGATTTCCAAATTACGAGCAAATATGAGAAATTCTATCAACCTCTTGGTTGCACAGATTCAGATCACCACCAAATATGACTGTTTGATCAGAGTCACATTTTTCCATCCATGAATAGCCTTTTCTCCATTTTTTTCCTCTCTTTCCTGCACCATCATGGATACCCTCAAGGTAAGCTGTCACAAGAATTTTCTTTTTTCCCTTAATTGTACACTGAAAGACAAAAAAATACAGAATGGCAGTTTACAGGACAGCTATATCCCCCACTGTCCCCATCCCGGTTCAGTTCCTGCTTGACCTAAAGAGCACTTCATTACATTGAGCCTTTTATTATCATCTGCCTTTGTCCTCAATAATTATGATCTATCCATGTATGAAATTTGAAGCCAAGAGCTTATATAATTTGAAAGTAATGCTCCTGACAAAAATCCAATCTGTAAAATAACAAAGGGCAATGACTCCAAAATAAGACCTAATTATGGATCTTCTGCCCTACACTATTTTTCTCCTTTTCCCACAGCATTTTCAAAAGTATTTTTCCTCAGGGTAGTTAGAACATGGGATTGCTTGGTAAAATGTTGTGCAGCATATACATTAATTACATCACTTTTTATTCCTTTCTAATTAATTGGTTAAAAGAGCAACCTTGGGTTTATATTCAGCAACTATATGTAAAAGCATTCAAAGTTAATTCTTTATTTCTGATTGGCCAGAGCATTTGGTTTAGCCTATCAGAAGCTGTGGTGTTTTCAAAATTAATCAAGCAATATCTTTAACTCATTATGCTAGGTTCACACTGTTGGGAGATTAGTAACGAGAGACACGATTTGCAGTCCGCAACTAATCATGAAACTTTTGGGAACTTTTTGGTTTGGATACCAGATGATACAACTAAGAAACGATTACTTGCGCTTGGATGCGACATAACTGTGATTGGTCATTTCAGTTCACACGACCATTTATGATATGGTCTTACGTTCATATATGATACATTCCGATCCATTAAGATTATCCCAGTCAAGTCTGCGATTGAATCCCGATTCGATACGATAATTATGAGCCGGGGTCATGAGTTATGACGATGTAATACATACAGATACATGTGGATAAGTCGAGATACGTTTATTGAGAACCAATGCGTTATGTTTCACTAAGATACAATGGTTGTCGTGCTGCTTTTCACAATCATATCCGAGGAAGAGTTTCGATCCATTGGACCCCGATGAGCATATATGGGCCACGACTGTCCACAGACTAATCTGTTTTTTGTGAAAACTAATTGCTGAGGAAAGTGATCATGTGATATAGATCTATGCAGTATGCAGACATTATATCACCAGAGAGGAAGAAGACAAGTAGTTGCCAGACCAGCAACAACCACAGCCTGCAAGGGCCAGGAGAGCGGTAGTCAGACAGTTCTGGGTGTGACCATGGCTCACAAAAGAAAGAAGCCAACAATGTGGTTAGTTTTCTAGCCTCCTCGACACATCATACAAAAATATTGAAGTTGCCTTGATGAAAGATAAATTAGACAAAAACGCCTTGTTTATTTGACTTAAAGATACACAATACCACATTTTTATTTTAGATTTAGATTAAATTCTTGTTTTCAGGATCAGAATTTCTTCTTCCTTTTTATCTGTCTTGCACACCATAGAAATTTTTGATTCAGCAGAAAAGATATGTGCATTCAAGTATTTTTACTGCATATCTTTAGGATAAGTGGGTTTTTTTTTTTTCATTGTTTAGGGTGAAAATGTGGTAGGTTCTATGAAATTCTCTGTTTTTTACCTTTCCTTACAGCCCAATCAACCAGGCTTGCAGGCTTTCAGGAAGACTTCTGGGTTTATTTCCAGAATTGTTGGTGTTGGAAAGCTGCCATGAGTAGAACCTGAATGTTTAATGTTGAAGGGAGTGTGTTCGTTTTAAACAATACCATGTACTGCTGCTGCAAAGGATGCAGCATTTCTTACTTCGATTGTCTCGATGTGAGGGATCAAAAAGGAGAACTTATCTCTATCCTATTAATCAGCACATTGAACCAGAACTTTGCCTTTGCCTTTGCCTTGTCCAAGACTGGTCCTGATCAACAGGATTTAGAATCACAATTTGATGAGATCTGCTATGTTTTGTTACGATTCAAAAAATCAATCGTGTTGATTGTAGAAATGTTTTTGACGGCCAAAAAAATTCATGCAATTCATACGATTAACACGATTGCCATGATTAACATCAAGTTCTGATACAACCTGATAGGCCTGATAGGATCATCATGATTTGCTCACTATTTCAATCGTGTTGCAAATCGTGACAGTGGGAACGTAGCATTACCAAACGACAAAATTTTAAATTGGTCCAAGTCAAAAGCATCTGGAGACGACAAAACAAAATTGACTGAAGTTTCGAAATTTGTTTTGTGAAGGGTAGAAAACATTGTGGGAAGAAGAGAAAATGCTGGTTACCAGCATTTTCTCCTTTTCCCGAAATGTTTTCTAAAGGGTCCTTTCTCAGGGTTGTTTAAAGTAGGGATTATGTGTTAATTGCTTAAAAAGATAGACACTGTAAATCTGCCAGCAAATAGGCAGGGGCTCTAAGAATAAACATTACTTTTGTCTACATATTTGACCAATCACAATCTATTAATTCCTTATCAGTTCCAAACAGTCGATCAAAAGCAAGCACATTCAGTTAAGCTGAAAAATTCTTGAGAATAAGACAAAAATTGTCCCAGAGGAAGCTGGTGAATACAGACTTACTGGTAGATCTATGAGCCATGTAATCAAGTTTAACTCACCTCTACAATGAGGGTGTGTCTTCCACAAGTTTTCATTCGTGATAGAAATATCAATACTCTTGTAATCTTGGATACATCTTTTCTAAGAAGGACTGCCACAAAATAGGGCAGTATATATGCTGGGATTAGGTAATACATTGACAACTCTTTTTGAAGTATTCCCAGACAAGGCCTTATAACCTCTTGAAGAAATACAACATGTGGCTCTTCTCTGCAAAAGTCAATAAACAAGTTAAGATACATATATAATACAGGATTACAGAAAAGTTTGGTAGCACTTTTGAGCATCGATGATTTATAGCATTTAATTTTGGATGAATAAATAATGGGTGTAGGGAATTATACATTAGAGAGACCGGCGACAAATTAAGGAAGAGAAAATGGTCTTTTTTAAACAAGTCAAAGACCCATTCACAAGGCAAATGCCTTTAAGTGCGCATTTAGACAAATGTTCTAAAACCTCTCCAAAATTCTTTCCTTTCTTTAAAATGCACATCAAATCGACTCTTACCGACAATACTTTTCTTTATGATGAAAAAGATGGCTTTGGAAATGGTTGCAAGAAAAGGAGAAAATGGATGTTACTTGTATTCTCACATATTTCAACTACATACATGTATATGTATGTTTTAGAACTATTTTTTGAAAGACAAACCAATGCTGAAGCCGCAGTTAATTTGTAGTCTGCAAAATTAATACTTTCACAACGAACGAGTGTATAATTTTATTGTTCTGTAAGGAGTTAAAACAAATGACTTACTGCGCGATGTTTTTACATATACCAAGAGTTCTGGCACTCAGGTCATTCTTGTCTAAACCATCAATGTTCCATGACAAAAACTTGATTCTTTGTGATTTCTTATAACCTATGAAGAAAATAACTAATTTGACTCAAAAATTGAAATTTGTTCTGGAAGGGTTGAAAACATTGTGGGAAAAGGACAAATACGGGTTATCTGCATTTTCCCCTTTTCCCAAGATGTTTTCAAAAGACTTCTTTTTCAGGGTCAGGAAAACCAAGGCTTGTTTGGGAATGGGTCTTTATAATTAACGTGACTCTAAAATTAAAACTTGTTCTTGAAGGGTTGAAAACATTGCAGGAAATGGAGAAAATTCTGGTTACTAGCGTTTTCCCCTTTTCCCACAATGTTTTCAACTACAATATGATAAGTTAAACCAAACTTTCAAGTCAATAGTGTGTACTCCGATGATTTTTCTTTTTTTTAGTGAATCCTGTCTTCTTATCGGACAGTGTAGATCAAAGAACAGACTGCACGTTCTGTGCAGTCTGATCTTTGATCTACACAGTCTGCAAAAGGTCAGTGAGTCATGCACAGTAGCCCAAGTGCCAACTCTTTACAAAATAACATGTTTTTAGAATGGTTGAAACTTTCAAGCTGATAGTGAGAACCTAAATGAGCTTTTTTTAAATTTTTTTTTTTTGTGGAACCTATCCTCTTATCAGACAGTTTAGATCAAAGATCAGACTGTGTGATTTGTGCATTCTGATCTTGATCTACACAGTCCACAAATGTCAGTTAGTTGTGCTTAGCACCCTAAATTTTAAGTCTACTAATCGACACATTTTTAGACTGGTAGCAATTGGCAGCAATTGAAGATGTCGATTTAAATGAAGCTAAAGTGATGGAAATTTTAGTATGAAAGAGTCATTATCTCCCGCTAGATGGCATTCTATAAATACTCATCTTTCTAATTTTTGCATCCTGGGTATAGAACCGAACCACTTTCCTATGCGACAACTGTTACTTTGAATTTCAAACTAAAATAAACGCAAGCTTACTCAATAAAACGCTACCTCGTGCAATTCACTCAGCTATGATCAGCAGTTCAGAGAAATCTGGAGCTAAAGCAGGTCTCATTTCTCCTCAAACACATTGATAAAAGCTATATTCTACATTCATACTTTATAGAATGTAATATTACAGTCAGCCCACTTTCGGGGCTAGTGATGCATCATATAAGACAGTCGAATCTTTGAAGAATATGACATGCGCAGACAGCGATGAAAGAGTAGACTAGAAAATATTTCGGGAAAGGGAGACTATGCTGGTAACCAGCATTTTCTCCTTTTCTTGCAAAGTTTTCAAAAGTTTTATTCTTCAGGTTTGTTGAAACTCAGGATTGTTTGGCAAAGAGTTAACCCATGACCACACAATCCCAACTTTTGACGCACCTGAGAAAGAAGCCTTTTGAAAACACTGTGGGAAAAGGAGAAAATGCTGGTAACCAGCATTTTCTCCTTTTCCCACAGTGTTTTCTACTCTTTACAAAACAAATTTCAAATTTTCAGTCACTTTTATCTTGTCATCTGCAAATGCTTTCGATTTGGACAAGCCTAAAATATACTTCGTTTGGTAATGAGTTAACACAGTCTCAATAACGACGCTTTTGAGTGTGGCACAAAAAGTCTTTTAAAACCTTTATATGGCTTGCAACACGCGAAAAGGGACGTTCAGACAATTGCGAAAAGTGTCGTCTCAGATAAGCATGCGCAGTTTGCGCAGGCTTATTCTAAAGGACACTTACCGTTTTTATGTAATTTTCTGTTTTGCGCAAGTTTACTGTAGCACAAAATCTGTTGTAGACGTTAATTACCGTCTCGGATTAGCCTTTGAGGATTGCGCAGCCTGATCCAAGACAACATTGAACGCAAATGTCTGCATACTCCTTTTCGTGTATTGCCGGCCATATAGGCAAGTGATATCTCATACTTGGTATTCCAGTGACAGAGTCTGCTGGGCCCACAGACAATTCTGATAGAGACAATGAAATGCCAGAAAATTGCTTATCATATTCATCTCCTCCAGCATTGTCCTGTTCTTCTTCTGCTCCTTCCTTGTCCTCTTCTGTTCCTTCACTATTACGAGAGTAATGTAACAATTATATGTAGAGTATATCGTATCAAATGCATGTAGCCATAGAGTGATTCTACTATCATTATATAGTTGGTTTACTTCAAAAACCTCCTAATTAGACCTTCTTTCAAGCTGTAGTTAAAAGCTTTTTGAAGTAAACTGACAATATGAAGAAAAGATCCATTTCCATATCAAATACATATGAGCCAATGGAAAAAGGGGGCTTAACTCTTTACCAAATGACAAAATTCAGAACTATTTCAAATTGAAAGCAATTGCAGACGACAAACTAAATGTGAATAGAAAAATTGAAATTTAATATGGGAACGGTAGAAAAGATTGTGGGAAAAGGAGAAAATGCTGGCCAGCATTTTCTCCTTTTCCCACAATATTTTCAAAAGCCTTTTACTTTGTCGTTAAAAGTGGGGATTGTGTGGTAAAGAGTTAAAGCATGTCTGTGATCCGTGATACTAGACAAGTCATCTCATAATTCGGGATCCATAAAAACCAAAAATTTGTTTAACTATCAGCAGTGTCATTAGGAATATTTCGACACTTTTTGCAGATGCATTAATCCTTTCCCAAACGACAAATTTTACACTCTTCCGAACTGAAAGAGTTTGCAGACGACAATTTTAACTATCATAACAATGGCAGAAAATTATCTGAACGGACAGAAAACACCGTGGGAAAAGGAGAAATTGCTCGTTACGAGCAATTTCTCCTTTTCCCACAGTGTTTTCAAAAGACTTGTATTGCAGAGACGTAAAAACAAGGGCTTGTTTGGGAAAGGGTTAAGATCCTTATTCATAAAGCATGACTCACATGGAATACAATGACGTTATCAAGTGCATCGGGGTCTGTAGTTTGACTGCTGGCACCCATAGACTATATATTATTTCATGCTTTCCGGTAGGATATCGAGAAATAGCAGTGAAAATATTTTTCGATCTTACACTGGTACCACCAGTGAAAATACTGATTCTCACATTCTTGTTGCCTAGGTAAATTGAGCATGCCTCACAACTAGATGGGAAATATGACGTCATATACCTTACATTTCTCATGCTTGACGTAATATTGTAATGTGTTGCTATGCGTGAGGGTGCACCATGAGGAAAAACGGAAAAGAACTGTACTGGATTTTGATAAAGCTCCTCCCAGAAAGGGTTAAAAGCATGAAATAATTAGAATATTTGTTTTTTTCGGTGAAAGATCGAAATTTATTTCATCTCGTGAACACCATCGGTAATATTTTCATGAAAATTTGAAAATTTTATCGATGGTGTCCACTCGATGAAATAATTTTTATCTTTCACCGAAAAAGACAAATATTCTCTATGTATAAACAATGGTAGCAGGAGTCCAACCACAGACAATGTGTTACGAAACTTTCCTTGTTCTTGTAGATCTATTTGATTCAAGCAGTGTGAGAAAATTTTGTACTGTGTGAGACCAAATGTTGAGGGAGATGCCACAATTTTCTTATGCAAGGAGAAGCAAATGCAGGTGCCAAGGAAATTTCTAAATTGTAATACCATGCATTCCTTTTATATTAACCTACAATTTTCAGTGACAGAATTTTGCAATTATAGACATTTTATCAAAAAATGATAGAAAAAATGAGACTATTATTGAAATGCTGATGAATATTATACCGTAGCATTTTGACTAATCAAATGGCCAGATTTTCTAAATTTGGCCAATTGACCTACTTTTTGACCTGCCATGAACCATTTTCAACATTGTCTGCTCATTTCATATATTCTTGATTGATTGAATATGCATTTATTTATCGTCGCCACCGGTCTCCCATATGGGCAACGTCCCCTGAAGGCCGTTAGTATTGTTACGGGGGATGGTGCTGATACGGGGTGAAACCCATTTTAAGTTACGCCTGGTTCTTTTATATGCTTAGTGTATAGCACCTTCACATGGGACCTCAGTTTATGGTCTCATCCGAAAGACTATTGGTGATTTTAGATGGCCAGCGGTGGGGATCGAACCCACACCCTAAAATGACTAGAAACATCATTTTCATGAGCCCTACGCTCTAACTATTGAGCTATGTGGGCTGGTCATATATTCTTTGAAGATTCCACCTGTCTTTTGACTAAATTAAACATTAGCAGGTAGCATTTTATAGAGAAAAAGTTTATTTAAGTTTGAAATTCAAAGTAATGGTTGTTACATAGAAAAGTAGTCTGTACCCACGATACCCAAATTAGATAGATGCATATTTGTAGAATGCCATCTAGCAGTAGATGGGAGATAATGCCATTTTCAAGTTTCAAGTTTTCCAAGATGTCATCAAAGAAAAACGCTTTGCCCTATAGTTTCATGAATTTCAGGTTGAAAATGAGGCGTCTATAGTGTACACAAGCCCTCTGAGCTACTCTTTCATCCCTATTTCAAGCTTGTCTTAGATTTTACCGAGACAAACATTCTGACCAAATGTCACAGGTATATGATTGTAAATGTGGCCTCCGAGTAGAGTGCACACAAGGTAAATGTTGATGACGAACGACACATGACGGACACTGGACACAGCATGATCGCATAAGTTTAACATGAGCATTTTGTGCTCTTGAAAGTGTGGTAAAAGTAAATTTTATGGCACATATTGGCAGATTGTTGATAAGCTCAAGATCTATTTATAGAATGGGTTAAGAGACCCTGATAAGAGCCTCCTTATCAGTAAGGACAAACCTAACCCTTTGCCGAATGGAAAAATGTTAGCCTTGTCCAGAGTAAAGCATTTTTATTTTGTCCTTGAACAGTTAGGAAACATTGCATGTTCTCCTTTTCCAACAATGTTTCAAAAGCCTTCTTCCTCATGCAAATTAACTCTTTTCCAAATGACAAAATTTTAGGCTTGTCCAAATCGAATGCATTTGCAGACAACAAAACAAGTGACTGAAAATTTGAAATTTGTTTTGTGGAGGATAGAAAACATTGTGGGAAAAGGAGAAAATGCTGGTAACCAGCATTTTCTCCTTTTCCCACAATGTTTTCTACATGCTTCTTTCTCAGGGGCGTCAAAAGTAGGGATTGTGTAGTAATGGGTTAAAACACTGGTAAAGGGTTAACTCTTTACCAGACATCAAGATTTTGGACTCACCCAAATTTAAAGCATTTGTAGAGGATAAACTTAAATTCAAAAACTTAAATTTGTCTTGAGAAGGGTAGAAAACATTGTGGGAAAAGGAGAAAATACTGGTTACCAGCATTTTCTCCTTTTCCCCCCAATGTTTTCAAAATGTTTTGTTCTTAAGAGTCGTAAAAACCAGGGATTGTATGGAAAACGGTTAAACAAATTTACCCAGGCTAACGTACCTCGTTTGACTCAGTGCTTGGCTTTTCTCATCCGTCTTGGCATCTGAATAATAATCCCACCAGTCATCTACCTAAAAGCACAATCTATTATAGGCTTGCACCATGCGAGTAGGGTTATTCAGACATTTGCATGAAGTGTCGTCTGCGTAGCCTAATCCGAGAAGGCACTTCACCTCAATATTAGATTATTTCCTATAGTAGATTCTTTTGGAACAGAAAATCACATATGGTCGGAAAGTGTCATCTGAGATCAGCCTGTGCGGAGTGCGCAGTCTGACCTGGGACAACACTTTACGCAAATGTTTAAATGTCCCTTTCCGTGTGTTATAAGCCTATAAGTTGTGATCTTAATCAATCTAATAAGGCATTGCTTTCCAACTCTTTTCTAACCGACAAAAATTTTAAAAAAATCTTTGAAGAATGTAAATCTAGATGATTCAACCCTTTACAGCGGGAGATCCAGACTTTTTACAAGGGACAAGGCGGGTCCCCGGGGTGTGTGTGTGTGTGTGTGGGGGGGGGGTGTTCCGAAAAATAGAATAGCTCGAAAAATTACAAGAACTTTAAGAAAAACCTAATAACCCCATTCCACTAGGCCGCAATCTACGGCGCTCCATGTGCTCATACAGAGCGCCGTAGATCGCCTCAGATCGCTCCCGGGTTGATGATTATGAGGACACTCCCGCTCAGATAACAACCAGATGACGCTCCGCTGGCGATCAAGTAACGACCATTGAGATCCGATAGCGATTGAACAGTTCATAGTCACTATCGTAGCCTCGCTAGGTGTTGCAACCTTATGCGACCTGTTTTTGCTCCGTTAGCGACCCGAGGCGTTGACCCTCCCTTCGCTCCTTCCCCTGGGTGGCATACTGTAGTTTACTAAAGAATTTATTGTACCTACACCAGGTGGTCTCCAAATGCGAAATGATGACATGATGACTTTGTAGGATTAAGGTCCCTCTGTGCTCGAGGCATATATGGTATGGACCATTAGAGAGAAAGAATCGGATACAAGGAACTCCGGTACAAGCCCCGAGCTCTTCTTCGAATATACCTCCTTGGTTCCTTAACGTGCCTAGTGTAAAGCACCGACAAACGCGAGGCTACCTCTGGGTTCCAAACCAGTCCACCTTGTGGCAAACACAAGGTGTCTCAGAAAGGTCATGGTTGGGCCGGGTATCGAACTTCGGGCCTTAGGATTGAAAGTCCGGCGTTTTACCACTGCACTACCGGTCTGAGAGACAGACACTCTGTTATGTAGTCCTCCAAAAGCGCGATCAGAGCGCCATCATATCGCCACTTGATCGTAATGGAGCGCTATCCTATTGCCACTCGATCGTAACAGAGCGCTATCATATCGCCACTTGATCGTATGGGAGCCCAATCATATTGCCACTTGATCACAACGGAGCGCTATTGCATCTCTGATGGTCGCTATCGGATCACATAGGAGCGCAATGACCGGCATATTGGAGGAACATTAGCGCTCTTGAGCGATCCGATAGCGCTCCATTTACGATGTTTACATTCAAGTTGCATTTCGATAGCGATTTAAGCAATTAAGTAGCGATGTGACGATCGTTCTGAAGAGAGCGCCACGGATCTTTGTGCAAGGGAGTAGACTGGTGGCGACCTAGGCGATCTTGGCGATCCGTTAAAGATCTGTTAGCGTGCTTGGCGTTCTTGGCGCTCTGCATGGCGATCTACGGCGCTCCGTTAGAGCGCCGTGGATCGCGGCCTAGTGGAATGGGGGTTTAACTTTAAAGTTACCTTAGTCTTTGAGTACTTTTGCAACTTTGATTTTAGTACCACCTTCCTTTAAAGCCCCAATAGCGCTCATATAGAGGTATTTTTGAGCGTTAAAATAGTCGGAAAAAAGACACGAATCTGCTAATTATACTCTAATTTTGTCAACAAGGGGATAGAAGCGTTCATTGCAACATCGGCTCCTGCTACAGAACCATTTGCATTTTTTCATTATCAACTCTCCCAACTCCAAAAAGACGTTGCTACATCTATTCGGAATGATTCTGATGTCTTATATTTGGGCATCACGTGATTGATAATGATGACGTATATCCACAGACGCTATGTGCTTCCTCTACATGAAAGCTACTGCGAAACCTCGGTAAGATTTTAATTTTCTGGAGATTAGGACTGCGTTCCTTGTATGTTGATTGGTAAATCGGAGTTGCGCTTTCATCATTCTGATCAGGACATGAATAAACACCGTTTTTTCTCTTGTCAGAGCTGTACTGGTAGAAACTTCGCGTCTCGGCCCATAAAACTTTCGGTCCATTACTATTTCGTCCAATAAGACATTCGGCGTTTATACATACAAAGTCGAATGTGTAGGGTAAACAGGGTTGTAATATGGACCAGGGAAACCTAGTTAAACACATTGTGGTTGTTTTGTAGTGAAGATCGGACTTTATATTAGGTGCGTTCGGATCTTGGTCGTAGGTAGTGAATGAGTTTAGAAGTTTGTTTTGTGAAAAAATAATTGATGAATTTTGATCCGAGTTTAACATCAGGTGGTAGACGTTTTATATTAAATGTCAGAATTCTTACCAGGTATATTCTGGTCTTGACTAACGTTACAATGTCAAACCAGCATATTTTAAGTCTCAACTTTCAAGAGTTTGGTTTAACTCATTACCAAATGACAATATTTAAAGCTTACAAGTCCAAATCGAAAGCGTTTGCAAACGACAAAATCGAAGTGACTAAAAATTTGAAATTTGTTTTGTGAAGGGTAGAAAACATTGTGGGAAAATGAGAAAATGCTGGTTACCACATTTTCTCCTTTTCTCACAATGTTTTCTAAAGGCTTCTTGCTCAGGGGCGTCAAAAGTAGGGATTGTGAGGTAATGGGTTAACTTGCAGTTTACAGATATCTTTTCAGTCAGTTTTTAAGAAAAAATTGGTGTTATTTCATCAATTAAGTCATTGCATACAGATGAACCCTACAGATGCAAGACAGTTGAAGACCATCAGCAGTAGTACACTTTACTCAAATAGATCTAAAGCATTGTGATTGAGAATCATGTTTTTCATGTCTTTTTTACTGATCACTTTCCTTTCTAATCTAACAACAATGTATCTTTTTAGGCAGGCAGAGAGACCAAGATGTTTTTAAACTGATGATTAGATACCCCAGTCTGGTGTTATATCCCATCTGAAAGGATTCCTTTTTTTACAGATTTCAACAACATGTCAACAGGTATTTCAATGATATTTATGTCAGGATCTAAAATACATTAATGTTAGAACTTGTGTCTTTTGTATTCGGAGCTTAAATACTTGACCAGACAAAGGTTCAGCTTTGTACATCCATACCATAGACTGCATGTGCACTAATTAATTTTTGGAAAGAATCAAGTTTTGGAAAGAAGCAATTGTATGTAACAAGCAAATATTCCTTTTTTTATTTATGACTCAAAGCCTTATTAGGCAGGAAGTCCGATTTTGGACAACAAATGGGATTAATGGCCAATCCCGGACGAGCCCCCATCTTACGAACAAAGAAACAAATGAATAAATGCATGGCAGATATGAGGGACCGAGCGGGATTCGAACCCCGGAACTCCCGGACGCAAGGCCAATACCTTAATCACTGAGCCAAAGCGATATCTCCCTGACGCAGAAGCCAGGTATTGTATTTAAATCGGGAGAATGCCATGCAGGAAGGTATGGTCTCTCGTAACATTATGGATCCATAAAACCCAATTTGTATAACAGTGGACTTGAACTGATGGTAGAATGGTACTTTGACATGCAGAAAATTTGTAAAGTGCAAAAAGAGTCATCCCATGTCAGCCTACACACACTTTTGACAGAGCATGGCTCCTATATTACAGTACAGTATTTAGCAAGAAACTTATAATCTTGTCATTTCAGTGTCTCATTTTGCACAAAGCCGGCCCAGTAAAGCCAGGTTACAAGGACATGAATGAACTGCGTTTGATGGGCCATCAACATAGGAGGTCGTGATTGGCACAAAGTTGGGAAATGGTAGTGTGATAACAAAATTAGAATTAAAAAGAGAAAATGAAAAAAAAGAGACTTTTTGAAAAAATTGTAATTTAGTTACGGTGAACAATGTAGGTACATGTAGCTTTAAATGTCAGATAACCATTTTAAAGGCAATCAGTATCAATATAGTATACTGAAAAGAAAATCTTATTATTCACTCTTTATCATAAGACAAAAATGCAGACTTGTTAAAATTTAAAGCATTTGCAGTTGATTTTTAACCCTTTACCACACAATCTGGAGTATTCATGACCCCGAGAAAGGACCCTTTTGAAAATATTGTGGGAAAAGGAGAAAATGCTGGTAATCAGCATTTTTTCCTTTCCCACAATGTTTTCTACCCTTCCCAAGACAAATTTTAAATTTTCAGTCACTTTTATTTTGTTATCTTCAAATGTTTTTAATTGGGTCCAGTCTAAAATGTTTTCCTTTGGTAAAGAGTTAACTCTTTACCACCTTCCCTACTTTTGACGACCCTAAGAAAGAAAGCCTTTGAAAACACTGTGGGAAAAGGAGAAAATGCTTACCATACAATCCCTACTTTTGATGACCCTCAGAAAGAAAGCCTTTGAAAACATTGTGAGAAAAGGAGAAAATGCTGGTACCCAGCATTTTTTTTCTTTTCCCACAATGTTTTCTACCCTTTCCAAATCAATTAACAATTTTCGATTCACATTTATTTTACCACATAATCCCTCCTTTTGACGACCCTAAGAAAGACAGCCTTTGAAAACATTGTGGGAATAGGAGAAAATGCTGGTACCCAGCATTTTCTTCTTTCCCACAATGTTTCCTACTCTTTCCAAATCAATTTACAATTTTCGATTCACATTTATTTTGTCGTCTGCTTTCAATTTGGGCAAGTCCAAAATTTAGTCGTTTGGTAAAGAGTTAACCCATTACCAGACAATCCCTACTTTTGACGCCCCTGAGAAAGAAGCCTTTAGAAAACATTGTGCGAAAAGGAGAAAATGCTGGTAACCAGCATTTTCTCTTTTTCCCACAATGTTTTCTACCCTTCACAAAACAAATTTCAAATTTTCAGTCACTTTTATTTTGTCGTCTGCAAATGCTCTCAATTTGGACAAGTCTAAATTTTTGTCGTTTGGTAATGGGTTAAACAAGAATCAAAGGATGAAATTTGTTTTTGAAGGTAAATTAATCTGTTCTAAGACATGTATTTTTTATCAGTTTTTTGGGGGGGTTTAATAATACTATTTGAGTTACTAGTATATCACACTGCCCATTGCAACTATCCCAACTGTCAGAGCTTGTTTGATCCGTGTTCCATACACACCATACACATTATTGCTAAGCCAAATAAGTTCAGACCATGTTTGGGAAGGGAGAAAAATGAATTTTGTTTCAGTGGCTATCATCAATCTGCAGAGAGAATTTGTATGGTTTATTGGCATCCTTTATGGTATTCAATAGCTTGAATCAGTTTGAAAAAGCATTAAGGTCTAAAGTATACAGATCACTCGCTTATCCCAAGCTAGACTAATTTTTATCCAAGGATTGATGATAGTCATTGTGACAGGATTCATTTCTCTCTCACTGCTGACAATTTTTCAACAATGAGCAGCCAGTGGCTTGGAAAGAATATTGGTAAAAGTACTGGTAAAAGGAACTCCAGGAAAGCATGGATAGGTGCATTGGCCACAGTGATGATTAATTGATTTTATGGTTGGTGTTTTAAGCTGCTTTCACCATTTTCAACAGTCATATCACAGCAAAAGCCCACATATTCATATCTTTCTGGATTTTACCAGTTCTAGGCTCTGAAGTGTGACTGTGTCGTGCCAAATGACACTCACGAAAAACAAAATAACTGAAAAAATGGTGTTACAATACCATACAATCCAATCATTAAGTAGCTTGTACCATAATATCAACATTGAACTCTTTACAGGCTACAAAATTTCAACTTTCCAAAACAAATTTCCATACTAAACATGTACTATTTTTCATCTGTAAATACTTTCAAGTCTAAAATTTTGTTGTATGTAAAGAGTTTATAAATCATAATACAGAAATAGGTTGAATAACAGATGACAGGTTTTGGATTTGTGTATGAAATGACAGAAAGCATACAGGGAAGAGAAAAAAATGCTAGTTATCAACATTTTCTACTCCTCCCACAAAGCTTCTAGAGCTTTCTTCTTCAGGGTCGTTAAAATACAGGATTGTTATCTACAGGGCTATAAAAAGCTTGAAAATGTTTATTAAAACAACTGCAGTTTGCTCAAACATGCTTTTTATTGGTCTTGAACTTTTTGTAAGATATGTTTTTGTTGCTAAATTCTAGAACTTTAAACTGGGTGTAGAGTTAGATATACATGAATAATTGTCACTTTTGTATCACACATAGTCATGCAAATATACAACACAATGATCATGTCTTATGTCATTGTTCAGCCTTGTTGTCTATGGACTTTGGACTTTCCATCATTAAGCACCTAAGGTAGAAAGAGAAAGAGAAACAAGTAAATATATTCAATTGATTTGTGGTGCAATGCAATAACTCTATTTTCAACAGTATTTCAACTGTATAGGAGGAGCAGAACACTTACTCATGTTTACTTGGTCAGTTACAGATATTTTTGGCAAAAGAGTTAGAGGAGGTTACATATTCATTGAAACTACATGTACCTCTTTAGCTCCAGCTACAGTTTATATTTAGAACAATATTTAAAACATCAAATTAACCAAAAGGCTATGGCGGATGTACATGCACCGTCACATCCTCGGTTTTTTTCAATTTACTGCCAATGTATATTAAGTGTCATTGGAAAAGGAATCGACCCTCTGTAACTCTTGAACAAACTAGTAATTTGGATTTTGTTCATGGGGCAGGGTGGAAAAACCTGAAAATTTTAAAGACTTTGCAAAGGATACTAGTAAACGAAACAGATGTAAAAGAAACATCATTTTAACCCTTTTGAAAGCAATATAAGTTTTAACAACCTGGAGAAAGACCCTCTATGCAAACATTGACAAAATGTTGGTCAAATGCAGCCTATGGGAAAAGGAGAAAATGTTGGTAGCCAGCATTTTCGTCTTATTCCTTTCTACCCTTTTAAAGAGACTTTTATTATCTCAGTTACTTTTTCATCAGCAAAAAATTTCAATTTAGAAAAGACTTGACCCTTTCCCAAACAAGCCCTTATTTTTACATGTCTGCATTAAAAGTCTTATGAAAACAATGGGAATTCCGGAAAGGAGAAATTACCCGTAACAAGCAATTTCTCCTTTTCCCAGTGTTTTCTACCCTTTTTGAGAATTTTCTGCCATTTTCTCCAAATCTAAAATTGTCGTCTGCAAACTCTTTTGGTTTGGAAGAGTCCAGACTCTGTCGTTTGGGAAAGAGTTAATTGTTGTTCTCCAGTAAATATTTGATTTTTGTTTGTCGGAGTATTTTGTACCACTTGAAACATTATTAGTTCTACGGTCAGAGCATGTTTCCAAGTTCCCTACCACCTGACCGCAAAACAAATTTATTAGACTGCAAAGTTTTATCATTCTGACGTTTGTTAACTCTTTACCACATAAACAAAATAATAGACTTGTCCAAATTGAAAGCATTTGCAGACAACAATTGAAAAATGGTTCAAATGATGAAATTTGTCATTAATAGAGTAGAAAATGTGGGAAAAGGTAAAAATGCTGGTTACCAGCATTTTCTCCTTTTTCCACAATGTTATCAAAAAGCTGTAAAAGTTCGGAATTTATAACATTTGCAGATGAAAAATTAGACATAGCAGAAATGATATGATTTTTTTCTGAAAGAGATGTTAATGTTTTGAAAAAGGGAAAAGAAATATTGGTTACCAGCAATTGTTCCATTTGCAAAAATGCCTTGAAATCATTTTCAATATTAGAATTACTAAATAATTCTTAACATGGAAAACTTTGATGTTTGGGTTAAGAGCTGACAACAGGCAACACCCTTTAACATCGCTGTATGTATGAATGTATTTTATTTTTTGTCTACGAATTCTTATTGTGATTATATAATGTATTTAAAATTATAAACTAATATTTACACCTTATTGCCTTGCTTATTGCATGAAACATATCTGTCCTTGTATGAACTGTCATCTAAAGTGGCCAGTTATATATTGTAACAAGCATACGGAAGGCCAAATATTCCTATGCTACATATTCTTCAGCAACACCACAGAATATGTCTTTGAAAATTTGATTGTTCTGCTGTATACCCTAAAAATAAAAAAAAAATCATAATCTCTTTTTCAATTCATCTCAATCTGAAAATCTGGGGAAGAAATAAAATGGAATTATTGAAATGGGTGTTTTTATACTCCACTTCATTCCATTTGACGACAGAATAACCTCCAGCATAATATCCAGCATAATTATAATTGGACTGTTGGATTGTTGGTGCATCTCCAACCCTTTACTAATTTACTTCACATGTTGTTTGTACTAGCAAGGAGTTGGGGTATGTCATAGTGCCCCAATGGCAGCAAAAGTACATGAAGTAGGTCTTAAAATGCATCTAAATTCGAATAATAACAGAAGTATGGAAATTATGGAAGGTGACAATCTGGTATTTTGCAGCCTGTGTAAGTGTTAGTTAATGGCAGAAAATGGAGTTTTATAGTAGGTCAAAAGTTGCCATGTCCCTCAGTCCTTTGGTTTCTTTTACCTGATTTCAGAAAACGGGGGTTTTTTGCCATCAAATTGCGCTTGCATTGATCGTAAAACCAACATATTGTCATCTTCACAATACTTTCCATACATTATTTAACCCTTTTCCCAAACAAGCCCTGCTTTTTACATGTCTGCAGTAAAAGTCTTTAAAAAACTGTGAGAAAAGGAGAAATTGCTCGTAACGAGCAATTTCTCTTTTTCCACAGTGTTTTCTACCCTTTTTGAGAACTTTCTGCCATTTTCTCAAAATCTAAAATTGTCGTCTGCAAACTCTTTCAGTTTGGAACAGTCCAAAATTTGTCGTTTGGAACAGGGTTAAAGTCTGGCTTTGTTCAACCCATTACCACACACTCCCTACTTTTGACAACCCTGAGACTGAAGCCTTTAGAAATCATTGTGGGAAAAGGAGAAAATGCTGGTAACCAGCATTTTCTCCTTTTCCCACCATGTTTTCTACCCTATCAAGGACAATTTTCATAATCTGAGCTACCTTTAATTAACAATGTAATGCATCATCTTTCACTAAAATCGACGACACTTTTGTAAATGAAGCCAGGCTTGACTGAATGAGTGATGCATTTGTGTAACTGTCAACATGATATCAGTCATACCAATTTGATAAACTATAATATTCTTAATTTCTGGAGTTTTTACTTTTACCAATATCTGAAGTAACATGCACATGGACATCCAAACAAAACCCAGAGAGAACTGATTTGTAGTCATGGATTACTTGTATTATGCATTAAATTAACCACTGAGTCATGAAGTAATCCTGAAGCCCTTTATAGCTGTTCAGCTGAATAAAAATCAGGACATTACTAATGTCACATGGTATAGAAGGACCGTATAGACCTAGGTGACAATACCAAATTCAGTCACACAAGAACAGCAGTACTTATCTCAATTGTCTACTTTGTCCTACAGAACATTTTTAAGAATTCCACTCCATTTTTAACCCAGTCTATAATGATGGGTTCATTCAAGATCAAGATGAGATAGCAAAATCTTTTTACAGTATACCAGTAATCTTGTATCTACAATGGTTCTCTGGGTAGATGGCTTGTGAGTTTGGGTAGAGGTGAACCACTGAAACGGTAATACATACATTCAATTTTCACTAACCAGTCATGTAAATAAGAATATGGCTTTTGAAATAAAATCTGTTTTACCTAATCAAAGCTGTCGATGCGCCATAAAACAACATTCATTCATTCATTCATTCATTCATTATGTTTTACCTAATTAAGTTACCTGAAAGCAGATGGCCAAATTCTGTGTCTACTAGAACGGAATGATGAAAGAGTCAGAAACCAAGGCTAATCTGCATCTTCATAGTATGATTCTGTTTGTGTATCACTCTGTCGGAGGATCCATTCGCATTGGCCAGAGAATTGCAAAATAGTTCCCTCTGTACTCTGAAATATCAATTACAAAACAAGTGAGAGCTCCAAATATTGTTTAACCCTTTACCAAACGACAAAAATTTTAGACTGGTTCAAACTGAAAGCACTTGCAGACGACAAAGTAAACGCTTCTCAAGAATTGAAATTTGCTTCCATCAGGTTAGAAAACATTGCAGGAAAAGGAGAAAATGCTGGTTACCAGCATTTTCTCCTTTTCCAGCAATGTTTTGAAAATATTTCTTTCTCAGGGTCGTTAAAAGTAGGGATTGTATGGTAAAGGGTTAAACATTTTATGAAGGTTAAACTCTTTGGTTACATGAAAATGACTGGGGAAATGAAAGTGACCTACACATCAGTTTTTAGAGGTGTTTCTTAAGAGTTCTTCCACATTAGAAGAGGCCCGCCCGGGTGGCTCGGTGGTGTGACCTGGTGGTTGTGAGTTCGATACCCCGTTGAGGCAAACTTTCTTTCTGGCGTACTTTCGCCTCTCACCTCTGCTGAAGCATGTGAGAAAAGTGGCTTTGGAAAGAAAGTAGTGTTAGTAGTGGTATGAGAAAGCCAGGAAACACATGTGCATCACCGACCGCCATGATATGACCTTAGCTGTTAAATTATGTTAAACTCCAATACAACCAACCAACATTAGAGGAAGTATAGACTTTACATGTCATTAAAATTAGATACATGTAGGTCTACAACCTCCAACACAATCAAACAGTGGCTGTATCTCTGGTTCAGATGAAAAATAAAATCATAAGGGCCATACTACATGTACCACATGTATTAAGGAGTCCTTCAGTAGTCCCACCTAACGTTATGTGTACAAATCGTTATGAAAATTACATACATACATTAGTTCTGCAAGGACAATAGTTGAAAATTGTCCAAGAAGGGCCCTTAACAAATCTGAGAGTAATTATGGACAAACCAGCAACCTGATTCTAATCTTTCCCCTTATCATTATCATGGGTATGCCTAGTGACTTAGTAATATACAGTGCTAAAAGCTTGGAAGTGTTTCTGTTCCATCAAACCGACCCACAGTAGCTTAGTCAGTAGCATGCAGCACTTGAGAAAGAGCGGGTCGTGGGTTCAATCCCAAGCTCAGAAAATTTCTTTCGGTGGATTGATGATAGTCCCTTGTGACAGGATTCATTCTTCTCCCACCTCTGACCATAGTCTTGACAATGGCTATATGGGATAACAGCCAGTGGCCTGGAAAGAAAATTGTGCAGACAACTTGTAAAAGAGACTCCTGGAAAGCATGGACAAGTGCACTGGCTGTCACAATATAACTGAAATAATGTTGGAAAAAGTGTTAAATAGCATACAATCAATCAATCTTTTCCCTCAATTTTCATCTATAAAATTTGCATTGGTATGTATCCCATAGCTTGCAAGAAGTAATGTATGCAATGTACATAAGAATATAATCCTGCTCAAAATTTTCCAAAGCCATTTCTCAGTGGCGTTAGAACTAGGCATTAGACTAGATTTAGATCTATAATTACCCCATTACCACTCAATCACTACTTTTGACGCCCCTGGAAAAGAAGCCTTTTAAAAACATTGCAGAAAAAGTGAAAATGCTGGTAACCAGCATTTTCTCATTCTCCCACAATGTTTTCTACCTAATCAATTGAGCCACACTGAAATTGTTGTCTGCAAATGCTTTCAATTTGGACAGAGCTCAAATTTTGTCGTCTGGTAAAGAGTTCAACCCTCAATAAACATGTTTTGAGTATAACCGCACCCTCTGAACTCAGGTTTAAGCATTACGTTACTATCTATGCATTAGAATCAATCGAAACTGGGTCAACGAGGCTGGAATATCCGAGGATCAGACATAATTATGCACATTTAATCTTTGCAATACCTGCGCAGTAAATGGGTCAATCGAGTGCTGAATTATGCATAAAAATGATCATTTTTATCAAACCATCCCATATTCATGGATCGAAAAGTTCTTCATGTTCTATAACAATAGTATACAAATGGAGGTGACTTACCGATCGTGAACAGGTTTCCGTGCGAACTGAAATCCGCATCTGTTTTCCGGCTTTTCGCTCATTCTTTTTATTTGCATGGGGTTTTTAGTCGAAAGCAATTTCTAAAATAGACGCCCGTTTGTTCTGCTGTATTGCCCTTTGCAAGACTTCAGCGAATTCGGTTAATAAACTTGCTCCCCTGTCGAATTTGAACCTTCACGGTCCTCCATTTTGTATTTTCGTTTACCTTAGTTTCAGGCTGTCACGTGATCATTACGTCATGGTCATCGATGTAAACAAAAATTTAGTCGGCTTGGTTGGACTTGTACTAGATTTAAATTTAATTCTTCTGTCAGCGAATGGAACTTTGACCAATCGCACATTTAAAGAGTGTCAACCTCATATTAATTTACATACTTTTATAATTATGGTGTAATATGAATTTACTGCTTTTGAACGGCTCCCACTGTTTACATTTGGACGCTATTGTTACTTTAAAGTCCAAAAACCTAACTTAAACTTTCAGTTAGTAAAAAATCTGATTAACCCATACATCGCGTGAAAAGGTCGCATCCCCTGTTTGAATTTGGGTATGTGAGCATTCATTTAATGCAAGATACAAAACACAAAGTTTGGCTATACTACTACTGTATTAGATCTACCACAGGAATCGGACGTTTAGTTGGTGAAAATAGCTAAATGTCAGCCAAAGTGGTCACTCTCTATTATAAATATACAAGGAGTGCAACGGATTTCCCAAAAAAATTCGACACGACTGTCACCCAAAATCATCGCTGAAAATGGGGTCAAATCAATATTAGCCGACATAAACACACATCTACCGTGCTCTTAAATATCTAATCTGTCGATTTATTATGTCCCTACCTGCCGTGAATCACTCTTTCCGTGTCATTCATCGTATTTCCCTAGGGCGATATTCACCAAGAATCAGCCTCCCGGCGAATCCACCATGGTTCACCAACTTCCGGTTATCGGAGTGAATGAAAATGTCTGTTTACTTTTTCCAATAAATCACGTCAGAAAATGTTCCTAAAATTTCCGTAGGTACAAGTTAAATCTAAGAAAAATCATGTTATATTTATATCAACACAATCGATGCAAATCAAATATATATATATATATAATTTTTTTGACTGTATAGGTATGTGTATTCTCCGGCCCCAATCAAAAATATGCCACAATTCCCGGCCCTAACGGCCCCCTTGCTAAATATTTTATTGGCGGGTTCATTTGAATAAAATTAGCACCAAATTAAAGCTTATGTAATAACTTTTCCAATGGTATATAGAAACATGATTTTTCATGCATATGTAGTTATGATAAAAGCGTTTGAAATTCTTCATTTTTTTTTTTTGCTGAAATGCGTCGTAATTTGTTAGTGATAAAATCCGGCCCCAGGTGCTAAATATTTCATTTATTTGCCAAATCTAATAAGATTAGCACCAAATTAAAGCTTAGTTAACAACCTTTCTAATGGTATGTAGAAACTTGACTTTCCAAGCATGTGTAGCGTTTGAAATTCGTCCTTTTTTATTACTAGGCTTCATTTTAATACTATTCTGAGCATAATACAACGAAAAATAAAAGATTTTAAATGGGGGCAGCAAGGGCCGGGAATTATGACCCATTTTGACAGGTAGGGCCGGGGAATACACTTTGCCCATTCACTCCGATAACCGGAAGTTGGTGAACCATGGTGGATTCGCCGAGGCTGATTCTTGCTAAATATCGCCCTAGGAAAATCGGATGAATGACGCGGAAAGAGTGACTCGGGGCAGGTAGGAACTTACTAAATCTGCAGATTAGATATTTAAGAGCACGGTAGGTGTGTGTTTATGTCGGTTAATATTGATTTGACCCCATTTTCAGCGATGATTTTGGGTGACAGTCGTGTCGAATTTTTATGGGAGATCCGTTGCACTCCTTGTATATTTATAATAGAGAGTGACCACTTTGGCTGACATTTAGCTATTTTCACCAACTAAACGTCCGATTCCTGTGGATCTACATATCAAAATGTTTGAAAGAACATTATTCTGTTTACTTGATATTGATTTCCTTTACTATGACCATAGACATGTAGATGAAATGAACTTGTTTTTGTTTGAATGAATTTAATTTGGAAAATATTATTCATTTTTTGTTTTGATCCCGAGCAAAAGTTGAGTAATATATTATTGACTGAATATACCTGCATGTCTGCGAAAAATTGTCAGTGCATATCCCAAATGGTTGGTAAAAATAAATCAGGTTCCATTTTAAATTTGCGGCAGGACCTCATCGCAACTTTCTTCGTGCAGACGATAAGGGCGGGGAACTCATTATGGTTGTGACGTCATTTTCGGACTTTGTACTCGATTTGTTTGCGGTTATATGACACAATCTGAGAACGCTTTAACTCTTTACCAAACAACAAAATTTAAGACTGGTCCAAATTGAAAGCACTTGCAGATGAAAAAATAAATGCAACTGAAATATTAAGATCTGTTTCCAGTAGAGTAGAAAACATTGTGGGAAAAGGAGGAAATGCTGGTTACCAGCATTTTCTTCTTTTCTCACAATGTTTTCAAAAGGCTTCTTCCTCCGGGTCGTAAAAACCAGGGATTGTTTGGTAAAGGGTTAAATAGCGAGTTTTATTATTGTAGAGAAAGTGTCCCAAATGCTATTAAATTTGTCAGTCAAGCTTTTTATAACATATCTAACACTGAAAGAATCCTCACCAACCATTTTAGTATTTGCACGAAAATATTTTTTTGTGTAGTTTTGAAATAAAGTGTCTATTTACATATTTTAGTTTAGTTTAGTTTAGTTTAAACATATTTATTTTACATCGATTGAGAAACAAGTTCTTACAACTTATACTAATCTCTCTCGATTCTGCTTCCTAGGAACTACACCAGTACTCGCGCCGAATGTGTGGGCCAATGAAAAATCCCAAAGTTGACACCTGCTCCCGGGTATCGAACTCAGGACCTTTAGGTTATGAGGCCGACGCTCTACCCCACGACCACGGACACCACTTTTTTAAAGGCTTAAATGGCAACTAGCTCATGCAAGTCTCTCATATATGAAGTAATTTTGTGTTCACCATGAAGTTATGAAAATCTTCTCCAAAAATTGTTTATTCACTCCCCAAATTTATCCTTACATCTAGCAATTCTGTATCATCTATTAACTTAGAACTCCAGAAAATCTAGGTAAAATATAGTTCATTCACTTGCCAAATTTACATATTTTAGAATTAAAAAAAAAAGTTTTTAGACTACTCTCCAATGTTCCCTATCAAGAAAATTGACGTCTCTTTTTTCATGTAACACACTTGTAAGCTTTTAATTTTACACGTAGTCTTTTGTAATAATAAATCACAGGAATTTGACATTCTATAACCAAAATAAATGATCACATATGAAAAAAAATCTCCCCTATATAATATAAACATGTTTATATTATATAGGGGAGATTTTTTTTTTCATATTTGATCATTTATTTTGGTTATAAAATGTCAAATTCCTGTGAATAAACGTTTCTGTTGAAAAATACGTTTTTTATTTGATATAGAGCTCTACTAATGTTTTTGGCAGTAAATTTAATTGTTCCCATGACATGTCCACAGACGTTATTTTTCAAATAACGGTGATATTAAGATAATGATGACCACAGGAATTTGACATTCTATAACCAAAATAAATGCTAAAAATACGAAAAAAAATCTCCCCTATATAATATAAACACGTGTTCACTAGTAATTGAAGCGACGTCTTGGCATTTTCTATAGACTCTGAACTAAAGTAAGATACCGAATTTCTTGGTCTTCAGTAAAACATGCGACGAGAAATAAAAGAAAATTAAGTATACACACTTATTTATAGAACTGAGTATATTTACTTACAGGTACATAATTTTCTCCTTGTCCAGACATTATCTCAGATTATTTACAAAATGACGACATGTGATTGTAGATAACAAAAATGTCGACATGTAATCGATAGATAACAGGCAAGATCTTACATGAAGTACGCCATTCGATCCTTTTCATTATCATTGTAATGGAAACAATAAGTGGTTTGTCTGAACTTTGGACCAGTCCAAATGGACAGCACTTACAGACGACAAAATTAACGTAACCCAAAAATTGAAATTTGTTTCCAGCATGGTAGAAAACATTGTGGGAAAAGGAGAAAATGCTGGTTACCAGCTCTTTTCCCACAATGTTTTCAAATGGCTTCTATCTCAGGGCCGTAAAAACCAGGGACTGTTTGGTAAAGGGCAGTACACAAGAACAAATGGGTCGTGTCGAAAACTTTGCCGCTTGGTAAAGAGTTAAAGCTTTACCGTACAATTCAGAGATTTAACTATCCTGAAAAAATATGATCTCTGAATACATGGTAAAAGGAGAAAATACTGGTGACCGGCATTTTCTGCTATTCCACCATGTTTTCCACCAATCCAATGGAAAAAGAAAAATCATCATTTTTGCCACAGTTAACTTGTCATTTGTAAATTAATGCTTTCAGTTACGACCAGTCTAAATTTTTGTCAAATGTTACAGAGCTAAAGCCTTTAGAAAACATTGTGGGAAAAGGAGAAAATGCTGGTGACCAGCATTTTCTCCTTTTCCCGCAATGTTTTCTATCTTATAAAAGATACAATCTCACAATTTAAATTAAAAAAAATATATCAATTTGTTGTCTACAAATGCTTTTCAAGCGTTAAAGTAAGACCTGTGTAGTGGAAAAAAAGCTATTTCCACTAAAATATGAAGGAAGTGTCTATCTGCACGACGGTCGTGCCGATAAGGTCCGTTATTACATTCTGTTACTAATAATAGTAACATTTTCCACCGAAAATGGTGTAATACCAGTGTCACGCGAGGGCAGATATGACGGGGCAACGGGCTGATATCTGATATCCTGCCCGTTGATAAAATATTTGTTCTATATCTATAGCAACAGAACACTCGCTCGCAAACGAACGTTCTCAAAACATCCATTTTGAAAATAAATGGCGGAATTGGTCCGTCAATCGCTAGCGGACAAATCTTCAAAACTACAGGCAACGTTGAATCGTTTAACCAACACAGACGTGATACATAGAGAATAGATTGTTGTTGTCTTCGATTGGGAAACTTATCAGGCAATGTGTAGTGTCTATAGGCTAGTAGTTCTACAATTTTTGTCTATTGAGCCGGATGAACCGAGCTTGATTAAGTTTCATAATTCGAAGCACCAACCATCTTTTCTATTTATCCTGTTTCTATATTTTGATCCCTATCACACTAAATTGAATATTTAGATTGAGAAACAATAATGGCAACATCTTTTTAACGATAAACAAACATGAAGAACTGTTTATTTAAACGTCCTATACTGCAAATACGCAGCTCTACGATAGTGATGATGAATGACGTCATGAACGTGACGTTTACCCGCGGAAAAAAAATTGTGTCGAATGGAGACAAGATATTTTTGTTTTTAGTATTTAAACATGTTAGAAAACTAAAATAATCGTGCAGTTGATCCATGAATGTAATAACGAGGTTATTACACGGCTGATGAGGGCCGGAGAGTGATATCGGCCCTCCACCTCGAAATCTGCCCTCGGGCTAAAGCCCTCGGGGCAGATATCAAGGTGGCGGGCCGATATCACTCTCCGGCCCTCATCAGCCGTGTAATAACCTCTAATTATTACATTCTGTTACTAATAATAGTAACATTTTCCACCGAAAATGGTGTAATATCAGTGTCACGCGAGGGCAGATATGACGGGGCAACGGGCTGATATCTGATATCCTGCCCGTTGATAAGATATTTGTTCTATATCTATAGCAACAGAACACTCGCTCGCAAACGAACGTTCTCAAAACATCCATTTTGAAAAAAATGGCGGAATCGGTCCGTCAATCGCTAGCGGACAAATCTTCAAAACTACAGGCAACGTTGAATCCTTTAACCAACAAAGACGTGATAAATAGAGAACAGATAGTTGTTGTCTTCGATTGGGAAACTTATCAGGCAATGTGTAGTGTCTATAGGCTAGTAGTTCTTCGATTTTTATCTATTGAGCCGGATGAACCGAGCTTGATTAAGTTTCATAATTCGAAGAACCAACCATCTTTCTATTTATCCTGTTTTGATCCCTATCACACTAAATTGAATATTTAAATTAAGAAACAATAATGGCAACATCTTTTTAACAATAAACAAACATGAAGAACAGTTTATTTAAACGTCCTATAGTGCAAATACGCAGCTCTACGATAGTGATGATGAATGACGTCATGAACGTGACGTTTACCCGCGGAAAAAAAGTTGTGTCTAATGGAGACAAGATATTTTTGTTTTTAGTATTTAAACATGCTAGAAAACCAAAATAATCGTGCAATTGATCCACGAATGTAATAACGAGATTATTACACGGCTGATGAGGGCCGGAGAGTGATATCGGCCCTCCACCTCGAAATCTGCCCTCGGGCTAAAGCCCTCGGGGCAGATATCAAGGTGGCGGGCCGATATCACTCTCCGGCCCTCATCAGCCGTGTAATAACCTCTAAGTATTCGCACGACGGTCGTGCCGATAAGCATGTTTATTACATTCTGTTACTAATAATAGTAACATTTTCCACCGAAAACGGTGTAATATCAGTGTCACGCGAGGGCAGATATGACGGGGCAACGGGCTGATATCTGATATCCTGCCCGTTGATAAGATATTTGTTCTATATCTATAGCAACAGAACACTCGCTCGCAAACGAACGTTCTCAAAACATCCATTTTGAAAAAGATGGCGGAATCGGTCCGTCAATCGCTAAAGCCCTCGGGGCAGATATCAAGGTGGCGGGCCGATATCACTCTCCGGCCCTCATCAGCCGTGTAATAACCTCTAATTATTACATTCTGTTACTAATAATAGTAACATTTTCCACCGAAAATGGTGTAATATCAGTGTCACGCGAGGGCAGATATGACGGGGCAACGGGCTGATATCTGATATCCTGCCCGTTGATAAGATATTTGTTCTATATCTATAGCAACAGAACACTCGCTCGTAAACTAACGTTCTCAAAACATCCATTTTGAAAAAGATGGCGGAATCGGTCCGTCAATCGCTAGCGGACAAATCTTCAAAACTACAGGGAACGTTGAATCGTTAAACCAACAATGACGTGATAAATAGAGAATAGATTGTTTTTGTCTCGGATTGGGAAACTTATCAGGCAATGTGTAGCGTCTATAGGCTAGTAGTTGTACGATTTTTATCCATTGAGCCGGGTGAACGGAGCTTGATTAAGTTTCATAATTCGAAGCACCAACCATCTATTTATCCTGTTTCTCAGTTTTGATCCGTATCACACTAAATTGAATATTTAGATTGAGAAACAATAATGGCAACATCTTTTTAATAATGAACAAACATGAAGAACTGTTTATTTAAAACGTCCTACACTGCACATATGCAGCTCTGCGATAGTGATGATGAATGACGTCATGAAAGTGACGTTTACCCGCGGAAAAAAGTTGTGTCGACTGGAGACAAGATATTTTTGTTTTTTAAAAGTACTAAACATGCTAGAAAACAAAAAAAAAGTCGAGCAATTGATCCACGAATGTAATAAAGAGATTATTACACGGCTGATGAGGGCAGGAGAGTGATATCGGCCCTCCACCTCGAAATCTGCCCTCGGGCTAAAGCCCTCGGGGCAGATATCTAGGTGGCGGGCCGATATCACTCTCCTGCCCTCATCAGCCGTGTAATAACCTCTAATTATCGGCACGACGGTCGTGCCAATAAGGCCCGTTATTTCATGCTTTCCGGTGGGATATCGAGAAATAGCAGTGAAAATATTTTTCGATCTTACACCAGTGAAAATACCGATTTTCACGTTCTTGTTGCCTAGGTAAATTGCGCGTGCCTAACAACCAGATGGGAAATATGACGTCATATACCTTACATTTCTCGCGCTTGACGTCACGTTGCTATGCGGGAGGGGTACGCCACGGGGAATAAATTGTACTGAATTTTGATAAAGCTCCTCCCAGAAAGGGTTAAAAGCATAAAATAAATAGAATATTTGTTTTTTTCGGTGTAAGATCGAAATTTATTTCATCTCGTGAACACAATCGGTAATATTTTCACTCGTGGCTGCGCCACTCGTGAAAATATTACCGATGGTGTCCACTCGATGAAATAAATTTCGATCTTACACCGAAAAAAACAAATATCCTCTATGTATTCGCACGACGGTCGTTGGCCTTCATCAAGAGCGTGTAAATCATAGCCCTAGGGTCGAAATTATTGCCAAGGGTTTATATAGTGAAATGTTCTTGTTACTATTCATTTTAGCCTTATCTTAGGCCTAAGGGGGTCTTATGTTTTAAACTATTCCCAAGTATACCTATTGTGATGTTTTGTGTGAAGGGATCTTACGTAGGCCTATCAGCCAGTGGAGCGATGTGTACAGGAGTGTTGTGGAACAAATCCAGTAAAGGGAGAAACATTTGAGTTTCATTGGAGAGGAGGAGGAGGAACTTGGGGAAAAAAAAATCCCGGCCCCAGTCAAAGTAGGGGAAAAATTAGCTGGATCACCTACCCTCGATGGTCACAACTATCCGCACAATCGGTGATAGCTTTAGAATTTTGAGAAAAAAAAGTAACTGGGTCGAAGGCCCGCCGAAAATGAAAAAACAAAAAGACGGCTTTGTAATATTGCAAACAAAATTTCCGGTACTCAAAACCCTATCCCCCCCTTCACCCTTTCCCAAACAACAAAATTTAAGTCTGGTCCAAGTTGAAAGAACTTGCAGGCAGCAAAATAAACGCAATTCAAACATTGAAATTTGTTTCAAGCGGGACAGAAAACATTGTGGGAAAAGGAGACAACGCTGTTTACCAGCATTGTCTCCTTTTCCCACAATGTTTTCAAAAGGCTTCTGTCTCAGGGTCGTTAAAACCAGGGATTGTTTGGTAAAGGGTTAGAAAAGTGAATATTTTTTTCCCAAACGCAATAGTTAAAGTAATGTCAGCAGTCCATTTTCTGTCGTGCGGATAGTGGTGCTTAACAGCACGACTGTCGTGCGAATAAGAATGGTTATCCGCACGACCATCGTGCCGATATCCTCCATTATAGGCACGACCGTCGTGCGGATAGCCTCGGCCAAATATGAATGTGAATGATCCGGATGCAAGAGAGTGATTGTTCACTATAAACTTGATATCCTCCAACAATGTAGACTTTCCGGTAGCAGGAAATGCACATCTTTTAAGTTTTAACCCTTAACTCTTTACCAAACGACAAAAACTCAGACTTGTCCAAATAAAAAGATCTTGCAGACGAGAAAATAATTACGACTGAACAATTGAACTTTGTTTTGGAAAGGGAAGTAAACATTGTGGGGAAAGGAGAGAATTTTCCCACAATGTTTTCAATGGGCCTCTTTGGTAGGGTCGTTAAAAGTCGGAAGTGTGTGGTGAAAGGTTAACGAAACAAGCCCGTGTTTTAAATGACCCTGCCGAGCCCCGGTAGCTCGGTCGGTAACATGAAGGACTTGAGAACAATCGGGTCAGGGTTCGATCCGTGGGTCGGGCCAAATTTCTCTCCGATGATTGATTGTAGTTATTGCCGTTGTCTGCGCATGTCATATTCTTCGAAGGTTCGACTGTCTTATATGACACATCACTAGCCCGGAAAGCGGGCTGACTGTAATATTACGCTCTTTAAAGTAGCAATGTAGAAATAGCTTTAATCAATACGTTTTAGGAGAAATGAGACCTATTTTAGCTCCAGATTTCTCTGAACTGCTGATCACAGCTGAGTGAATTGCACGAGGTAGCGTTTTATTGAGTAAACCTTTATTTTAGTTTTAAATTCTAAGTAACGGTTGTCGCGTAGGAAAGTGATTCGGTTCTGTACCCAAGATGCCCATATCAGATAGATGCGTATTTATAGAATGCCATCTAGCGGGAGATAATGTAGTTATTGCCACATAATTCATTCCTCTCCTACCGCTGACCTTTGTTTTAACCCTTTCCCAAACGGCAAATTTTGGACCAGACCAAATTGAAAGCATTTTGCAGATGACATATTAACATTTGCTAGAAAGATGACTTTTCTATATGATAGGGTAGAAAACATTGTGGGAAAAGGAGAAAATGCTGGTTACCAGCATTTTCTCCTTTTCCCAAAATGTTTTCAAAAGGCTTCTATTCCTGACCCGTAAAAACCAGGGATTGTTTTGGAAAGGGTTAACGATGATCATGTGGGAAAGGAGCCAGTGGCTTTAACTCATTACCAAACGACAAATTTTTAGGCTTACCCAAATGGAAAGCATTTGCAGACGACCAAATAAAAGTGACTGAAAATTTGAAATTTGATTTGTGAAAGGTAGAAAACATTGTGGTAAAAGGAGAAAATGCTGGTTACCAGCATTTTCTCCTTTTCCCACAATGTTTACTACAGGCGTATGTCTTTCTCAAGGGCGTCAAAAGTAGGGATTGTGTGGTAATGGGTTAAAAGAAAAATGTGTGAAAAATGTGCGGAGTACTGGTACAAAAGAGACTCCAGGAAAGCACGAAGTACTTACTCTTCCTTAGAAATTATCCGCTACAATGGATAAGTGCACTGGCCGCCGCGATATAACTGAAATAGTGTTGAAAACGGCGTTAAAAATCGTATCAATTTAATAACCCCCGAGGAGGAAGAATTTTGAGAACATGGTTGGAAAATGAAAAAATGCTGGTGACCAGTATTCTTTCCTCTCCACACAATGTCTTTTATCCTAACATAGCCTATTCTGTCATAATATTATGAGACTTTTTTCAAATTTTTATCTGTAAATGCATTTCAACTGGGGTACTGCATAGGCCCGTAGGAACAGCGGGAGCTAGAGGGGGCTCAGCCCCCCCCCCCCCCAATAATTTTGAAAATCATGGTAACTAAAATACATGTAAGAGTTTTTAGTGCAATGCAACAACCAAGCAAAAAATCTCAGTATTTCGAAGTAACCCCCCCACCCCCCCCCACCCCTAGAATCTTGAAATGCTTCCTACGTGCCTGCAGTGATTGAATAACTGTATGATGTTTAACGCCGTTTCAGCATTATCTCAGTTATATAACAGTAGCCATTGCACTTATCCATGTGTGGCGTCCGTGGCTGTGAGGTCTAGCGTCGGCCTCGTAACCATAAGGTGCTGAGTTCGATACTCGGGAGCAGGTATCAACTTTGTGATTTTTCATTGGCCCACACATTCGTAGCGAGTACTGGTGCACGAGTCTAGGACAATTCCCCCCCAGACAAATGCCCCCCGGACATCTCCCCCCGGACAACTCCCCCCTGGACAATTGCCCCCCAAGACAATAGCCCCCCGAGACAATTACCCCCTGGACCATTACCCCCTGGACAACTGCCCCCCCCCCCCGGACAATTACCCCCTGGACAACTATCCCCCGGATGATTGCCCCCCAGACAATTACCCCCCAGGAAATTGCCCTCCTAGGACAATTGCCCCCCAGGACAATTGCCCCCCAGACAACTGCCCCCAAGACAATTACCCCCTTAAAAACACCAGGATGTTCATACCATCATATGCATATAAGGAAATTTCATAGTGAAACTCGTCAAATTTGTGAGCACTTTTCCGAGGGTCTAAATTTTTTTTCCCAAACGGTTCTTCCTCCTGACATTCTGAATCAGAGGATTATGCCAACCGACGTATTTGTCATCAAAATATCAGCAGAGAATTACACATTTAAACGCTCCTGATCTTGATTCCCTTCCTTATCCCAGCCTTATCCTAAAACCATCCATGCTGCATGCAACATGATAGAAATGAACAGTCGTTGCGGAGCTCCTATAATGATGGCATCTCATTGTCCAGAATATGACTCCCAGCGAACCCACTAATATTGAATTTGTCAAATTCAACTCTAACCGTGGATCCCTGAAATTGACAGAATCTGATTTCAAGAAGGCGGTTCTGGTGGCCATATTGTAAATCGCAGCACGGCCATTTCGACAGGAACTTATGAAAAACGTTTTCACTGAAATTGACGGAATATAATTTTAAGATGGCGGATCTGGCAGCGATACTGTTAATCCATCCTCGGATACCCCAGGGTCTCCCTATTTGCTACGCTACATCGACCCCGGGACAATTGACTAATAAAACTTTGAATCAGCCGCCGAAAATCGATACTAAACGTCATACCGTACAGTACACTCGCCCATCACAAAATGATGATAGAACCAATGAAAAGCCAGCATTCGGCCAGCGGTAAAGCGAGCCGCCGAAAATCGATACGAAACGTCATAGCGTACAGTACACTCGACCATCACAAAATGATGATGGAACCAATGAAAAGCCAGCATTCGGCCAGCGGTAAAGCGAAGGAAATTCAACTAATTGTCCCAGGGGTCGATGTAGCGTAGCAAATAGGGAACCCGGGGTATCCGAGGATGCTGTTAATCAGAACGCGGCCATTTCCGAAAGGAAACTTCCTCTATAAATCTCCCAAAAAATACAAAAAAAAAAACAATAAGATCAGACAAATGGTTCTCCATGAAATTGACGGAATCTGAGTTCAAGCTTGCAGCTCAGCGGCCATATTTTCGAAAGGAAACTTCCTCTAGTCACCCAAAACACTCACACAAAAAATCAATTAATTCGGACATACGGTTCTCACTCAACTTGATGGAATCTGATTTCAAGACTGTTGATCTGGCGGCCATATTGTAAATTGGGATGCGGATATTTTCGATAGGAACCTTCCTTTAGACAATCTCAAAATACACACAAAAAATCAATTTGATTGGACCAGCTGCTTTTTTATAAATGATTGGAAATGGAAAGTTTATGGCATGCATGACACCGACGGCGGACGGACGTGGGACGACATAATGCCCCGCTTCTTTTGAAGCGGTGGGATAAAAATCGGTTATTACGGCCACCAGAGCTTATTTACGTCTGTTAAGTTTGTCTATCATCCTTTGTACCAAAATAATGTGCGGTTTTGATCATTTGGCAGGCCTACTACATGCTTAGCAGACGCCATCTTTCAACAACTCGAGGAACTCCTACTCGACGTGCGTACTTCAAATTTGATCACATAAAAAATCTAGTAATCTAATCTAGTTCCAGTTGACCTCGGCCTTACAAGTGAACTCAGGGTCTGACGCTGAAAGCCGACAATGACCTCGTCCCAAAGCAAAAGCAGAAGAAATTGCGAATTAGATGGGGGGAATTGTCCGGGGGGCAATTGTCTGGGGGGGAATTGGCAGGGGGGAGTTGTCTGGAGGGGAGTTGTCTGGGGGGGAATTGTCCAGGGGGTAATAGTCCTGGGGGGCTATTGTCTGGGGGGCAATTTGCCTTTGGGGGGTAACTGTCCAGGGGGGAATTGTCTCGGGGGGTTATTGTCTTGGGGGCAATTGTCCCGGGGGGAATTGGCAGGGGGGAGTTGTCCAGGGGGCAGTTGTCTGGGGGGGAATTGTCCTGATATGCTGGTGCACTTCCCAGGAAGCAGAATCGAAAGAGATTAGTATAAGTTGTTAAAACTTGTTTCTCGATGTAAAATAAATCTGTTAAATTAAACTAAACTTATCCATGCTTTCCTGGAGTTGCATCAGGTGGAATTCGAAACCGTGCGGAAAAGATTTATTTTTTCGAGGTTTAACTCTTTACCAAACGACAAAATTTTAGACTGGTCCAAATTGAAAGCACTTTCAGACGACAACATAAACGTAAATCAAAAATCTGAAATTTGCTTCCAGCAGGGTTACCAGCATTTTCTCCTTTTTCCACCATGTTTTTAAACTGCTTCTTTGTTTGAGTATTTAAAAGTCATTCTTATATGGTAAAGGGTTAGCCCAACCATATAGAACCATAAGTCTTATTTTTGGACCTACTTAGTCCTCCTATGCCCAATCTGATCTTATTGTACAAGTGATAGCATTTTCACCGTTTACTAAACAATTTAGTTAAAACGTCTTTTTAAAAACGATTCCGAGGAAGAAGCGTTCAAAACAATGCATTATGGCGAAAGGTGTAAAAGGTGGAAGCCAGTTTTTTCTACCAGAATTTTGTCCTCTTAGAACAATCACAATTTTCTCCTCTTCCCACAATGTTTCATAATCCGTTTGAAGAAAGATAAACCATCACGAGATCAAATCCAATTCAAACCAATTTGTCGTCTGAGGTCCAGTGGGGATCGTTTGAACAGTTTTGACAGGTGTAAAAGTTTGTCTGTGGCAAAGATCGGTCAATGCATTTCTCCTTTTCCCACAATGATTTCTAACTAATCAAGGACAAGTTCCATCATTTGAGCTACTTCAGAGTTGTCGTCTGCAAATGCCTTGAGTTTGGACAGGCCATTGATTTGTGTTAGAAATCCCTTTCGTCCGTTACGGTGGTTGGGATCTTTTAGGTAGAATAAAGGGAAACAACTACGATGCTTTGTGAGAAAACAAGAAAGGAACCGACTTCAATCCCTTCACATTGATTTGAAGCAAAATCAAGGTATTGTTAATCGTGAAGCTAGTTTCTGAAAACTTCATATGCTGGAATAACGTTTTACTTCTTTATGGTATCCTCGCAAAATCCGACAAGTGATGCATCTTGAAAAAGCATAGCAATCGGATGTATCGGTTGTCGGATAATGAAATCGTGTCTTCACTTCAACCTTTTACAAAAAAATACCTGAGATAGAGGCCTTTTGAAAACATCATGGGAAAATGAGAAAATGCTGGTAATCAGCATTTTCTCCTTTTCTCACAGTGTTTCCTACCACGCTCGAAACAAGTTTCAATTGAATTTGTAAACGTTTACTTTGTCGTCTGCAAGTGCCTTCACTTTAGTCCAAATATTTAGACGTACACATGCTTGTTTGCCGTTCAACATTTATTTTTCGGACATTTCACATTTTACTTTTCTTTTGCATGTTACGTCTAAACGGGCCCTACTTAGTTCTATGTAGCAAATTTGATTTCCTAAAATCCAGGATAATGGTGAAAAAGCACGCAAGTAAACATGATAGATAACTTAACTGGATACAAATTTACTTTTCTGACTCTGAAAAAGGGCCACATTCATGATATATTCATCTTGAGTTCAATCGTGTAACTTTTTCAACACGAAAGCCGCCATGTTTACAAGGATATTTAGGGTAAAATAAAAAAAACGACTTTTGAACAAAATCCGATTAGTGCCCCCCCCCTCCCCCGCACGGATTGTAACGTTAGATTTGGCAGCCATTTTCTGAAGTTCTGTTTACCAAAATTATTTCTAAAACCTTAACATAAATTAATGTGAAATGCCTGTATAATCATAGTCCTTACTTGAATCATGTATATATTCAACGATAACAACATATTCAGCCTTCGGTCTTGTGCCAGAAGCTGAATTTAGACATGGGAAACCCCGGCCTCATTGCGTGGCTTTATATATCCATTGGACAGTTCATGAAAAACATACTGTATACCAGAACTCAAGTAAAATGCTTCCTATCACCAGAAGTAATTGTTTGCATAATATAAATGAACTGTTCAAAGTCAATTAGCTCAGTTTTTGAAGCGCGATGAACGGGACGGACGTATGTAAAATTTAACGTCTATTGGTCTTCTCTTGACAGCAGCACTAGAATACCAGAAAATAAAAAAATACACTTTTTGCCGTATTTCTGCTCGAGCAAATTTGTACGAAAATCAAGTGGAATTGAAATTCATGTAATAATTTTTGGCTACACGCGAAACCTCACGCAAAAAAAAAAGTGTCATTTTTTCCATTGTCTCGTGTGAAATGACAGTTATGCAGTAACTTGACACCCTTATTGATATTATCTTTCTCAAATTATGCGGAAATACGTATCCATAAATTTACAGACATGAAAAATTGATTGGTGCAAAAAACGCAGAAACCCATGACACAACAGAATGTTCCGTTAGACTCGGCCCGGTCAGAGACTTCAGACCGTCTTTTCAGCTTTTAAATTACTTTAAACAGAAAATTTTCATAATTATCTTGATCTAACAGACTTGTTTTGCTGCAAATCATAAATACGCAGTTTACAATCATTATTGTCCTACTCTCTAATATGAACTTAACCACAGATTTACAGCTCAGGGGTTAAGTGTGCCCTGAGCGGAAATACCGGTTTCGGTTCCTTCTATCAATTTATTAGCAGCTGTGAAGAAAGACTAGGAATTTTCTTCGAAACTGCTTTATCATAAATCTCCTGAAAATATTCAGTGTCGTATTCAAAGGATTTCATTGCTATGGAATAGCTGTGGCGTGCAAAGACTCCCATGGCGTATCCATGACGTATACGTTCTCCATGTCGTATTTTAGTAGGACTGGATGGAAATATTCACTCTCAGTAATAAGAGCGAGTGGTCTGGAAAAACGTCATAAAATACCACTAAAACAGACCTTTCTTTTAAAAATATGCATACGGTCCTATTTTGGTTGCAGGTCCTAAATAAACAACAGTGAAACTATTGTTTGCATTTAAATAAGGGGTTCGTAAAATAAGGTGACGTCTTTCACTTCATTGTGCCTAAGAAAACTGTAATGTAATGTAATGTAATGAAATGAAGCTTTTCAATACTTTCCAACGTTAAAGTTTACCTAAATAGTTGGAGCCTTACTGTCGTACGTTCATTTATGTCCATGTCTTTATCTACGTAAAATAAGGCCATGCACATAAAACATCATAAAATCCGATATGTAACACTTAACCAATAATTAAAGAAATAAAGAAATTAAAGAAATATCCAAAAAGTATCAGAAACTCTGGTTGGACGGGAATCCGGCGAAATCGATTCAGAAAACGTGGGAACGAACTAGATTTGGGACGAGTGACTAGGACATTCTCTCGACGTTTCTTTTACGAATAGTCTTAAAACTCGATAACCGTCTGTAATGGACCATTAAACGATTCAGTACTTCTTTCTGGGCAAAATTATATTTGTGAATGAGGGTTGCCCCTTTCTGTAACACTTTAATTGGAGGTAAAGGAATTTCGTTTAAAAAATTTCGTTTAGTTGCCGTCAACCCGCGATAACTACACATTTACATACCGGTTTTACTTCAAAAATAGGGTAGTGTGAAATAGAAGCGGATTTAACTCATAAAACGTAAGTGTTTTACAACCAAGTCTTTAATATCGGTTCAATATTGATTTATCTTGTTACCGATACCAGTTTCATTGACCATTTTGCATTTTAAGTATCCAAATTTGTTGCTCAAACAGCGACAAGATTTGATGTCGGAGTTTGCTAAAGGAACCTATGAAGGGCCCGATAAGACCCTACGTACACGATGAATGTCAAAATGTGAAATAACGTACGTAGGGTCTTATAAATAGGACTACCGTCACTTGAACCAGTCTAAAATTTTGACATTGGTAAAGGGTTAAGTTCTTTTTTAGCCTTCATGTTCTTTGTTTTCTGAAGTGTTATACAGAGAAACATGGCATGTTTTATATTATTCAGTACAGTATTTTAGCAGGCAGGAGACACAACTTTGACACATCGGTGATACCAAAAATATTTGAGTCATGCTCTTACAAAAGGGTGCTTAATGCATCTGTTTTTTTTTTTTTTTTTTCATGATACCAAGCTAGCCATCACACTTTTAACCCTTGCCCAAACAAGCTCTTGTTTTTACGTGTCTGCTGTACAAGTCTTTTGAAAACACTGTGGGAAAAGGAGAAATTGCTCATAATGAGCAATTTCTCCTTTTCCTGCAGTGTTTTCTACCCATTTAGAGAACTTTCTGCCATTTTTATCAAATTTGAAATTGTTGTCTGCAAACTCTTTCAGTTTCGAAGAGTCTAAAATTTGTTGTTTGGGAAAGGGTTAAGGATCCATTATGTCCACTTTTTTTGACAACTGACATAATAAATTATAAGATGGACTATCCCTTTCCCAAACAACAAACTTTTGGACTAGACCAAACTGAAAGCATTTGCAGACGACATTTCAACTCTTGCTAAAAAGATGATTTCTGTATATGATAGGGTAGAAAACATTGTGGGAAAAGGAGAAAATGCTGGTTACCAGCATTTTCTCCTTTTCCCACAATGTTTTCAAAGGGCTACTATTCCAGACCCGTAAAAACCAGGGATTGTTTGGGAAAGGGTTAAAGTACTTGGACATACAGAAATTTGACTAATGACAAAAAGTTTTTGTCAAGGTCAGACTGAGTGGACTGCCCAGGCTGACTTAACCCCTTACCACACAATCCCTACTTTTGATGCCCCTGAGAAAGAATCCTTTAGAAAACATTGTGGGAAAAGGAGAAAATGCTGGTAACCAGCATTTTCTCCTTTTTCCCACAATGTTTTCTACCCTTCACAAAACAAATTTCAAATTTTCAGTCACTTTTATTTTGTCGTCTGCAAATGCTTTCAATTTGGACCAGTCTAAAATATTGTTGTTTGGTAATGGGTTAAGTCGATACTTTTTCACAGTTGCATTAAGCCCCCTTTTCTCAGAGCATGGCTCATTTAGTCTTTTACCTTCCTTAACATATTTCAGCATGGATTACAGCCAAATTCCAATGAATCCTTATGCCCCACAGAAGTTACAAATGGATGGGGCTCAGGGACCACCTATGATGGCCCAGAATATGATGACAGATCCCTATGGTCAACAAGTATGGTATAATTATGATATCAGTAGTGTTTGATTGTGCTGTAAACCTTTTACCATGTGACAAAAATGTAGACTTGTCCAAAATCAAAGCACTCACAGGCTGCAATGTACATGTAAATTAGACTCAATTGATGGAATTTGTCTTCAATAGGTTAGAAAACATTGTAGGAAAAGCAGAAAATGCTTGTTTTCATTTTCCCACCGTGTTTTTCCAATGGCTTCTTCCTCAGGGTCATCAAAACTTGGGATAGTGCTTGTAAATGAAAACAGGATTTTAGACTGGCCTAAAAGCACTTGCAGATTACATATTAAACATTGCTCAAGACATGGGATTTATCTTGAAACTGGTTAGAAACATTGTGGAGAAGTAGAAAATTCTGGCTCAACTTACGTGATTTGTTTGTGAAAGGGTAGAAAACATTGTGGGAAAAGTATAAAGGCTGGTTACGTGCATTTTCTTCTTTTCTAACACTGTTTAAAAAGCCTTGTTAGTCAGGTTATTAAAACTTTGGATTGTGTGGTAAAGAAATAAAGTAAAAACCTAGGCATAAATTTCATAATCATTACATCCTGCAATGGATTTTATTCCATCTTATTGCTGACCAAGTGTTGAAAGAATTATTGCAAAAGAGAAATTTCATGTCCTGAGCCTTTGCCCTAATGTTTTCACTTAATTTCACATTTCACATGATTGTTCATGTTGAATGTTGGTTTTGTGCATTTGAAAAAGATGTTTGATAACTTTGCTAGAAAATTTATTTCGGAATAAAAGACAAAAAAATACATTTCCTCTGAAAGATTAACTCTGTACCACTCAATTCCGACTTTTAATGACCTTTAGAAAGAAGCGTTTTTAAAACATTGTGGGGAAAAAAAGAAAATGCTGGTAACCAGTATTTTCTCCTTTTCCCACAATGTTTTCTACCCTTCCCAAACCAAGTTTCAATTTTTTTAGTCATATTAATTTTTGTTGTCTGAAAATTCTTTCAATTTTGACCAGTCTATAATTTTGTTGTTTGGTAAAGAATTAAGAGACAGTTTGGTAATTAACTAGAAAGTAGCAGTGAACAGTGCAGATCAGAGATCGGACTGCATGTTCTGTGCAGTCTGATCTTGATCTATACTGTCCACAAAAGCTTCTGGTGTCATCAGAAGTATGGAAAGAGTTAAAGTTTACCACTATGCATTTGTTATCAGAGCTACGGATAAGAGGGAGTAATGGTATTCTAAATCCATTATTTCTCTTCCTAACTCTATGTTGCGGGTACCCATTAGAATTGTCTCAATGAGACTCATTGTACTCATAAAATAGAGTTTAGTGGAGAATTACAGACATTTTCAATTTTGAAATCAAAATCGCTCCCTCTACCTGGAGCTGTGCTTTATGTTTGGCAGGTGGCTTTTATGTACGATATGGAAATAGATTTGAAACATCTTGATTTTTGACTTCTTTACTTTCCATTCATTTTCGATGTACTGATTTTTAACTTCCATACTTTCCACACATTTTAGATGTACTGACTTTTTGACTTCTTTACGTTCCATACATTTTAGAAGTACTGATTTTTGACTTCCATACTTTCCACACATTTTAGATGTACTGATTTTTTACTTCTTTACTTTCCATACATTTTAGATGTACTGTTCTAATATTTGACTTCCATACTTTCCATACATTATAGATGTACACTGGAGGAGACGGGACTGCAATGCATGACCAGGAGTACAAGCAGCTTCACAGTTATATGGTGGATGGTGGGGACAGGTTTGGGGTTTCCTGTCTTTGTTTTGATACCCAGGAACTTTTATGGATGGGAAATCAAGGGGTAGGTGACTGTATGACTGTATGATCCACGAAATCTTTGGGGTCCTATGTGAGGCAGTGGTGCAGGTTTAGGGTTAACAGTCTGGTGCCCAGGGCTTTGATCTCTCCCCAAAGCATTTAGTTTGTCTGTTAAAATGTGTTTTAGCTGGACATGTCAGAGCTCTGGCTTTGGGCTGATGGAACCTAGCAACACATGAATAAGTGAGCTGTCATTGGGATGAGACTTCAAGAACTTTGAAAGTAGCTAGACATCTTCCATCAATCAACAGTGATATTGATACTGCAGGGAAAAAGTAGGGATGAGGTTGACTGAGTTTTGCTTAACTGATTTAGATCTTAACACAATCCGAATTTTTAAGAACCTTAGGGAAGAAAGCGTTTGAAAACATTACGGGAAAAGGAGGAAATTCTGGTAAGATGCATCTTTTCTTTTTCTCACAATGTTTATTACCCTTAGACCAAAGAATTCCATTATGTTGGCAAATATTTATTTTTCAATAACAAGTACTTTCTATAGAGATGAGTCTAAATATTTGTCATCGTTTAACTCATTACCAAACGAGAATATTTTAGGCTTTTCCAAATCGAAAGCGTTTGCAGACGACAAAATAAAAGTGACTGAAAATTTGAAATTTGTTTTGTTTATGCTGGAAAACATTGTTGGAAAAGGAAAAAATGCTGGTTACCAGCATTTTCTCCATATCCCACAATGTTTAACAGTTTTCTAAAGGTGTCTATCTCGGGGTCGTCAAAAGTAGGGATTGTGTGGTAATGGGTTAAAGGGTAAACCCTTTGTCACATAATCTTGAGTTTTAATGACACTTAGGAAGAAACCTATGGAAAAAGTGAAAATTCTTTTAATCAGTATTTCGTCGGTTTACTTCAAAAACCTCATCACTACAACTTGTTTCAAGCTGTACTTATGAGGTTTTTAAAGTAAAACAACAATTTTCTCCTTTTCCCACCACTTTTTCTACCATTTCAAAGAAAGCTGTTGTTCGATGAGCTAAATATGAATTTTCATCTGTGAATGGTCTGAGTTCTAAGTTTTGTTCGTATTGTTAAGAGTTAACTCTTTCCCAAATGACAAAATTTTAGACTGGTCCAAATTGAAAGCATTTGCAGACGACAAAATAAAGGCGATTAAAGAATTGAAATTCAATTTAGGAAGGGAAGAAAAAATTGTGGGAAAAGGAGAAAATGGTGGTTACCAGCATTTTCTCCTTTTCCCACAATGTTTTCAGAAGGCCTCTTTCTCAGGGTCGTTGAAAGTCGGGATTGTGTGGTAAAGAGTTAAGGATTCAAATAGAATTCTTACTATAATGTTGAAGATGAAACAGCATTTATGACTTGGACCAATATATTAGTCCTATTTTTCAGGGTCATGTCACATCGTACTATGGACCAAGTCTGCAGAAATATACATCATTCCAAGTACATGCCCATGACGAAATAAGACAGATGGCCCCACTCAAAGATAGAGGAATACTGTCTTTGACCCAGGGAAGTTTGCGTCTGTCAATTAGACGAGGATTGACTCAATTCACTTTTCAGTAAGCAATGTGGTTTTCCATTATGCAACTCTTTGGGGTAGCTGAATGTGCTGGCTTTGACCCTCTCAAAGCTCCAGATAAGAGTGAGTGATGGTATTCTAAATCAGTTATTTCTCTTCCAAACTCTATGTTGTGAGTACTCATTAGAATCGTCTCGATGAGACGATTCTAATGAGTACCCATAACATAAGGTTCAGTGGAGAATGATTAATATTTCCAATTTTGAAATCAAAATCACTCCCTCTATCTGGAGCTCTGCCATCTTTTTTTTTAAAAGCTGTGACTTGCAGAGGCATAAGAAATCATGCATGTATGTTAATCAGTTTACTTGTTTGTCAATTATTCCATACACATATTTTTTTCATTTTGATGATAACAGTATGTATATATACATATGCATTTTACTTGTAATGCTTATCAGCCCACAAGCTATTGTTCAAATGGTCAAATGAGAGAATTTTTGTTATGTAATCTCTGAGGAAGATTATTGTAAAAAACCTATATTTTATGATTGTAAATAACCTATGTTTTACAACAAAAGATTGAAAGAAGAAATCAATTCTATCTGTGATATTATATTTCTGATTGCATTAACTAATTTCCTAATGATAAAATTTTAGACCTTCTTAGCGCAGACTGCAGTCGAAAAATATGATATTGATTGAGAAGATTTGTCTTGCAAAATTCTGTCTGCTAGCATTTTCTCCTTTTCCCACAATGTTTTCAGATGGCATCTTCCTCGGGGTTGTAAAAACCAGGGATTGATTGGTAAAGGGGTTAAAGCAGTATACAGTCCAGATTCCCATTCTTGTTTATGGCTTAATTCTTTACCAAAGGACAGAATTTTAGAGTGGTCAAAATTGAAAGCATTTGCAGATGACAAATTAAATGTGGTTGAAAAATTGAAATTTGTTATTGGAAGGGTACTGTAGAAAACATTGTTGGAAAAGGAGAAAATGTTGGTCACCAGCATTTGCTCCTTTTCCAACAATGTTTTCAAAAGGCTTCTTACAAAGGGTCGTTAAAAGTCAGAATTGTGTGGTAAAGAGGTAGCACCCAGATTTCACATGACATTGGCTCAAAAATACTGTTTCATTTTTTCATGACATTTAGGAATCCAGACATGCATGACATGCAATGCATGTTACTTACCAGCCCTTCTACACTGCTTATAGGTGGTCATCATACCAAACTGATAGATCTAGACTTAAACACTGTGAAAGAGAGAAAAAAGGTTGGTAATCTTGGCTTACATACAGTTACCTTTACCATCAAACACATACTTTCCACCTGTTGACTTCAGAGAATACCTTTAACTCGCCACTAAATGACAAAGCATCAGACTCTAACATACTCAAAGCATTTGCAGATACAATGTAACAATGTTCGTAATGGGCCTCTCTTTGCACGAATAGGGAAAAGGAGAGGATGCTGGTTATCTACATGTACTCTTTTTCCCATAATGTATTCAATAGCCTTTTGTAGGGTTATTAAAACCAAGAATGTTTTTATAAAAGCTTAAAAGGACACAAAGTACCATTTGTTTAGCCTGTAAGGCATTTCTATGGTATCTCTAATTGACCCTGAATAACAGCAAGGATGAAGCTGTTTCTTATTTGTATATGTCACCTTTTGATTGCATAGAAAACACTGTCGCAAAAGGTGAAATTGCTCGTCATGAGCAATTTCACCTTTTGCCACAATGTTTTCCAAAGGCTCTTACAAGCAGTGCATAGAAATGAGTATCTATGGAGTAAAGGGTTAAGAGTTAACATAATGTGCCAGACTCTGTATAACTGTAATGGTAAAATATTTTTAACGTCTTAAAGCAATATATATTATTAATGTTACATACTTACATTTTATTAGAATTCATAAAGCTTTTACTTGTGAACAACATTTTTTATCCATTTTCCTTGTAGGTAGCTTTTTTTTTAAGCGTCTACATAAGACACAGTTGAGGAGTAATTAGAAGACATTTAGTAAACGCAGTCGCACATCATGAATAAACAGACATATTTCGAGTCTATCTCTTTCTTTCTTAGGTTCATAATTTCTTTCTGTACACTCATTTATTTTGATGATGGTTTTGTGGAAAGCAGCCAGTGGCTTGGAAAGAATGTTGTGTAGAGTAGTGGTAAAAGAAACCTCAGAAAAGATTGGATAGATACATGTACACTGGCCACCATATCTCAGACAATGTTGAAGATGGCAAGTAACTCTGTACCAAAGACGAAAATTTTAGACTGGTCCAAACTGAAAGCATTTGCAGACGACATAATGAATGTGACTAAAAAAATGAAATTTGTTTTAGGAAGGATAAAAAACATTGTGGGAAAAGGAGAAAATGCTGGTTACCACAATGTTTTCAAAAGACTCCTTTTACAGGGGTTAAAAAAAGTCGGGTTTGTGTGGTAAAGAGTTAAATATTTAAGTCAAATGAGCAGATCCTATGGACAGGGTAGAAAACAAGTGTTGAAAAAGAAAAATAATGCTGGGTATCGGAATTTTCTTTTTCTCACAATGTTTTCGAAACCTTTCTTTTTTAGGGTCATCAGAACATTGGATCATTTTGTGAAAGGTTATTAAAATAAAATAAACAGTTGTACTGCATGTGTTCGTAAATGAATTTGTATAATTGTATTTTTCCAGTATGAAGTTAAAGAACCAGGTTGTGCAATATTGCGACATACAAACAAATTCATCGGAGCAGGAGATACAAGTGGCACAGTAAGGGTTTGGTTTGATACTTAGTGTACTCATAGGAAAATGCTCTGCACTTAGGGAGATGCTGTGATAGCTGACCAAGTCGTCATTTGTATATCCATAAAACTCTACAGGATTCTGGTTTTCTCTTTGGTTAATAGTACTGTGAACTCTTTATCAGACGGCAAGAGTTAGCTGGTGACAAATGTAGCCCAAATGATGGATTTTCCTCGTAATTTTTGAAGATATTGTTAAAAAAGAATAAAAGACTTTCTCCTCAAATTTACATATCCATGTTCTTACTTCAATAGGAGAATTCAATGAAACGTAGATACTTGATATCAGTAGCCTCAAGGATTGTGTGTCAGATTTGTTTTTTACAAATTTGGATCAGCAGGGTATGAATTTAGCTTTTGCTAAATAGTTGCATTTCTTAACTCTTCACTTGTCCATATTGAAAGCACTTGTAGACATAATTTATAAATGTGGTTCAAATAATGGAACTTGTTTTTGAAAGGCTAGAGAACTTTGTGGAAATAGGAGAAAATGCTGGTTACCAGCATTTTCTCCTTTTCCCACAGTGTTTTTCAAAGGCTTTGTCTTCAGGGTCATGAAAACTCAGATTTTTTATTGTGTTATAGAGGGTTAAATACCCTGGTAGAGAAGGCTTTTAAAGGGAGAAAATTTAGAAAATTAACATCTGCTCCTTTTTCCTCCCACTATGTTTTCTGCCCTTTTACAAGCTAATCCCAAAGTCTGAACCAAATATAATTTCTTACCTGCAAATGCTTCCAATTTGAGTAGGTCTGACATTTTGCTACCTCTAAAGTGTAAAATCTAGAGCTACCTTTTTTGTTTATATTTTAGGTTACTCTGTATGACCCGAACACCCTTCAGCCACAACACGTGTTTGACGCTCATTCTGGGACGCTGTCAGATTTTGATGTTCATGGAAACTTGCTGGTCACCTGTGGTTATTCTAACAGGTAATTAAGTTAAAGTACTGTCCTATCTTTATAAAGCCTGTACCACACAATCCCAAAATTTAATGACATTGAAAGACAAGGTTTTCGAAAACAGTGTAAATAAAGGGGAAAATGCTGGTTACAAGCTACTAACACTTTGACAGACTGTACAATAACAGATTGTCATCTTCACAATAATTTTTCTACTTTGAATGCATTTTAACCCATTGCCAAATGACAGAATTTTAGTTTGTCCAAATCGAAAGCATTTGCAGATGACAAAGTAGAAGTGACTGAAAATTTGAAATTTGTTTTGTGAAGGGTAGAAAGCTTTGTGGAAAAAGGAGAAAAGATGGTTACCAGCATTGTCTCCTTTTCCCACAATGTTTTTTAAAGGCTTCTTTCTTGTCAAAAGTAGGGATTTTGTGGTAATGGGTTAATACCAGCAATTTTGGCCACTACTGGGCCTCTAAGTAATGAAAAATCAGATACTTGTATTGACCATATTTTGTGTATTTAAGGCTTGGAAATTTGACACCAGACAGATATCTAAAGATGTACGATCTGAGAATGATGCGGGCAATGTCACCATTACAGTTAATCATGGATCCAACGTTTCTTAGATTTGTGCCAACATACTCCAGTAGACTGGCCATCGTCTCACAGGTATATGAAACTATTATCACAAAGATTGGCGATCGTTTAGCATTGTATGGCATTTCTTCGATAATGTTAGCAAAATACCAGACTGCAAAGGGTAGAAAACATTTTGGGAAAAGGAGAAAATGCTGGTTTCCAGCATTTTCTCCTTTTCCAGAATGCTTTCAAAAGCTGTCCTCCTCAAAGTTTCTATAACTGCTGTAAAGAAATAATCCTGTACCACAAGGCAAAATTTCAGACTTGTATAATTAGAAATGATTTGCAGATTGTTGTAGAAAAGGAGAAAACAATAGGTAATAGCATTTTCCCCTTTTCCAAATAGCATTGTCTCCTTTTTATACGCCCGTCGAAGACGGGACGTATTATGGGATCACCCGTGGCGGGCGGGCGGGCGGGCGTCCGGGCGGGCGGGCGGGCGTCCGGGCGGGCGGGCGGGCGGCGTCCAGTTCTTTGTCCGGAGCATATCTCCAAAACTATACAAGCTAGGGTTATGAAATTTCATGGGTGGATAGATCTCATCGAGGCGGAGTGCAGTGCACAGGAATCATAACTCTTGCTCGCTTAATTTTTGAGTTATTGCCCTTTGTTGTTTTTCATACTTGAATTTTGTCCGGAGCATATCTCCAAAACTATACAAGCTAGGGTTATGAAATTTCATGGGTGGATAGATCTCATTGAGGGGGAGTGCAGTGCACAGGAATCATAACTCTTGCTCGCTTAATTTTTGAGTTATTGCCCTTTGTTGTTTTTCATACTTGAATTTTGTCCGGAGCATATCTCCAAAAGTATACTAGCTAGGGTTATGAAATTTCATGGGTGGATAGATCTCATCGAGGGGGAGTGCAGTGCACAGGAATCATAACTCTTCCTTACTTAATTTTTGAGTTATTGCCCTTTGTTGTTTTTCATACTTGAATTTTGTCCGGAGCATATCTCCAAAACTATACTACCTACGGTTATGAAATTTTATGGGTGGATAGATCTCATCGAGGGAGAGTGCAGTACACAAGAATCATAACTCTTCCTTGCTTAATTTTTGAGTTATTGCCCTTTGTTGTTTTTCATACTTGAATTTTGTCCGGAGCATATCTTCAGAACTATAGTAGCTAGGGTTATGAAATTTCATGGGTGGATAGATCTCACTGAGGGGGATTGCAGTGCACAAGAATCATAACTCTTGCTTTCTTAATTTTTCAGTTATTGCCCTTTGTCGTTTTTTATATTTGAATTTTGTCCGGTGAATATCTCCAAAACTATACTAGCTAGGGTTATGAAATTTCATGGGTGGATAGATCTCACCGAGGCGGAGTGCAGTGCACAGGAATCATAACTCTTGCTTGCTTAATTTTTGAGTTATTGCCCTTTGTCGTTTTTCATTCTTGATTTTTGTCCGAAGCATATCTCCAAAACTATACTAGCTAGGGTTATGAAATTTCATGGGTGGATAGATCTCATCAAAGGGGAGTGCAGTGCACAGAAATCACAACTCTTGCTTGCTTAATTTTTGAGTTATTGCCCTTTGTTGTTTTTCATACTTGAATTTTGTCCGGTGCATGCCCCATCTTTATAACTTGGGGTAAGACGGGCGTATCTTGCGACAATTTGCCGCTCTTGTTCCACATTGTTTTTTTTTAAAAGGTTTCTTACTTAGGGTTGTTAAAACATGGAATTTTTTGGTAAAGAATTAACAAACAGGTGGCTAATTTTTTTTCAACAGTGGTTTGATGTTCTGTGGAAAACATTGATGGAGAAAGTGTCGTTGCTAGTGACTGTTGATTACTGCTTTCTCATTTTTTTTTAAGAGCTGTAAAATGTGTATAAATAAAGTTACTTTTAGAAGGGTTAATTTATGATAGGATGTTTTAACCCTCTACCACACAATGACGACTTTTGATGACCCTTAGGTAGAAGCCCTTTGAGAACATTGTGGGAAAAGGAGACAATGCTGGTAACCAATATTTTCTCCTTTTTCTACAATGTTTTCTAGTCTTTCCAAATCAAATTTCAATTTTACAGTTGTGTTTATTTTGTCGTCTGCAAATGCTTTCAATTTGGATCAGTCTATAAAATTTGTCGTTTGGTAAAGAGTTAAGCTATTACTGCACAAACACAACTTTTCAGGACCAAGTAATATACAACTTTTGAAAACACTGAAGGAAAAGGAGAAATTATTTTAAATTCTTCCATGTTTTCAAAAGTCTTTTTGCTCGGGAGTCTAACAAACTGAGGATATGTTTGGTTGTAAAATACCCTCATAGCAAACAGGTTACAAGATAGGTTTGACATATTACACAGCTTTTGAAAACATTATGGGAAAGGAGCAATCACTGAATTCTGATTGTAGGTTGGTCAGTTCCAGATAATTGAGGCTACAGGTACGACATCTCTAGTCATGTACCAGGTTCACTGTCACAATGGTATTGTAATGAGTTTTGATGTGGCTTCAACTTGTCAGGCCTTGGCTTTTGGGGACAGTGGAGGTATGATTGGCTTCAATGGCTTCTCTTTTAAGGTTTTTCTTTACAACACAATAAAACTTAACATTTATAATTTTAAAAAGATTAACTTTTTACTAGATGGCAAGATTTTAAACACGACAATATTTAAAGTGATTGTAGATGAAAACTAAGATTTTTTTCTTTATCCCACAATATTTTCACCTTTCAAAGGTGAAAATATTGTGGGATTAAGAAAAAAATCCTAGTGTCCAGAATATGGATGCCCCTACTGCTTTTCAAAAGACTCTTTCCAAGGCCCTTTCAATTTTTTTACAAACAGCAAGAGGAAACGATTTCCAACAATGATTGAAGACTGAATCCTGTTTCAAACATACTTTGGGCTTAAAAAACATTTATTCTCTTGCAGGATATCTCCATATGTTCACAAATAATGAAAATGTAACCTTTAATTCATTCCATGAAGAGATGGATCTTGCAGACCCTGTATGTATAATTTCTTTATTTACTATCACATTTGAGTGTTTTTGTACCCCCTCACAACGAAATAGGAGGTTATACTGGAATCATTATGGCTATCTGTCCATCCGTCTGACTGTCTGTGGACACAAATTTGTCTGGCTACATACTCTGACACTTTTTGTGCATGTGTGATTTTTCATGACCCAGCTGCAATTTGTTTGCGGAATAATCTGCCCTTGAACTTTTTTCAACTCTTACTATTGTACTAAACCACTCTGCATTCTGTGACAAAGACCTGTTCTTGTGACAAGAAGCTGGTGGGGGTATAATCATGTTTAGTGATAGTTTTAGTTTTAATTGCTATTACTTCATCCATTAAGTAAATTAGTGTTTCATTAACATTATAACATATTGGTATGCTGATGATGCATATCAAAACAATAGACTTTTGAATAGCTGTTATTATTTTTCATATTTGAAGTTCTTCTTTAAATAAAATGCATTTAAAACAGTAGCTGTATACCAAACAACAAAATTGCAAACAAGACGAAAAGTAAAAATCGAAGACTTCTTCAGTTTGAAAGCGTTTACAGACAATAAATCAGAGATCTAGACGGAGGGAGTAATTTTGATTTCAGAACTGAAAACATTAATTATTGTCCACTAAACTCTATTTTATGGGTACTCATTAGAATCATCCCATCGAGACAATTATTATGAATATATGGAAATTTATTCAGTTTTTCATTGTATTTTTTTCCCAAGGTTGAACCAAGTCAAGACATACATATTCACGACTGGTCCACACCCTATGCCATGGTACCAATGAGTTACCCAGCAACAGGGAAACTCCTTTCTGATTGGCCAGATTTTCTGTGTGAAAAAGTGTACAGGTATGCTGAATTCTTTTTTCTTTTAACTCTTTACCACACAGTTGCAGACTTTTAACAACCCTGAGAAAAAAAGACATTTGAAAACATTGTGAGAGAAGGAGAAAGTGCTGGTAACATTTTCTCCTTTTCCCACAACGTTTTCATCCCTTCCCAAACCACATTTCAGTGTTTCAGTCACATTTGTATAAAGCACTTTTATATGTGTCAGTTAAAGACTTAACCCATTACCACACAATCCCTACTTTTGACGCCCCTGAGAAAGAAGCCTTTAGAAAACATTGTGGGAAAAGGAGAAAATGCTGGTAACCAGCATTTTCTCCTTTTCCCACAATGTCTTCTACCCTTCGCAAAACAAATATCAAATTTTCAGTCGCTTTTATTTTGTTGCCTGCAAATGCTTTCAATTTGGGCAAGCCTAAAATATTGACGTTTGGTAATGAGTTAAGTGTTTTGCTTTCTTTCACATCTCATTCTATCATCTGTAATAGTATGACTTAACAAATAATACATTTCAATTCTGTACCACACAACCAAATTTTAGACCTTTTTCAAATCAAAGCATTTACTTTACAGATGACACAGTTAGTGTGAACTAAGGATTAAGATGTTGTTTTCGAAGGGAAGAAAACATTGTTGGAAAAGGAGAAAATGCTGCTTACCAGCAATCATTTCTTTTGCAAAAATGTTTTCAAAAGTTTTCCTTGGCAGGGTCATTTAAACTTGTTTGATAAAGAGTTGGATATACTTGTACTTAATCACTTTCAGAAAACCCAAACCCATTGACTCTGAAATCTTGAGAACCATGAAGGTTTATCATAATGTAGGATATGCCCCGAATCCTGGAAAAGAAAGGCGGAATCAGTGCCCATACATGAAAGAAACAGAGGGGTCCAAAAAAGGGAAGCAGAATGTCCCGGAATCTCCTCTTGGAAGAGGTAAGATTATAGTTTTGGTCTAACATTAGAAATTACGGAGAAATTAAGGGATTCTTTCCCTCTTTTGCGATGTACCTGATACTGATGTGACTGATGTTGTTCAGTGCATATCCATCGTATTTAACTTTGTATTTGAATATTTTGTGTGCACTTATTAACCCTTCACCACACGATGATGACTTTGGCGACCCTTGGAAAGAAGCCTACTGAAAACATTGTGGAAAAAGGAGATAATGCTGGTAACCAGCATTTTCTCTTTTTTCCCACTATGTTTTCAAAAGGCTTCCATCTCAGGGTTGTAAAAACCAGGGATTGTTTGGTAAAGGTAAAGGATTGAATGGTCAGTTTGATCGTGTGACCTTGATTTCTATATAAGACATGAAAAATGAATAGTTTATTACACTGCTTTAACATTATTACAGTCATATCACATAGCTCACATTGTCATGTGTTTCCTGGATTTCACCATTGTTAGGCTACGGCTCTGAAGTGTCTTACCAAAGGACACTCCTTTGAAAAACCCGGTGGACCCAGTGAGACTGGAATATAAGGCCTCTAGGTCCTGTACTTTGTCGCTGAAGAAAAAGAATTACCCCAAAGTAAAAAGTGAGCATGTGATCATTGCACAATGTGTCAAAATGGTGTCAGCCGTATTACAGAGCAATTAACTCTTTACCACGCAGTCCCAAGTTTTAATGACCCTGGGTAAGAAGTCCTCTGAAAACATTGTAGGAAAAGGAGAAAATGCTGGTTACCAGCATTTTCTCCTTTTCCCACAATGATTTCTACCCTATAACATACAGAAATTGTCCATTTAGCTACATTCAATATGTTGTCTGCAAATGCTTTGAATTTGGTCTGGGCCTGAATTTTGTTGTTTTGGTAAAGAGTTAATGTAGGCACCAAGTTTCTCTGAAAATAAATAGATATATGATCATAGAAGCAGCAGAGCACAATGTTTATCATATTTTGCTTTTGTAATTTTTATCTTGGCTGTTTGTAAAGAAAACATTTAGGTATTGCCAAAGTCCTGTCATCATCTGTGGTATTGTGCATCATCTTGAAAAAACTGACATTCTGTAATAATTCTTATAATTATTAACTCATTTCCAAAAGGCAATATTTTAGGCTTCTCCAAATCAAACGCATTTGCATACAACAAAATAAAAGTGACTGAAAATTTGATTTTTTTTTTTTTTTTGTGAAGGGTAGAAAACATTGTGGGAAAAGGAGAAAATGCTGGTTACAGCATTTTCTCCTTGTCCAAAAATGTTTTCTAAAGGTTTCTTTCTCAGGTTCGTCAAAAGTAGGTATTGTGTGGTAATGGGTTAAAGAAGATCAAACTTGGACTTGTTCAGAGCTCCAGATAAGAGGAAGTGATGGTATTCTAAATTCATTATTTCTTTTCCAAACCCTATGTCGTGGGTACTCATTAGAATTGTCTTGAAGAGATGATTCTAATGAGTACCCATAACATAGGTTTAAGTGGAGAATAATTAATATTTTCAATTTTGAAATCAAAATCACTCCCTCTATCTAAAGTTTTGCAGTAGTTGTCAACTATCTGAGAGAAGGTAAAGGTTTTGCCAAAAATTTATCTATTTCTGAAAAGCAACTTTGTTTTTCTACAGGAGATGACCCCTTTATGACAATACCAAAGAAATTCAGGAAGGTAGATCTGAAGTATTCCAAACTTGGCTTGGAAGATTTTGATTTCAGACATTACAACAAAACCAATTTTGCTGGGCTGGAGATACATATACCTAATGTCTACTGCAACAGTATGTTACAGGTAATAGTATAGATATGTGAACTGAATTCTTAATTAACCCTTTACCACACAATCCTTAGCTTTAATGACCCTAAGAAAGAAAGCTTTTGAAAACATTGCGGGAAAAGAAGAAAATGCTGGTAGCCAGCATTTTCTCCTTTTCCCACAATGTATCCTACCCTTCTCAAAGCAAATTTTAACTTTTCAGCCATATTTATTTTGTCGTCTGCAAATCCTGTCAATTTGGACCAGTCCAAAAATATGTCGTTTGGTGAAGAGTTAACTATTTACTAGAACCAAACAACAGACTTTGGAGCGTAGCCCTAGTAGCTCAGTCGGTAATGTACAGGGCTTGAGAAGTTTGGGGGGGTGGCTGGTAGTGTCAAAGGTTAGATCCCTAATTTCTTTCTGAGGATTCATCATCATGTTCATTGCTAGAGGATTCATTCCTCTCTCACCCCTGACCATTGTTTTGACAAGAGTTATGTGGGAAAGCAGCCAGTGCCTTGGAAAGAATATTGAGTGAAGTCCTGGTCAAGAGACTCCAGGAAAACATGAATAGGTGCACTGGCTGTCATGATAGAACTGAAATAATGTTGAGAATGGTGTTAAACACCACGCAATCAATCAGTCAGTCAAAAATCTGAAAGCTTTTGTAAAGGACTGATTAAAATTTGATGAGACTTAGATAGTGGGTTGGTCTTTAAGGATAGGAAACTGTGTGGGAAAGGAGAAAATGCTGATATCCAGTTTTTACTCCTTTTTCCACAATGTTTTCTACCATTTCTACCATAACAAATCCCATCATTCATCTCAGGTCTGATCCATCTCTCTGTCAGGTGTTTGTTTTATTTAAGTAAGAGAGTGTAAGGGAAATTTGTAACCCCCTGCCACACAATCACAGGTTTTAATGATACTGAGGAAGGATGCTTTTAAAAATATTGTGGAAAAAGGAGAAAACGCTGGTAACTAACATTTTCTCCTTTTCACAAAATGTTTTCTACCCTTCCCTCAAGAAATTTAAATTTTTGGGTCACATTTATTTAGTTGACTGCAAATGCTTTCAATTTGGACTAGTCCGAAATTTTATTGTGTGGTAAAGAGTGAAATCATATATATTACCTTTAAGTTTCCAACTTCATGTAATGTAGTTAAATAAATGAATCGAGTATTAAGTTTTTCAAAATGGATTGTATATGATATTTTCTTTCTCTATTTTCAGATGTTTTATTTCATTGAACCATTGCGAGTCAGACTTTTAAATCATGTATGTGATAAGGAGTTTTGCTTGTCTTGTGAATTAGGATTTTTGTTTCATATGTTGGACAAACAGAAAGGACAAACATGTCAGGTAATTGGCAGAGATGTATCCTTTGGTTAAATTCTTATGAGTTCATTGACAGTGAGATTTTGAATAGATTCTTAGAGCTAGAAAGAACCTTTGAAGGTTTCTAAAACATGAAATGTATACTACTCAACATTTGCTAGGGATCACCATGTTATATTGAGCCGATATGTATACGTGGCATGCATTTGGTATGGTTTTTCAGTACGTAACATTGCCACACTGATGATATAAGTTATCTGAGGAAATGAATATTTCTTAACCTTTTACCACACAATCCCTACTTTTGACGCCCCTGAGAAAGAAGCCTTTTGAAAACACAGTGTGAAAAGGAGAAAATGCTGGTAACCAGCATTTTCTTCTTTTCCCACAGTGTTTTCTACCCTTCCCAGAACAAATTTTTATTTTGCAGTTACCTTTAGTTTGTCTTCTGCAAATGCTTTCAATTTGGACCCAGTCTAAATTTTCTTGTGTGGTAAAGAGTTAAGCAAAACTGTATTTATGTAACATATTCCTCTATTGAAGTATCAAATTGATCCCTAGCATATGTTGAGTAGTATATGTTGTATCAATAATAGTTATATACAGGTCGTAAATGATTTTAATTATCTAGGAACAGTTTTTAATTATACTGGCACATTTATTTTAAACAATGAATTCATTACTGGAAAAGGCTTAAAAGCCCTTCATACTCTTACACCAAATACCAGTAAATATGATTTTAAAGTAAAAATTTTATTGCAGCTTTTTGACACTTTTGTAGGATCTACTTTGAATTACGGATGCGAAATAACTGGTTTTTCGAAAAGTAAACAAATAGAAAGGATCCATCTGAAATTCTTGAGATATATACTTAATGTTAAGCAATCAACAAGTACAATAAGTCTTTATGCGGAATTAGGATGATACCCACTTTATATTTCCAGAAATGTTAGAATAATTAAGTATTGGTGTAAACTATTAAAATCTGAAAATATACTTTTACAGCAAATATACCAAGCTATGTTAATTGATTGTAATAATGGTCTTAAAGACTGGGCATCGAATGTTAAGTCACTCCTAGATACTACAGGCTTTTCTGATATATGGAATACACAATCAAGTGCTAATCTTAAACCATTCCCTTTAATCTTCAAAAGATGAATTATCGACATGTTCATTCAAAATTGGTCTAGGTGTATAAATAATAATCAATCTACCAGGATATATAAAGATATTAAAGAGACTTTCTGCATAGAGGAATATATTACACTTTTACCTACACATTTATATAGATTTATTGCAAAAATATGTTTGTCCTCTCATATTTTAAAAGTAGAAACGGGAAGATATGGCTCTCAACGAATCGATTATAATCAAAGAATTTGTAACCAGTGTAATAAAAATGAAGTTGAGGACAGGTTCCATTTTATTCCTATTTGTCCAGCATATTCTGACATACGTAATCAGTTTATTAGACCATACTATAGAAATAGACCAAGCATGTATAAATTAGTTCAGTTATTAAAATCAAGTAATAAAACAATTTTGAAAAATTTAGCCAAGTTTCTTAAAGCGGCCTTTAAGCGCAAAATAACGTTTGAAAATGGATAATTCACTATGAGTACTTTGAAGTACTGTCATCAATTATACTACAGTTCCGGCATTTTTTTTTCCAAACGCCAAGTCTTTATGATAATTCTTCTGTTTTTTTTTCCTACTACATGTATTTGTTTCTTTTTGAATTTAACCTTCTCTGTGTGTGTATGTGTGTGTGTGTGTGTGGGGGGGGGGTGCGTACTTGTGCTTGTGTGCGTGCGTGAGTGTGTGCAATTGTTTGTTTGTTTGTGTTGTTGTTTGTTTGTTTATTTGTTTGAATGACCTTGTGTATAAATTGTACTATTTTCATATTGTGTAACTAGAATTTATGTATAGTTTACGCTACTTCAATAAAGTATCTATCTATATATCTATATTTTGTATCAGCCAAAATCTGTGCAATCTTGCAGCCAGCAAGGGCAACTTTTGGCATGAAATCACAATAATGAATATACTTTCATAAAATGAGGATGAAATGGTTAAAAAAAAAAATGGCTGAAAATAAGTAAAGGTGTAATCTTTAAAGGGAGGGTTGGATTTTTGCAAAAAATTATGAATATCTATACCAGTATTCCTTTTTTTTCCCACTCCATTACATTTATTAGTTCTGAACGTAACAACAAGATTGTGGAGTGGTCCAAATCAAAAGCACCTGCAGATAACAGATTGAATATGACTAAGGAATTGACATTCCCATTTTTAAGTGTTGAAAACATTGTGAGAAAAGGGGAAATGTTACTTATATTTTGAAAACATCACAGATAAAATAAAAAACAAAAAAAAAACAAGCTGCTGTACCAAGTTAGCACAGGCTAATCGGAGACAGCACTTTGAGACTACATTAGTTTTTGTGCTAGAGTAGACTTGTGCAAAACAGAAAATTACATCAAGACAGAAAGTGTTGTCTTGGATCAGCCAGCTCAGACTGTGCAGGCTGATCTGAGACAACATTTGAAGCAAATATCTGAATGGCACTTTTCAGTTGTTGCAAGCCACATAGTATCAGTTGCTCATATGACACGCATCTTGTTTCAGGCCAGCAACTTTCTGAGAGCATTCAGGACATTACCTGAGGCAGCTGCTCTGGGTTTGATTATGGCTGAAAATGAAGAAGTGGCAGGAAGGTACAACCTTGGCCGTCTGATACAGAGCTGGCAGAGGTTTATGCATCAGCAGATTCATTCAGTAAGGTTTTGCATATTTTTCAATCCTTTCCTACACAATTCCAAGAAATAATGACTGAAGAATAAAGCTTTTGAAAACATTATGGGAAAAGGAGAAAATGCTATAAAGTTTTCTATCCTGACAGAGATGACATCCACCATTTCAGATTCCCTTTATTTGTCATCAGTAAATGCTTTTGATTTGGAAAAAAGTCTAGAAATTTATCATGTGGGAAAGAGCTCACCCTTTAACATTCTTGAGGAGGAAGAGTTTTGTTAACATTCCTGATAAAAGGGAAAATGCTGGTGACCAGCAGTTTGTCCTTTTCCCCACAATATTTTCTCTGTTTCCAGGTGCAAATTGAATCACTTTAGTGACATTGGATTAGTCTGTTCTAAAATGCTTTCATCTGGTAAAAAATGAATCATACTGCTTTTTAGTAAGTCATGGTCATTCCCTGTATCTTAATACAGAGACAGTACTTGCTGGATTTTTGATGTCCACTGAGTATTTGGTATGATTCCATAAGTTCCATTACTGTCCAGCTAAATACTGTCTTGTAAGATAAGTTTATTATTTATTAAACTCTTTTCTAAACCCATACCCTGTTTTACATTTAACTACATTAAGGAAGATATTTGAAAACATTGGTATCCAGCATTTTCTGCTTTTTCAAACAATGTTTTCTACCCTTTCTACAACATGTTTTAGTTATCAAGTCAAATTTCCTTTTTATACAATCAAACTGACGTATTATGTTAAGGCCTGGTCGTCCGTATGCCTGTCTGTATGTTAGTAATTTTTTATGTGCCCAACTCCTACAGTTTCCATTGGTATAACTTGAAATTTACCACAATGAATCTCAATGATGTTAAATTATGCATATGACTCTTTGAATTTGGATCTCTGTAGCTATTGGAGATTTTAACCCATTTCACTGACAAGCCCTGTGTGGTGTATATGCACTCCTCTGCGAAGCTCTTTTTTTTTCATATCCAGACGTGTCCAATTTGTTGTCTTATAAAAGTTAATTGTTTGTTTAAAAATGCAGCATTTTCAGCAAATATCTGTTTTTTTTTTCTTCTGAAGGAAACTTCTCCCAAATCAATTGACGACAGGAGAGAAAGGGAAAATGTAGAGGGGGACAAAGAAGAAAATGTTGGCAAGGTAGTGACAGAAGGAAGTAATGTGGAAGAGACAGATAAATCTGATAAAGCAGAGAAGGACAAACAAGAAAAAGAAGAAAGAGAGGAGAAGGAGGAAAAAGTGGAGAAAGATACAAAGAAAGAGGACTCGAAATCATCCAAGTCAAAGAAAAAGAAAAAGAAAGGAAAGAAGGAGACAAAAAAGGAGGAAAAGAAGTCACAGAGTGTGAGCCAAGCTGTCACTACAGAGTCGTCACTTACCACGGAAGTTGAAACAAATGAGGCAGAATTGATATCACAGTCAGAATCTCCAAGAGATGATAAAAAACCAGAGTAAGCATTAACCCACTATCACACAATCCCTATTTTGACGACCCAGAGAAAGAAGCCTTCAGAAAACATTGTGGGAAAAGGAGAAAATGCTGGTAACCAGCATTTTCTTCTTTTCCCAAAATGTTTTCTACCCTTCACAAAACAAATTTCAAATTTTTAGTCACTTTTATTTTGTTGTCTGCAAATGCTTTCGATTTGAACAAGCCTGAAATATTGTCGTTTGGTAATGAGATAATTATACCCGCGCAAAATAGAATGTTTTCGAGGGTATACTGGAATCAGCCTGTCTGTCCGTGTGTCTGTCCATCCATAAGTCTGTGCGTGTGTCTGTCTGTACAAATAATTGCCTGTTTCTGTCAAAGAGCTGGCGAGGGAATTAAGGCATGTTCATTGACAGCTCTAGTTTCCTTTCCTTTTTGTTCTGTTATGCTTCTTTTCTTTTGCAACGTTCAGTCTGCTCTCTTAATATAATTTATCTTTTCACTCTCAAACAAATAATCCTGAAGTTTTTGACACAGTTTAACAAGTGTCAAACAGCACACTTCCATTTTGTAGGACTGTATTCAGAATGGCACTATGACACCGTAATCTAGTGTCATACAAGAAGGCTGAGTTTCAAATTGCCAAATGACTGGTCTGCAATTTAAATGCCAAAAATGCCGAAGTTGAACCCTTTTTTACTATAATTATGTAGCCATCCACAATTTCCATAGGCTTGCAAGTGTTACCTTTTACCACACAAACCCTACTTTTGAGAAAGAAGCCTTTAGGAAACATTGAGGGAAATGGAGAAAATGCTGGTAACCCGCATTTTCTCCTTTTCCCATAGTGTTTTCTACCCTTCACAAAACAAAAAGCATTTGCTGGCAATGATTTAGATTTGACTCAAACAATGTAATATGTAAATGGGAAATTATCATGATTGGAAATTATTATTGGTAAGGACAAAATGCTGGTTAACAGCATCTTCTCCTTATCCTTCAATGTTTACAAAGGCTTGTTCTTGTAGGTTACTAAAATATTGGATTGTCCAGTAAAAGATTAACATGAAATGAAATTTATTACCAAAAAGTTGACAGAATCGAATGTTATGCAGACGATGTGATATTCTCTATGCATCAACCCTCTACAGTGCCATCCCCAATTTTAAGGACTCATAGAAAGGAGGCTTTTTGAAAACATTATGGGAAAAAGAGAAAATGTTAGTAACCAGCATTTTCTCCTTTTCCCAAAATGTTTTGATATCCTTTCAAAGACAGATTCCATCATTGAGACACACCAAATTTGTGATGTATAAAAGCCTGTAGATGGACACATATTAAAAACTCTTCATGTAGTAAAGTTTGAATGTATTTCATTTACTAGAAAAGAAGATGGATCTATCATAACAGACTTGTTTGGACTGGACACAGTGACTCGACTGCGATGCCGATGTGGGGTGCAAAATGAACGGCAAACTACATCAACTCTGGTCAATCTTAGTTATCCAGATTGTTCAGGGCAAGGTTTGTATAATTGTCAAGATCTTTTTGAAACTACATGTATATACATGTACTGGAATCAGAGGTTTGCCTTTGTTGTCAAGATTGACCCTGAGCCATTTCTTAACCCATTCGCAAACGACAAAATTTAACACTTGTCCAAATTGAAAGTATTTGTAGGCAACAGAATTAATGTGTCTCAAAGTTTGTTTTGGGATGGACAGAAAACATTGTGGAAAAAGGAGAAAATGCTGATGACCTGCAAGTTTTCCTTTTCTCACAATGTTTTTAAAAGGTTTATCCTTCAGGGTTGTGAAAACCAGGGATTGTTTGGTAAAGGGTTAAACAATTTATTTTACTCTTTCAAATTGATGACAAATCCAAAAGTGGTACTATGAAATTCAATTCTTCATCAGGGCAGAAAACATTGTTGCAAAAGGAGAAAATGCTGGTTACCAGCATTTTCTCCCTTTCCCCACAACATTTTTTAAAAAGGTTTGTTACCCAGGGTTGTTAAAACATGCTAAAAGGTAAAGCCAAGGTCCCCCCATCAGGTTATAGTCCATGATTGATCCTTAGTAACCCATTACCAGATAGCAGAATTTCATACTGGCCTACATTTAGGAAATTCACTGAGGAAAATTGACATGTTTTCAAATAATGCTACCTGTTCCTGAAAAAGTAGAAAACATTGTGGGAAAAGGAGAAAATGCTGGTTACCAGCATTTTTCTCCTTTTCCCACAATGTTTTCAAAAGCCTTCTCTCTGAGGGTCATTAAAAGGCGGGATTGTGTGGTAAAGGGTTAATTGTAGAGGAGTTGATTGCAATAAATTGGGGGTCAACTGTCCTTGTTTGAAGAATGCTGCAGGTGATGTGTTTTATGGTTCCCAAGCTTGGGCAGTTTCTCTTCCGAGGATTGGTCATGATTTCACAGGATTTATTTCTCTTTCAATACTGATCATTGGATTGACAATAGTTTGTTTGTGGAAAAGAGAGTCAGTGACTAAGGAAGAAAATTGCGTGAAGTACTGGTAAAAGAAACTCCTTGAAAGCTTGGAAAGGAGCACTGGCCGCTATAATACAACTCAAGTAATGGTGTGAATGGCGTTAAACACCACCAAACAAACAAAAAGATATAAGCATACAGTTTAAGAAGTAATTTTTAAGACCATTGTGACTTCTGGCCAGTTTCAGTCCAAATATCTATTGTCTGCATTCAGATCTTGATCTACTCTTCCTGTGACACAGCTCAGATTGCTCATGGTGCTCAAAACATTATATTTTCAGCTCAAAACATTACATTTTCTGTTGTTTCAGGTTTGAACAAAGGACCAGTACCAATAAGTTTTGTTCAAGTGCTAGAACATAGTTTGAAGTTGGAGCAGAATACTCAGGCCTGGTGCAATAATTGTGCAAAGTATCAACAACATGTAAGTCTTCTAAGTTTTTCTACTCCAGTATTTTGCTGATGCCAAAGACGAGGGTATACAGCAGAATTAGAACTTTTATGGAGGGTTTTCTTAAAGTTTTCCAAAAGATACTAGTATTCCAAATTATTCTTTTACTTTAGTCTATCATTCTACATACCCTTTTCTTCTATGAATTCACTTTTTTTATCAAATATTATCAAACCTTTAATATTATAAAGCTCACTTTGTGGTATTCTTTTATTGGTTTGTCAGAGAAAACTCAAACTGTAGGTGTTGGATGTGACTGATATTCTGTAAGGAGGTGAATTATCACCTTGTGTATTGAAACAACTTGCCTCTTGCATGATCTTTTTTCTCAATTGATGTGAAATAAATATGCTTAAATTGAAAAATCAAATAAGTATAGTTCAGCATCTAAAGGGATTATATGGAAATCTCCCAACCTTTTTGTTGTTACAGCAACAAAGAAAAGAAGTGCTCACACTGCCTGATGTTTTAGCATTGAACTGTCAACTTGAGAATCCAAGGGATCTTGAATTTTGGAAGATACAGTTAATGGTATGTTTGACCTTTTATTATGTGACAAGATTTCAGACTTGTTTGAATTGAAAGCACCAGTAGACAATGAATTGAAAGATGGTATTTTCTTTATAAGGGTAGAAAGCTCTATGGGAAAAGGAAAAAATACTGGGTACCAGCGTTTTCTACCTTTCCCACAATGTTTTCAACAGCCTCTTTTTTATGGGTCATTTAATTGTAGGATTATATGGTAATGATTAATTTTGTTAATTTCATTGGTCATTTATTGTATTTACTCTTAATGAGTTTTATAACAATTCCTATGCTTCAAATTTTGATTCAATTAACTTTTTATTAGACCACAAGATTCCAGACTTTCCCAGATTGAGATTCTTTGCAGTGGACAAATCAAATGTTGCTTAACTTATTAGGTTTGGGTTTGAAAGAAGAGTAAACATAGGAGGGAACAGGATGAAATTTTGGTTACCTGCATTGTCTCCTTTACCCACAATAATTTCAGGGGCTTTCTTCTTCAAGGTCATAAAAAGTTAGGGGTTACCTGGTAAAATTATAGTGTGTATGTTACACACCAACTAGGAATTTAATCAGGTTTAGACTCGGGCTAGGCCACATAAGAATTCTTATTTGGTCTTGTCAGACATATAATAATTGTAGTCCAAATAAGGATTCCTATTTTGCCCAGGCAGATCTGGAATTGTTCAAGCCAGATAAGAATTGCTGTCAAGCTAAAAATTGTCAAGCCAGATCTGGAATCTAGCAGTACCAAACAAGAAATCTATCTGACATGGTCCAGATAAGAATTCCTATTTTGTCTAGCCAGACTCCAAACCAGGCTAAACTCCTATCTAGCCTGCAACTTATTGTTCTTCCTTTCAATTTAAATACAATACCTAGCAGCTGCGTTGGAGAGACATATCTTTAGCTCAGTGCTTATGGTACATGTATTGGTTTTTTAAACCTCAAAAAACAAGGATATTTGCCCGTTGTGCATTCGAATCCCGCCAGATGCAGTTTGTATTTCAGCTATTCATTACTTCATTTGTTTCTTTGTTACAGACTTTGTAAGAATAGATATATATCTTTTAGTCGAGACCATAACAGAACATTTCATTTTTATTCTAAATCAGTTGTAATGATAACTATCATAATCAGAAAGGTGTGTATTCATTTCCATATGGCCTGTAACAGGCGAAAAAGGCCTTTCTGACATTTGCGTAAAGTGTGGTCTCGGAACAGCCTGCGCAGTCCGGGCAGGTTGATCTGATATGGCACTTCACGTCCACAACAGATTTTGTTTTTCAGTAGACTTGCAGAAAACAGAAAATTACATAAAAATAGAGTGTCGTTTTGGGATAACCTGTATGGACTGCGCAGGCTGTTCTGGGACAACACTTTATGCAAATGTCTGAATGCCCCTTTTCGCGTGTTACAGGTCATATGGTTGTTTCTTTTTTCAGTTATTACGGCAAAAAGACGAAGGAGAAAATGCATCTTCCACCTCCTCCTCACCAATACCACATTCATCGAGTCCCATCATGTGTCGATATGGACGGAAATGTACAAAGAAAGGATGCCGGTTTCGACATGAACATGATTCTAAGTATAGACTTTTGTTGATACTGTTTGTCTGTGTTTGGTAGTTATATTAGAACTCTTTTTTTTCTGTTATTGATTTTTTTCTTATAGGAAAAAAAGCACAAAGACTCTTTTGTTAGATATTTTGGCTATTGCCTTGTTCAAGAGTTTATAAACTTTTTGTCACTCTGAAATATTTTTAAGCCTTTCCCAAACGATAAATTTTGGACCCTTCCAAACAGAAAGAGTTTGCAGACGACAATTTTGGATTTGAAGAAGATAGCAGAAAGTTCTCAAAAGGGGTAGAAAACACTGTGGGAAAAGGAGAAATTGCTCATTATGAGCAATTTCTCCTTTTTCCACAGTGTTTTCAAAAGACTTTTACTGCAGACATGTAAAAACCAGGGCTCGTTTGGGAAAGGGTTAAGCATGTTTAATTCTGAACATAATATTTTACAAATAGAAAAATTATACTTTTGGTTATGGTTGATAATGTTTAGTTTAAACATACATAATTTGCTGAAAGGGTCAATTCTTTGTTACAGCATCATGCTATTTTGTTATTCGTAAGTCAAATGTACAATGCAATGAAGAATACAAAGGTATTATTGCTGATTTTTCATATTCAGAGACTGGTTACAAGATGATCTCATGAAAATACATCCTGATGATGAAAGTGAACCAATATGGTTGCCGTTTGGGTTGAGAGTACAACTAGAGGAGACTGGTTCTGTTAAAATTGAAGAATTTGCAGATGATGATCCTCTCCCAAGTACTGAAGGTAATTAATAAACCTTTGCCAAGCAATCTCATGATTTAATGATCCTGAGAAAAGGTGGCTTTTGAAAAATTGCATCAAAAAGAGAAAGTGCTAGTATTTAGCATTTTTTCTTTTCCCATAGTTCTTTCCACCCCTTCAACTCTTTACCACACGATGACGACTTTTAATGACCCTTTGCAGCGAATTACTATGACAGTTTTTTCAGGGTACTGAACTCAAATTTACACAGTTTTTCTTTATATATGAACTTGTGCATGTGCAGTTTCTATGACCTTGCTGGGATTTGTTGCAGAATTATCTCCCTTTTAAGTTTTTCAACTCTTACTCTTGTTCTAAACCATTTTGCATATTCTGTGACAAAGACCTGTTTTGTGACAAGGAGCTGGTTGGGTTATGGTAATGTTAATGATAGGTCTAGTTTATGTATGTTGTTCTTTTGTTAGCTTCTTTTTCACGAGATAGAATTATTATTTGTTATATTCAAGTGTGTAAGAAGTATAAAATTTGGTCATGATTTTAATATCCATCCATCCATCCATCCATTCATGCATCCATCCATGCATCCATCTGTTCATCCATGCATCCATCCATGCATCCATCCATCCACCCATTCATCCATCCGTTCATCCATCCATCCATCCATCCATCCATCCATCCATCCATCCATCCATCCGTGTATGTTTCAGAACCCAATGTAAAGTATTACCAACTGACAGGAACAGTATCTCATGTGAAGGACAGCAAGGGCGGTGGACATCTAGTTAGTCACATTAAAGTGGGCGAAACTTTCCATCAAAGGAAGGAAGGGGTGACTACAACACAGTGGTACTTGTTTAATGACTTCTCCATATCAGATGTGGAAAAGGTGAGCTTTTGTTCCAATATTATTTTGTGGCATCTTTAACTATACTTTAGTATGAGCTATACTCTGTGAAAAGGGGTTTTATGCATCTGGAAAAAGTATTAACCCTTTACTTCATAGATACTCATTTCTACACATTGCTTGTAGGAGCCTTTGGGAAACATTGTGGCAAAAGGTGAAATTGCTCGTGACGAGCAATTTCACCTTTTGTCACAATGTTTTCTATGCTATCAATAGGTGTCATATACACATAAGAAACGGTTTCATCCTTGCTGTTATTAAGGGTCAATTAGAGATACCATAGAAATGCCTTAACCTGGGTCAGCCTTGGCAGTCTATGCAGGCTTACACAGGTCAAAAGTTTTTGATGTTTGTCAGTTTTCCGCATGTCAAAGGTTTCAAATAGTTGTTTTAAAAAAAAATGACTTTGTAGATCAATCAGTATATGGCCTAAAACATGTCTCATCTGACACAGGACTTTATAACTATGTTAGTGTTTGTGCTACTGTAGACTAGCACAAAACAGAAAAATACCCAAAAAAGGAAAGTGTTGTTTTGGATTAGCCTGTGCAAACTGTGCAGGTTGATCCCAGACGAGACTTTACGCAAATGTCCCTTATTGCGTGTTGCAGGCCATATGATGCTTTGATTTGCATAATGTATGGAAGAGATGCATTAACACTTTACCACACAATTCCCTGAGAAAGAAGCCTTTGAAAACACCGTGGGAAAAGGAGAAAATGCTTCCCAGAACAAGTTTCAATTTTTCAGTCACCTTTATTTTGTTGTCTGCAAATACTTCCAATTTGAACCAGTCTAAAATTTTGTGGTGTGATAAAGAGTTAAACCCCTTTTTCACAGTGCATGGTTCATACATTAGTGGTCCTATCTACACATTCCTAGTGTTTCTTTCACCCTATCTTTTTTATCTTCTAAATCAGATATAGTACAAGGCCTCTAGCCCACAATACAAGAGTCATAGCTATATAAAACTGCAAGTGGAAGAGATTGGTAATTATTAAATAAAAAGTCTTACATGGAAACAAAAGTTGAAATTATGAGGTTAGTGGAGAAAAATCAAGATAGGGAACCAATTGACTGTTAATGTGGATAACATAATAACGTAATGAACCTTTTTCACAAAACAAAATATAAAAAGGTTCATTGCGGATAATATCAAGTGTGTAATGCAAACTAAATACAAAAATATTACATGCATTTGATACAAAATACAATACAATATATTTCATATGTTTCAATGTAAATGATATACATTACTCAAAATAGCATTAATTAGATACAGATAGTCAGCGTGATGTTTTTGATAAATTATTATTTTGAAACGGGATTTTGCATGGCAATCTTTCCATTCACTGGCTTCCTTTCCACATGGATATGGTCTATAGCAATTTTCAACCATGAAACTAGTAGGAATTTCATTACATTGACTCACATGGGTTTATTAGAACTAGCATTCACTTTAAACAGGTAACATACACTCTCTCCTTTTCCCACTTTGATTCCAGAAACCTTCTCTTATAGGGACATTAAAACACCCTCGTTTTGTAAAGGGTTAACCGTTTGCCACTCAACAAAATGTTAGAATTGTCCAAATTTAAAGTATTTCAAACAACAAATTACATGTGAATCAAATTACTGGATTTGTTTATGTAAGAATTAGAAAACCAACATATTCTCCTTTACCCACAATGTTTTCAAAAGCTTTATGTCTTGGGGGTCGTTAAAAGTCAGGATTGTGTGGTAAAGGGATAAGGGAAGCAAAATTTGAATAGTAGAATACAAAATGTGATCTCAATTGGTGTTCTTTTTTTGCTCAGGAAGAAGCAGTTCGGTTCAATTTGGAATGGAGAATCCCCTGCACTTTATACTTCACAAGAAGAAATATTACTCAATATTACAACACAAATGGTATGTATCTATAGGGAAGGGTGGGAGGCAGGGATAGTGTTGCCCTGGCCAGAAACAGAAAGTTGATGAGTTGCCTTTTATGTGTAAGAAAAATGAAAATAATAATACTATGATATCTCACAGAAATTCTCAAGGGTTCACTGATTGGATTTAGACAAGTCCAAATTGAAAGTATTTGCAGATGATGACCATAATATTAAGATTTGCCTGTGATAAGACAGAAAGCATTGTGAGAAAAGGAGAAAATTCTGGTTTCCAGCATTTTCTCCTTTTCCCACATTGTTTTCATAAGGCTTTTTCCTCATGGTTGTTAAAACTTGGAATATGGTGTAAAACATGTTGAAAAGTTTATTTGTTTTTCAGTTGTCAGTCCAATAAGTTCCTCAATTCTGTTTGATGAATCGACATTGATCAATCCAAAGCTACGCAAGCTTACATTCACTCCACTCGCAGAGGACGAATTTCCAAAAGAAGGAGATGTTATTGGTTTGGATGCTGAATTTGTGTCTTTAAATCAAGTATGATATCATTTTCACCTCATGTATTTGAAAAATGCTTTGACAAGAAAAGTAATTTTGAAAGAGTTAGTACGGTAAATCTTTTTCCTTTGTATTTGTATGCTTCCCAAAATGATTTCAGGATCAACTCAGTAAAACAAATGGACTTAAGGTCTACCACTCTAACTCATTGGTAAACATCAGTGTTTTTGTACAGGCTATTTGGCTAATCGCGTCAACTTCGGTCTTTTGATACGAGAGTAAGGTGCTATTGACCTTAAGGTAGTTGACCGGTAAAAGAAAACAGCTATTTCCAATATAATATTTTCCTACAAAATTTGTTACATAAAAAATGAGTATTATTGTACTACTTTAACTGAGCCATTTTTTCATTTTTTTCCTTCTTTGAATTATCATTTATAAATCTTTATTTTCTCATTACAAAGGGAAATAATAATTACCTCCCTTTTCTGGAAACTAATTAGAGTATCTACAAATAGTTCAAGATAGACATCAAAGTAATTTCTGGTCAGTCTAACACGTGCAAAAGTATTATATCCGTATAAATCCGTATTTATTAACAGTCAAGAAATTTTATTCCATGTTGCACTTGAAGTGTTATGGGTCTTCTTTCTTAATTCTATTATAATATTCAAGTCCATTATTTTGCCCTTTTGAGTCTGAAACATATGGGCTTGGGATTTGGAAATGTTACTAAAATCATTTTATGTTTATGAAATGCATCTTAACTAATAAAGTCATCAAAAACTGATTCAAATTGAGCAAATTGATAGTCTTTAGGCTTTTTGCTAAGTCTTAACCAAACAACAAAATGTTAGACTGGTCTATTTCAAAAACATTTGCAGGTGACAAATTTACTGTGACTTAAAATGGAAATTTGCTATTGGAAGGGTAGAAAACATTGTGGGAAAAGGAGAAAATGCCGGTTACCATAACCAGCATTTTCTCCTTTTCCTACAATGTTTTGAGAAGTCTTTTTTTTCGGGGTCGTTTAAACCCGGGATTGTGTGGTTAAGGGTTAAACTGGGCCCAGATTTAGTTGTGAAGTTTATCCCATCTTTCTTTGATACTTTATGGACTTTAAGGCGAAAGTGGCATATTTTTGCAGGAAGAATCGGAGCTGAGGAGTGATGGAACACGTTCCACTTTAAGGCCGAGTCACATGTCTGTGGCCAGAATTACATGTATTCGTGGGTGAGTAGAGATTTTCAAGGTTTTTGGATGGCATAATGTTTGAATGATTTTCCTTGTATTGTAATTCCTTTTAATTCTTTACCAAACAATCACGGGCTTTAACAATCCTGTAGAAGAGGCCTTTTGAAAACATTGAAGAAAAAGGAGAAAATGCTGGTACCAGCATTTTCTACTTTTCTCACAATGTTTTTTCACCCTATTACAGCAAGATTGTAGCTTTTGAGTCACATGAAAATTGTTTTCTGCGAATGCTTTCAATTTGGACAAGGCTTGAATTTTGTTGTTTGGTAAAGGGTTAATATAGCAAGAAAGCACATAGTAAGATTTGAGGTATTTGTAGGTAAAGAAGAAAATGCCGGAAATCAGAATATTCTCCATTTCCCACAATGTTTTGTATTCTCTAAGAGACAAATATTGTCATTTCAGCCTCTTTGTATTTGTGTTTGCAGATGCTTTGAATTTGAAGTACTTGTCACCATTGAAAGAGTTGATAGAAATACTGCTTATATATTGTGAATTTAACTCATTACCTAATGACAATATTTTAGGCTTGTTAGAATCGAAAGCATTTGCAGACGACAAAATAAAAGTGACTGAAAATTTGATATTTTTTTGTGAAGGGTAGAAAACATTGTGGGAAAAGGAGGAAATGCTGGTAACCAGCATTTTCTCCTTTTCCCACAATATTTGCTAAAAGCTCCTTTCTCAGGGTCGTAAAAAGTAGGGATTGTGTGGTAATGGCTTAATTGTTGACCAAATGAACAGGGTAGTTTGAGGACCCACAAAAATGCTTTGAAATCATTTTTAAGTTTTCAAAAGCCTTTGATCCTTCCCAGGGTCGTGAAAACCAGAGCTTGCATGGTAAGTAATTTATTTGATAAAAAGTGATTTACACATGTCACGAGACCTCAGTCATGCCTAACTTAACTCTTTACCACACAGTGATGACTTTTAATGATCCTTAGGAAGAAGACTTCTGAAAACATTGTTGGAAAAGAAGAAAATATTGGAAACCAGCATTTTCTCCTTTTCTCACAATGTTTTCTACCCTTCTTTAGACAACTTCCATCATTTGACAGTTGTCTTCTGCAAATGCTTTCAAGTTAGGTGAGTCTAGAATTTTGCTGTGTGGTAAAAGTTTAATGTACTTTATTTTAGGGAAGGTGATCTGCTTGGGGAACCATTTATTGATGACTACATCTGTACCCATGAACAGGTAAATAGATGTGTAAGATAGCACACTATAGAATTCTTGTATGTAGGTAGATAGATGTGTAATTTATCACAAAAAAAGAATTCTTGTTGTGGGTTGCTTATAAACAGGCATCTAGGTGTGTACTTAGTACAAAACACAATTCTTGTACCCCTTGTTGCATATCAGCAAGCCTTTAGCAATATAATGTGTGGGACAACGCGCAATTCTTGTTGTGATCTTTTGGTGAAGAGCTAACTATACAAGTTTCCACTGACTTTTCTGTTTATATTATACCCCTGCAAAACGAATGTTTTCAGGGGTATATGGGAATAAGTCTGTCTGTCCATGTGTCTGTCTTTGTGTCCGTCCGTGTAAAAAATACACGGATTGCCTGTTTCTGTCAAAGCGCTGGCGGTGGTAATAAGTCACATTCATTGACAGCTCTAGTTATCCACTAGTGCTTTAAAGTCAATAAGCATTGATCAGGCATTATTTAAATACAAAAGAGAGTTTTTTGTTATCCATTTTTTGACTTTTATGTTTTCATTTAATATTTCCAGGTAGTTGACTATTTGACGCAGTATTCAGGAATCAAACCAGGTGACCTTGACCCTGGGCTGTCTAACCGTCACTTGACAACTCTGAAGGCCACTTATCAAAAGCTGCGATATCTAATAGATATTGGGGTAACATTTGTAGGCCATGGACTGAAGAAAGATTTTAGAGTCATCAACATTCATGTAAGAAATGTTTGTCTATAATAACATATTATAGCATGATTTCTCTGTCTGCAAATGGTCCTGTGGCAGCTCTAGGCCTGTACTTGCCAACCATTTTAACCCTTTACTCCATAGATACTCATTTCTACGCATTGCTTGTAGGAGGCTTTGGAAAAAATTGTGGCAAAAGGTGAAATTGCTCGTGACGAGGAATTTCACCTTTTGTCACAATGTTTTCTATGCTATCAAAAGGTGTCATATACACATAAACAGCTTCATCCTTGCTGTTATTTAGGGTCAATTATAGATACCATAGAAATGCCTTATGGGGTAAAGGGTTAAAGTGCACTCTTGGGCCCTATTTCACCAAGGTAGTTACAAACAAAATTAGTGTAAGTTTTACATAACTGTAGTATAGTGGCATTAATCTGCTACGAGATACATGAAAACTATCATGATAATTTAGAAAACTATTGCGGTAAATCAAAGTTTCCTGTAAAATTTGATCTAGATAAAATGAAAAGATAAAATTTCCAGGAAACTTTCAGTTATCACAATAGTTTTCAAAAATTATCATGATAGTTTTCATGTATCTCATAGCAGATTAATGCTACTGTACTTTTGTTATGTAAAATTTACATTACCAGTCCTGTGGAAGAGTTTGGTCACCCCTAAACCAGCATTTTCTCTTTTTCCCACAAAGTCTTCTACCCTATCAAAGCACAATTGTACCATTTGAGTCGCTTTGAAATTGCCGTCTGCAAATGCTTTAACCCTTTACTCCATAGATACTCATTTCTAGGCATTGCTTGTAGGAGCCTTTGGAAAAAATTGTGGCAAAAGGTGAAATTGCTCGTGACGAGCAATTTCACCTTTTGTCACAATGTTTTCTATGCTGTCAAAAGGTGTCATATAGATATAAGAAACGGATTCATCCTTGCTGTTATTTAGGGTAATTTAGAGATACCATAGAAATGCCTTATGGGGTAAAGGGTTAAATTGGGGTAAAGGGTTAAATTTGGATAGGTCTAAAATTTTGCTGTGTGATAAAGGGAGCATTAACACAGGCATGCTCAAGCTAGAACCACCATATGTAATGGTTGTATCTTAATTCTTCAACAAAAGATAAAATGATAGATTTGCCCATGTCTAGAGCAGTTGTAGACAACATATCTTTTGCCTCTGAAACAGTTGAAGAAATTGTAGAGAAGAAAGTGAATGACATTTTCTCCTTTCCCCACTATCTTTTCATAGGTATTTGTACACTGGGTCATTAAGATATAGTAATGTAGATAATTCTAATAAGTTTTGTTGTATTGGACAGGTTCCCAAAGATCAAATTATTGACACAGTAGAATTGTTCCATCTTCCACGACAAAGAATGATATCCCTGAAGTTCCTAGCCTGGTATTTCTTAAGTAAGTTATTTCAGTATTATTCAATTCCATACAATCACAATATTAGCCCTCAAGACACAACTTCAGTTGTCCTTGCAGACATGTAGATCAAAATCAGCTTGCACAAAATGTACAGTCTGATCTTGGATCTATACTACCCTTTTGTTCCGAGACGTTTTTTAACCTAAACAGTCTCTAGATTGCAACATCTAAGTGTCTTGTACAGAGTGAAAATATCTATTTCATTACAATGGGGGTGGTAAAGGTTAAACCCATGGAGGTAGTGTAGTGCTGTCACCAGACGTCACCACAAGACATGATGTCAGATTTGTCCAAATTTAGTGCATTTGAAAATGATGAATTAACTCTTTACCGTATAATCCCTACTTTTAACGATCCTGAGAAAGAAGCTCTTTGAAAACAGTTTGGGAAAAGGAGAAAATGCTGGTAACCAGCATTTTCTCCTTTTCCCAAACTGTTTTCTAACCTTTCAAAACTGAATTTCAATTTTTGAATCACATTTATGTTGTCGTCTGTAAAGGCATACCATTTGGACAAGTCTAAAATTTTGTTGTGTGGTAAAGGCTTAACTGAGGCTTTGAAGATGGTAAATATCAGTTAAAAGATAGAGAACTTAGCAGATAAAGGAGAAAATGCTTTCAACTAGTAATTCATTTTTTTCCCACAATGTTTTTAATAGCCCCAATTTTCAGGATTAAACTGGTAGAGTGAAAATACATATAGTAATTTTTTGTCTGCAAGTAGTTCAAACAAACTTTATTAAGCTTTGAAAGTCTTTTCAAAAGAAAATGATAGGAACGATATCGCCCATTTTTTTCCCAAGGACTTAAACCCATTACCACACAATGCCTTCTTTTGATGACCCTGAGAAAGAAGCCTCTAGAAAATATTGTGGGAAAAGGAGAAAATGCTTTTCTCCTTTTCCCACAATATTTTCTATCCTTCACAAAACAAATTTCAAATTTTCACTCACTTTTTTTCAGTCATCTGCAAATGCTTTTGATTTGGTCAAACCTAAGACTTTGTTGTTTGGTAAAGAGTTAACTGATGTTTTTAACCCATTACCACACAATCCCTACTTTTGACGCCCCTGAGAAAGAAGCCTTTTGAAAACACTATTGGAAAAGGAGAAAATGCTGGTAACCAACATTTTCTCCTTTTCCCACAGTGTTTTCTACCCTTCCCACAACAAATTTCAATTTTTCAGTCACCTTTATTTTGTCGTCTGCAAATGCTTTCGATTTGAACCAGTCTAAGATTTTGTTGTTTGATAAAGAGTTATATGATGTTTTTAAATAGCAAGGAAAAATATTGATGAATTATTGAGTGATTGACTGATTAGAGGTTTGAGCCCACGACATTGGTTTGAACTGAAGTTTTGGACTAATAATGAATACGTAATAATTTGATCTTTGTCATGTGACAGATTTGTCTAAATGTTGCTTAAAGTATGAATTCTTACTTTCAATGGGTACAAAACTTTGTGAAAAAAGAAGAAAATGCTGTTTATCAGCATTTTCTCCTTTTTATACGCCCGTCGAAGACGGGACGTATTATAGGATCACCCGTGACGGGCGGGCGGGCGGCGTCCAGTTCTTTGTCCGGAGCATATCTCCAAAACTATTCTACCTAGGGTTATGAAATTTCATGGGTGGATAGATCTCATCAAGGGGGAGTGCAGTGCACAGGAACCATAACTCTTGCTTGCTTAATTTTTGAGTTATTGCCCTTTGTCGTTTTTCATACTTGAATTTTGTCCGGAGCATATCTCCAAAACTATTCTACCTAGGGTTATGAAATTTCATGGGTGGATAGATCTCATCAAGGGGGAGTGCAGTGCACAGGAACCATAACTCTTGCTTGCTTAATTTTTGAGTTATTGCCCTTTGTTGTTTTTCATACTTGAATTTTGTCCGGAGCATATCTCCAAAACTATACTAGCTAGGGTTATGAAATTTCTTGGGTGGATAGATCTCACCAAGGAGGAGTGCAGTGCAGAGGAACCATAACTCTTGCTTGCTTAATTTTTGAGTTACTGCCCTTTGTCGTTTTTCATGCTTGAATTTTGACCGGAGCATATCTCCAAAACTATACCAGCTAGGGTTATGAAAATTCTTGGGTGAATAGATCTCACTAAGGGGGAGTGCAGTGCAGAGGAACCATAACTCTTGCTTGCTTAATTTTTTAGTTATTGCCCATTGTCCTTTTTTCATACTTGAATTTTGTCAGGTGAATATCTCCAAAACTATACTACCTACGGTTAGGAAATTTCATGGGTGGATAGATCTTATCAAGGGGGAGTGCAGTGGACAGAAATCATAACTTTTGCTTGCTTAATTTTTGAGTTATTGCCCTTTGTCGTTTTTCATACTTGAATTTTGTCTGGAGCATATCTCCAAAACTATACTACCTAGAGTTATGAAATATCATGGGTGGATAGATCTTATCAAGGGGGAGTGCAGTGCACAGAAATCATAACTCTTGCTTGCTTAATTTTTGAGTTATTGCCCTTTGTCGTTTTTCATACTTGAATTTTGTCCGGTGAATATCTCCAAAACTATACTAGCTACGGTTATGAAATTTCATAGGTGGATAGATCTCATGAAGAGGGAGTGCAGTGCATAAGAACCATAACTCTTGCTTGCTTAATTTTTGAGTTATTGCCCTTTGTCGTTTTTCATACTTGATTTTTGTCCGGAGCATATCTCCAAAACTATTCTACCTAGGGTTATGAAATTTCATGGGTGGATAGATCTCATCAAGGGGGAGTGCAATGCATAGGAATCATAACTCTTGCTTGCTTAATTTTTGAGTTATTGCCCTTTGTTGTTTTTCATACTTGATTTTTGTCTGGAGCATATCTCCAAAACTATACTAGCTAGGGTTATGAAATTTCATGGGTGGATAGATCTCATCAAGGGGGAGTGCAGTGCATAGGAATCATAACTTTTGCTCGTTTAATTTTTGAGTTACTGCCCTTTGTCGTTTTTCATACTTGAATTTAGTCTGGTGCATGCCCCAGCTTTACAACTTGGGGTAAGACGGGCGTATCTTGCGACAGTTTGCCGCTCTTGTTCCAAAATGTTTTTCCAAAGCCTTCTGCATCAGGGTCATAAAAAGTCAGGAGTATAATGGTAAAGGGTTAAATAAGTCCATACATTATTTCTTTTAAATCAGAAATAAACATCCAGTCTGTGACACATGATTCAGTGGAAGATGCAAGAACAGCGCTCCAGCTATACCTGAAGTACCAAGAAATGTCGAAAGAAGGGATGGATAAAGTGCGGAAAACAATAAAAGAGATGTACGAGTTTGGTCGGAAGAACCAGTGGAAGATCTCAGATATTGAAGAGGCAACAAATGAAGATAGTGCTGTAGCTTTCCTGTAGGCATATTGTTGGGAAGTCCAAGCCATATTCAACAAATTGTACTCAGCAGCTGCCTTGTTAATCCTTGTTAACCCATTACCACACAATCCATACTTTTGACGGCCCTGAGAAAGAAGCCTTTAGAAAACATTGTGGGAAAAGGAGAAAATGCTGGTAAGCAGCATTTTCTTGTTTTCCCACAATGTTTTCTACCCTACACAAAACCAATTTCAAATTTTCAGTCACTTATATTTTGTTGTCTGCAAATGCTTTCGATTCGGACAAACCTAAAGTATTGTCATTTGGTAATGAGTTAATCTTTGGATTTTCTCTAAATACCTTAACCCTTTTTTACTACTGAATAAATAAATTGCATTGTCTCAAAGGCTAAAAGTGCATTTCTTCTGTAAGATCAAGCGACAGTTTGGTCATAGTTTAGGATATAACAGTGGATAGTGTAGATCAGAGATCAGACTACATGTTCTGTGTAGTCTGATCTTGATCTACAGTGTCCACAAAAGCTTCTGGTGTCTTCAATGGTATGGAAAGAGTTAACCCCTGCAAAGGACTTGACCTTCTATCACATAATCCCGACTTTAGGGACCCCAAGAAAGAAAGCTATTGAAAACATTGTGACAAAAAGAGAGAATACTGGTAACCAACATTTTCTCCTTTTCCTAAGATGTTTGTCCAAGAAAAAATTCAAGATTTGTGATCATAAATGCTTTTAATTTGTACTAGCCTTAAATTTTGTTGTTTGGTAAAGAGTTAGTCTGTAATAGACCTGTTGTGCTCTGTGTTTCTGGCCTGCAGCAAACCACTTTTGAAAGCATTTTGGCCAAAGGATAAAATTTTTGAAGCAAAGGAAATTCTAGTTTTTGCCACATGTTATCATATGAATTAAACTCACAGTGATGCATTTGAATTATCCAGTTGTAACAAGAATGTTTCTAATTTGATCTGCTGGAAATGATTTTCAGGAGGTAAATAGGTGTTCTTAGTGTGATGTCAGTCGTTATGAGGTAGAGCGTAGGTCTTGTACAAATAAGGCCCTGAGTTTGATACCCGGGAGCAGGTGTCGGCCTAGTATAAGTTGCAAGAACTTGTTTCTCAATCGATATAACATGAATATGTTTAACTCTTTACCACACAGTCCCGACTTTTAACGAAACTGAGAAAGAAAGCCTTTGAAAACATTGTGGGAAAAGGAGAAAATGCTGGTAACCAGCATTTTCTCCTTTTCCCACAATGTTTTCTACCCGTTTTTATTTATATAAAATTTCAATTTCTGATTCACTTTTACTTTGTCTTCTGCAAATGCTTTCTATTTGGACCAGTCCAAAATTTTGTTGTTTGGTAAAGAGTTAATCAGTTTTCCAAAAAATGTATTAGCTATTATCTATTAAACACTGAGGTAAAACTGACAGATGACAGAACAACTTTCTGTTTCACCAATGACAAAACTTTAGATTTGTACCAATGGAAGGAGTTTGCTGACATTTGATTGTATTTGTCCTAAATGATTAACTTTGTCTTTTGAAGGGAAAACAAATCTTTGTGAGAGAATGGTCACCAGCATTTTTTCTTTCTCACACAGTGTTTTCAAAAGCCTGTTTCTTGGTTGGTTGGTTGTATTGGGGTTTAACGCAGTTTTAATAGCTAAGGTCATATCATGGCGTTGGTGACGCACGTGTTTCTCCTGGCTTTCTCATACCAGTGCTAACACAACTTTCTTTCCAAAGCCACCAGCTACTTTTCTAACATGCTGAGCAGAGGTGAGAGGCAAAAATACGCTGTAAAGAAAGTTGGCCTCAACCAGGTATCAAACTCACAACCACCAGATCATGAGTCCAACATGCTGACCACTGAGCCAGCCGGTTGGGCCTTTTTCCTAGAGTAATTGAAAGTCTTGGTTTCTTTTCTGGTAAAGGGTGACAGAAGGATGTATGTTAATAAGGAGGGTTTGGAAGATGTTGCAGGACATTTGCTTTTTAAGAGAGTCTGCTTTTTTTTCAGAAAGTTTTCCTAGGCTCTGATGATTTCATTTATTTTGTTTCAGAATTTATTTAAGGATGGAATATTTAAAAAAAAAAAGATTTGCTTCTTGGGAACATTTTTTGTTTTTCAATTATTTGTATTAAAGTGTTCATGATTAATAATTGTGTCATAATAAAATTGACTGTCCTGCTTTTGGAGTTCGAGAGCTTGAGTCCAACACCATGCCATTTTTAATCCTTTCAGTGCCATAGACAAGACAGAAGCTTATATAGTCAGCATAGATCAAGATAAGGCTGCACAGAAAACACAGTCTGATCTTTTGTCAGCTTGTTTCGTCAAGTCTGTGAAACAAGAACATTTCTGTTTTTCAGTAGGTTGTATTTTGAGGAAAGGTTAACCTTGAAAGTCTGATCTCAAACCATGCTGAATGCAGAAGGGGCTTATTTTACTCCTTACCAATGTTAAAAAGACTTTAGGTTTGTATTTTCTCCCTCCATCTGTCTGGTTTGTCAGGGCACATGCACCAGGCTTTTCTCAAGAATTTTATTCATACAAAAGTAACACAAGTTCTGATTGGCTAAACCATTTAGCCAAATGGTTTAGCCAATCAGAATTTATTTTACTTTGTAAGATCTAGAAGTAGATTTAGAATGAAGTTAAGGATGGTTCATGGATATGAATCCTGATCTTTGGGACGCATCAACCGCCGTCTGAACCATCTTCTTTAACCCTTCACTAAACAAGAAAATTTTAGACTGGTCCAAATTGAAAGTACTAGTAGACAACAAAATAAACATAACTAAAAAATTGAAATTTCTTTCCGGCAGGGTAGGAAACATTGTGGGAAAAGGAGAAAATGCTGGTGACCAGCATTTTCTCCTTTTCCTACAATGTTTCCAAATGCCTTCTATCTTAGGGTCGTAGAAACCGAGGATTGTAAGGTGAAGGGTTAAACCTCTCCTTGTGATAGATGACTATATGGTGATGCTGCTCTTATTTTAGCATTGGGCCATAGGTAAGGTCATGGCCACTATTTTTAACATCGATAGATATCGACTCTGGATTATCTTAACATTAATTGGGCTAGCTCTATGACAGACTGATGATGTTTAAAAATAAACAATAATCGTTCCTTCATTTCATGTCTAAATTAAGATCAAGGGTCAAAGTTATGAAAAAGTAGCATAAAAAGATAAATTCAAGTGCTATGGTTATTAAACTTGTATGGTGATTTGTACTGGGGAAAAAAACCCAAGAAAATGCAATGCCATGGGTCCATGAATGGAAAAGAAACGTCTGTGATAGTGATTTTGGGGGCATACATTTGTTTGTATATAGTTTATAGATAATACTTTTGACAAAATTGTCAACTCTTCACTAAATGACAGTATTTTAGACTGGTCCTAATTGAAAGCATTTGCAGAAAATTAATTTAAAGGTGGCCCTTCAGATTTTGGGACGAAAATTTTACAAAAGTGCAAAAAAATCGTCCTTATACTCCCAAAGCCTTTTGATTTTCATTCATAAAACCCCAGTAGTCGAAAACTGTCCGACAACACGAGAAATTAAAAATTTACTACGGCCCAGGTTGACACCAACGGGAGACACGTTCTATTTTTAGATCATCGATTCGCTCATTTACTTACAGTAATACACAGAAGAAGCTTCAAACATAGCGTCTGAAGAAGACATTATGGAAAATAATTATTACATGTTTGTTATGATAGGGAATTTAAGCATTATGAGTCATGTGCCAGTTACTTGACATTCCCACAATGCTTTAATGATTTTTGGCGCGAAATCTAAAAATAGCTTAAGAGGCTACGTAGCCTTTTAAGGGAATACCATCAAAAAACTTTTTTTTTGTGATTTTATGAATCTTAATTATTGATGATTTGTACTATTTTTTCATATGAATTTCAGTGATATATATATTTTTTAATTTGGTGAGATGTAAAAATTCTAAATACCCACCTTTAATATTGATCAACTGATGTGTGATTGGGTAGAAATCATTGTGGGAAAAGGAGAAAATGCTGGTTACTAGCATTTTCTCCTTTTCCCTCAATGCTTTCATAGGCATTTTTCCCAGGATAGTTTTCATTAACTGTTTGAGCATTAATCACAACATCAGTTCATGTACTGTTGCAGACACTGTTGATCAGTGTCAGTCTGCAGAGAACATATGTGTGTTTAGAGGGCTTCACTGCCAGCTACTTTGTCGTCACATATTCTGGCATTTGCCCTGTTTGAAAAAGGCCATTTCATTAACCCTTTTTCACACAATCTTAAATTTGAACAACTCTGAGAGAGCAAACATTGTTGGAAAAGCAGCCTAACATAATACAGCATTTTCTCCTATTCCCACCATGGTTTCTGTCCTTTAACCCTTTCCCGAACAACCCCTGGTTTTTACGGGTCTGGAATAGTAACCTTTTGAAAACATTGTGGGAAAAGGAGAAAATGCTGGTAACCAGCATTTTCTCCTTTTCCCACAATGTTTTCCACCCTATCATAGACAGGAATAATCTTTTCAGCAAGAGTTGAATTGTCGTCTGCAAATGCTTTCAATTTGGTCTAGTCCAAAAGTTTGTCGTTCGGGAAAGGGTTAAATGACAAATGTCGTTATTTGTGTAAAATATCTCCCAAATTAGTCCCAATGAGATGCTATAGTGATATTTTTCATATTCGGATATGTATTTTTTTTTTTGTTGCAATGATAAGAGCGCTATGGTGACTTTTTGTTTCATTGATTTATCTGTATTTAATTAAAATGCAATGAACTTTTCATAACAAACGTGACCAAGGAAAAATTGTTGAACCTTTCCTTTCTTTTCTCTCCCTAAGAGCATGTAGAAGTCGTATATACAGTAATATGTAAATCTCGGGAAAAACAAACCTGGCGAAATCTGTCAGGAATGGCTGACATTTTTTGTGTTTTCGGGAGCGTAAATTACTCAAGCAACATATGAAATGAACAGTTTTTCTTATGTTCAGTGTTTTAATTAAAAATGTTTGTATTTAAAACAAAGTATTATTGAATACGCAGGCAACAGGTGTATTTAAATAAATCCTAGTTTCATGGCATATTTGTGAAATTACGAGACTTCAAACTTGTGAACAAAATCTGCACAAAGCTTTCAACTGATTTTGTCTTGATTGTCTCTATATCCAGCAGTGACCGGTCAAAAAGTAACATTGCTTCTAAGGACAGTTATCTTTTCTATCGTCTAAAAATACAAGGCTAATATTTTGTCATCTGGTTAACCACTATCTACACTAGTTACCAGCATTTTCTCCTTGACCCACAATGTTTTCAAAAGGCTTCTGTGTCAATGTCGTAAAAACCAAAGATTGTTTGGTAAAGGATTAATCAAGTTTTGTGATCTGTGAAATTTCTTTTCACTTTGAAAGAACAAAATCAACATTACAAAATAGCTATGGAAGAACATCTGTTTTTCAATGGGAATATATGTAAAGATTATCGCCCACCCCTCCCAAAAGATGAAGTCTTTTTAAACAATTTTATATAAAATCTATGTAGGTAAACTCAATGATAATGAATCAGAACATCACGAAGAAATTGCCTCGACAGAAAATCAAGAGAACAGTAAAAACCCACAATATTCAGAGACCTAATTTTTTGTCTATTCACAGTCACTTTATGGACCACATCTGAAAAACTTCCATGGAGGACTGAATTTATGTCTTATCTGGGCTTGGAAATATACACATAATCTTATTATCTTAATTCCCAGCTTTATGACTAAATATGTAACAACATGTTTTCTGCGACATGTCTGTGTGAATATCCATGGATAACACACCACCAGTCTTGTTACTATTAAGTAATACAAAGGTTTTTTTTTTTTTGTACAGCCAAAAGGCTGCTTTCATTCAGTCAAATATCATACCTACCAGTCGGTAGCTGATTGGATGAGAATAGCTTAATGCTTCTAACAGGCTGAGTTGACATATTTTTTAGTTGATCTATTTCTTTTTTACTTGACATTTTGAAAGAAGCATGTCAAAGGTAGATCTGATGTAGCATTGTTTGTTGTCATTTTGTTAAAGAAACCTTTGACAGAGACTGAATTGTACCTCAAGAACGGGAACTACAAAGGCCCTTTTCTACTGTTAATGATCCGGCCTTTTATCAAACTATCTTGTATCTTAATGATTTTCAGAAATAAGACTAAAACGATGTAGAAAAAGGAGAAAGTGTGGATTACCGGCATATTTTCCTTCTACTGCATTGTTTTATACTACCTGTTTGACAATTTCGTCATTTGAGCCATATGTCATTGGTCGTCCTCCAAATATATCTAAGTACTGTAAGTACGGACGAGTCTAAAGAATCAACTATCAAGCAGTGAAGACTGGACAGAGGACGGGAAACGGAGAGACAAAGGAAGGTCAAATATTTCACAACAAAATATAAATGTACAAGAAAATCAATGACCAGTTAATTCAAGCATGTTTGGATTAACTCTGTGGGTTTCAACAAGGAGTGTTTAAACCGCGGCATGTTTCAAGCTTTGATATCGGATCCAGTCCTTCACTACGCATCGCTACCTCCATGATTATGTGGCCTGAAAGGAGCATAAGCTCAGTCTTGAATTTTTAAAGTGTGGTCATGATGAACTCTCTCAAAGCCCAGAGGGCCCGTATTCACCAACCATTCTTAAGAACGTTCTTTGTCTTATTCTCCAGAATTTCTACATTTGTAAGTAACACAACTTCTGATTGGCTAAACCATTCGGTTTAGCCGATCAGAAGTTGTGTTACTTACAAATTTAGAAAACTTTGGAGTATATAAGACTGAGAATATTCTCAAGAATGGTTGGTGAATACGGGCCCTGATCATTTCAACTTTTAAATTGTTGATTATCGTTTTTTTCATTGATGTAGAAAAAGCGTATCTCAAACCTTGACCATTTATTTATTAATTTGTCTATTTACATTTTTGTAATCTCCGTTTTCCTCAGTTCAGCTTGATACAAATCGGGATGCAAGAACTGTTGCTGTAGGACTAGCTGCTAGCACGTTTTCCGTGTATCTGTCCTTTTTGAAGCCGGAAACATATATGGGAGTCTTTTCAAGGGTGATTATTTACTCTGACACCGCAGAACGAAAGGGAAGTAACTTTTTACGTTTACACTGCGGACATATCGTCTGCTTTCTGGAGTGAAATGAAGAAAATGGGTAAGGTAACGATATGATCCTTTTTTTTTTCATAACTAGATCTAAATTTTCAAGAATTATGGTACATTTAACGGAACTATAATGAGGTTAAACGTCTTGCTGTTGTAGATAAAATTTTCAGGGGATAAACAGAATGAGCGGGTGGGGAATTGTTGTAAGTGACGAGCAAATGAGACCTGTGTCGTGGATATTGGATGTCCTTCGGGTGTGTGACAACTATTGTCGTTGTATTATCTCATTTCAAAGACAAAAGTGAAGTATTTGATTACGTTTAGGGGCTTAGCTAGTCCAAAATAAAGCATACGGAAAAGAAACATCGAAGGTATCAGAGGCGCAATGGGCTAACAGAAGGGAAAGGTGAGAGAGGTGATTACCGTGGGGGACCTCCTATATAGATCTACTATACTGTTTTTTTTTTATTACTGTAGAAGCTATTTGGTGGCCTCTGGTGATATTTTCCCCTTATTATCGTGGCACAAAAGACAATACGCTGTGTGCAGGAATAGTTATCTGTCTAGCCTTTTTTCTGTTGCAGAAATCATGCAATGGCATCTTATGATAAAAATATTTAATAAACAGATTTTCTATTTGTTCGTTAATCATATCTTTATTCAAGATAAATCAAGGTATAGCTTGACCTACATTAAAAACGGACAGCTTGGGAAATTATGGTGGTCACCGTATTGAGAGCAGGCCCCGCCTTGAAGATGTACATGACCGTCCTTTTTATACTAGATCTGAAAACTTCAGAAAAATGAATAGATCTTGTGTGTTATTTTCAAGATGCTGAAATGATTTTATCGAGAATTTTGAACCACAGACGTAGATCAAAATAAGTTTTCCCTGTCATACTGTAAGCATCGAATTATTATACATGTTTGGAAACCCCTGACGTGACGTCATTAAATAGTCGTCTGAAATTTAATTTCCGATTTAATGAACCACAGTGACAGGAAAGTTTAACTAAACTATTATCGATATCACTTTTGTAACGCTGACAAGTTTGATACCTTTTTACTTTCATTTTTAACCCTTAGGCTTCTTAGCACGATTCACTGACCTTTTGCTGACAGTGTAGATCAAGATCAGACTGCACGGAACGTGCAGTCTGATCTTAGATCTACACAGTCTCACAAAGATACCTTTGAAACAGCAAAAGTTAAGTTTTTACTAAGGGGTTGAAAGTTTCATGCTGTCTATTTAGCAGGATGAGGGTTAACTTTGTCTGTCAATTCCGTAGGCATTTTTCACAGCTAGGTGGCTTACCACCGTGTCGTGTCTCTCCGAGCAGAGTTGCGTTCGTTACTCTCACCATACAACTCTGCAACGGGCTAAATGACAAGGATCTTGTAAAAGCGAGGAAAACATGTTTTGTTCCTGTTTAACTGTTTCATGTGTAATATAAAATAGACAAAGGAAATATGATACCGGATACATTATAGCCTTTAGGTGGATTCAAACTGATGAATTTTCTATGTAATACTATGTAATTCTATGAATAAAATATGTTTAAACTAAACTGATGAATTTACCTGTATGCAATGGAACTATTTTTTCAAGCTTCCTTACTGATCAGAATCTTGCGCCAACTGTAAAAAAGTTGTTGCGCCCATGAATGATGACAAGTTTCGACACGCCGATGGATCTAAGTGTGTAAAATTAAGAAACAAGTTATTGTCCTTTTAAAGACATGTAAGCTTTTCAGAAAATACATCTTTTTAGCTCACCTGAGCACAACGTGCTCAAGGGGAGCTTTTAGGATCACCCGGTGTCCGTCGTCCGTCGTCCGTTGTGCGTCGTCAACAATTCTTTGAACATCAACTCCTCCTAAACCGCTGGGCGGATTTGGACCAAACTTGGCAGGAATGTTCCTTGGGAGGTCCTCTTTAAAAATTGTTCACAGAATTTGATTCCATCAAAAACTCTGGTTGCCATGGCAACGAAATGGAATTTTTTAGCAAATTCTTTAAAAATCTTCTCCTCTGAAACCGCTGGTCGGATTTTGAAATAATTTCACAGATATGTTCCTTTGGTGACCCTTTTCAAAAATTGTTCGTGAAATTTTGATCCGTCAAAAAAATGTGGCTCTGGTGAATGGGGGCTTCTTGCACTATACAGAAATGAAGGAATTCTTAAAAAATCTTCTTCTCTGAAACCGCTGGTCAGATTTTGAAATAATATCACAGAGTTGTTCCATGGGTGACCCTTTTAAAAAATTGTTCGCGAAATTTTGATTGGTCAAGAAACATGGCTCTGGTGAATGGGGGCTTCTTGCACTATACAGAAATGAAGAAATTCTTAAAAATTCTTCTTCTCTGAAACAGCCGGTTAGATTTTGAAATAATTTCACAGACTTGTTCCTTGGGTGACCCTTTTCAAAAATTGTTCGTGAAATTTTGATTCGTCAAAAATTGTGGCTCTGGTGAATGGGGGCTTCTTGCACTATACAGAAATGAAGGAATTCTTAAAAAATCTTCTTCTCTGAAACCGCTGGTCAGATTTTGGAATAATTTCACAGAGTTGTTCCATGGGTGACCCTTTTAAAAAATTGTTCGCGAAATTTTGATTGGTCAAGAAACATGGCTCTAGTGAATGGGGGCTTCTTGCACTAAACAGAAATGAAGAAATTCTTAAAAATTCTTCTTCTCTGAAACAGCTGGTTAGATTTTGAAATAATTTCACAGACTTGTTCCTTGGGTGACCCTTTTCAAAAAGTTCCTCGCGAAATTTTGATTGGTCAAGAAACATGGCTCTGGTGAATGGGGCTACTTGCACTATACAGAAATAAGAAATTCTTAAAAATTCTTCTTCTCTGAAATGGCTGGACAGATTTTGAAAAATTTTTACAGAGATGTTCCTTGGGTGACCCTTTTCTAAAATTGTTCGCGAAATTTTGATTGGCCAAGAAACATAGCTCTAGTGAATGGGGGCTACTTGCACAATATGGAAATGAAGAAATTTTTGAAAATTCTTCTTCTCTGAAATCCGTGGTCAGATTTTAAAATAATCTGACAGAGATGTTCTTTGGGTGACCCTTTCCAAAAGCTGTACATATAATTTTGATCCGTCAAGAAACATGGCTCTTGTGAATGGGGACTACTTGCACTATACGGACATGATGAAATTCTTTAAAATTCTCTCTTCTCTGAAACCCGTGGTCAGATTTTGAAATAATTTCAGAGAGATGTTCCTTGGGTGACCCTTTTCAAAACTTGTTTGTATCAAGAAACATGGCTCTCGTGGATGGGGGCTACTTGCTCTTATACAGAAATGAAGAATTCTTAAAAATTCTTCTTTTTGAAACTGATGGTCAGATTTCGAAATGACTTTTACAGGTGACCTTTTGAAAATTGCTTGGCAAAATTATAAATTTGGTTCCAATGTTTCAGTACCTAAAAAAAAAAAAAAAAAAATAGACTATGGTCATCTCAAAAATTCAGGTGAGCGATCCAGGGCCATCTTGGCCCTCTTGTTCAAATTTCCTAGCACAAAGTCTGGTTGACCGTATGCTGTTTGGACAGCACACAAAGCAATCGATTGGTGTTTCTTTCACCTGCGTTTGTGTTGCCATTTTGAGTTATGGTCATGTGACTAAAATATCACGTGATGACGGACTACTTTCTGTGCCAACTACAGAAGTGAATTCATGGGAATGATCCGCAGCCCAAGAGAATGCATATATAGGCCAAAAATAAGTGTAACTAAAATGCAGAACTTTACCATTTTAGCAAGTATTTGCATATACCTTACGCCACCTCATACCTCTAGGTAAAATAGGGATATACAGTCACAAATAATTTGTGTAAATCTACGCAGTTTACACTTAACCCTTTGCCAAAAAAGCCCCGGTTTTTACGTGTTTGCAGTAAAAGTCTTTTGAAAACCCTGTGAGAAAAGGAGAAATTGCTCGTAACGAGCAATTTCTCCTTTTCCCACAGTGTTTTCTACCCTTTTTGAGAACTTTCTGCCATTTTCTCCAAATCTAAAATTGTCGTCTGCAAACTCTTTCGGTTTAGAAGGATCCAAAATTTGTTGTTTGGGAAAGGGTTAAACGAAGTCGGGAACTTTACAGTATGTTGCTATACACATATATATAGGCCCATTTTTGTAGAGTGCCTCGTGCACACGTCAAACAAGCTAGACGACATCGTCGTGTATCTTGATATATGCATTTGTTGCAGCAATTGGTTGAAAGAAAAGAACATATTGATATACAATTTTGTTCAGAGCTGCCAACTCTTCACTGGGCGACTCGATTTCAACTTGTGTCCAAATTGGTAGAATTGGGAGAAGAAACACTGAATGTTATTTAAATCACGAATTTGTCCTTGAAAGGGCTGAAAACGCTGTGAGAAAAGGAGAAAATGCTGGTTACTAGTATTTTCTCCTTTTCCCAAAGTGTTTTCAAAACCCGTTTTCTTTAGGGTCGTCAAAACTTAGGATTTTTTTGGTTTTTAGTCAAGGGTTTACGCTTGTATCAGCTGCCACTTTCAGGCCAAATCAAATATGTAAATTTTATGCTAATCAGCGCGTACTAATACGATTAAGGAGCGAACATGCGCTAAGTCCGAAAATCCAATCCGCTTTAAGCCGACAGATGCTGATAGAAAATTGTCTTTTAGTTCTGAACCTAGTTTAAAGCAATAAAATTGCTTGGTATAGCTAATTAAATAACGATATAGTCCATTCTACCTCTGATGGCATGTGGTGTTATTTGTTGTTTTCTGATTTAAGTAAATGCTAGGTAACACACTTAGAATTATTCTTATGCTACGCGGCACAAAATAGTTAGCCTTTTTCCCCTCGTACTCAAATACAGAACATATATATTTAAGCTATACAGAAAGGTAAATGATTTTCATATCCCTCAAGCAGTATTTCCCTTTACAAGTCATATTGCTCTTACTGGATACAGCAAAAATTAAATGTATGTACATATCTCCATAAAAAAGAAATATACTGAACATTCACACTCGAAAATTACAATTTTATTCCTGAATTCTAGACTACTTAACCGTTAAATAAGACAAATTTCATCTGACCTCTGCAAAAAATAAAGATCACCTTCAGTGAGTTACATAAAAAAAATCGAAGTTACTTACTCTGTCACGGTCGGTGGCAACCTGGGCCCGTATTCACCAACCATTCTCGAGAATATTCTTAATCTTGTTCTCCAAGGTTTTCTAAATTTGTAAGTAACACAATTTCGGTTTAGCCAATCAGAAGTTGTGTTACTTACAAATGTAGGACATTCTGGAGAATAAGACAAAGAATCTTCTTAAGAATGGTTGGTGAATACAGGCCCTGGACTGCTTTGCAGATGGTGTCGCTCGAGATCAGACCGCACAGATCTTCCGATCCTGGATCTGTACCTTCTGCTACGTAATGTTTTACTTCAGTCAAAACCTGTTTGTAGTGACTTTCTTTCAAGGATTGGTTTAGTTGGCTTTGAAAGAGGTAACTAGCCTGTCCCAAAAAGTAATGCAACATGCGTATCCGTCGATTACATTTTGTTTTCATAGGTTAACAGAAGTGTCCACTTCCATTCTGTAGTTTTTCTTAACCCTTTACCAGATGGTCTCGAGGTTAAAAAAAAAAAGCTTTTGGAAAACATGGTGGGAAAAGAAAAAAAAAAAAGCTGGTAACCAGCATTTTCGTCTTTTCCCACCATGTTTTCTGCATTTTCAAGTCCAAAGTTTCATTTTAGCGACATTTAATTTGGCGTCTGTAAGTGCTTTGAATTTTGACAAGTCTATAGTAAAGAGTTAATATATCCTTCCCTCTTGCCGATTCCGCCAGCTTAGTCGTTAGGTTGCGGGGTTTAAAGGTATGGAGTCGCTAATTCGAATCCGGCCAATTTCTTACCGAAGATCATTGATAGTCATTGAGACGGGGTTAATTTTTCTGTCATTGCTGATCATTGGTTCGGTGATAATTATGTGGGAAAGTAGCCAATTCCTTTCGAAGAATACTGGTAAAATGAACTCGAGGAAGGTATTGACAGGTACACTGGCCACTGCCATTTAACTGAAATAATGATGAAAGCGGTGTTAAACACCTTTAGGAAAGAAAGAAAGAAGGAAAGAAAGAAAAAAAGAAAGAAAGGAAAAAGTTGTCTTTCCAGAATGTAATACGAAAAATTATTCACGCTAGCCTATCACGTGATACAATTTCTTTTTTCCACGATGAAAAAAAATACTGCATCGTTAATTCAAGCTATGTGAAATATCGATGTATCTAATTCAGAAAAATTAACGTGAACCCGTAGGCTATTAAGCGCGACCCACAGGCCTTTTGCGGACAGTTTCGATCAAGATCAGACTGCACAGAACGTGCTGTCTGATCTTGGATCTATACTGTCCGATAAGGGGATACTGTTCCCCAAAACATAATTGTGAAATAGAAATATTTGGGTTTGTTACTATCGAATGGAAAAATTCATTTTAGTTATTTAGCCGGATAAGGGTTTAGTAGATAGACGCATTTGAAAACACTGCGACGAATAAGAAGAAAAAGACACTACATAAGAAGATAGGATCATTTTAACCTCAATGTATTCAAAACCTGGGCCCGTATTCACCAACCATTCTTGAGAATATTCTTAGTCTTATTCTCCAAGGTTTTCTAAATTTGTAAGTAACACAACTTCTGATTGGCTAAACCGAATGGTTTAGCCAATCAGAAGTTGCGTTACTTACAAATGTAGAAAATTCTGCAGAATAAAGACGAAGAACGTTCTTAAGAATGGTTGACGAATACGGACCCTGATTCACTGCAAGAGGGAAAGGAGGAAATGAGAATAATGGCAAAGATTACAATTGTCATGATGAAAAAAAAATCTGTAGGTGTAAAGATGTTGATCAATTATTTGATATACAAATTAGTCATCGGTGTGAAAAAATGTCGGCGTCAGCTGCCTATATACTATTTACAAAAGGCTCGTCGTTATCGAAAGTATTTGCAGACGACAAATTTCATGATGTTCAAATGACAGATTCTTTTGAAAGGACTGAAATTGTTGTTGGAAAAGAGGAGAAAATTATGGACTGGAAACCTGCTTTTTCCCCCTGTTTTTCCGCAAATGCCCTTGGCAAATAGTATAGAGCAAATGTCCATGTAACGGTTGCATATCTTAAATCCTATCGAGGAAATATCATTCAACAATACATCGGCTTTGCTCTGTAAAAAGGGGGCTTAATGCATCTCAAACATGCATTATACGAGGCAAGACATTAATGGTTATGAATCCATAAAAACCCATTTTCTCAAAGAGATCATATGGTAGATCGGTCCATTGACATGCAGAGAATAAACCATTAGAGAAAAATTTGAAAAGCCACTCCCTTGTTTTATTCAGTAATAATGCATTTTTGAATTCTGATTATGAAAATATGAATAGTGCCCTATTTAGAAAAAGATTCCTTTTGATTTTCCGAGCAGGCCCGTATGAGTAGGGGGTCTAGTGGGGGAGGGGGGGGGGCTCAGCCCCCCCTTCAATAATTTTGAAAATCATAGTAACTATATAAGACATGAGTTTTTAATGCAATGCAACAACCACGAAAAAAATCTCTGTATTTAAAGTTAGCCCCCCCCCCCCCCCGCCCCCATCCATCTTGAAATGCTTCCTACGTGCCTGCCGAGCACCCAAGATGGTCAGATGCACCATCATACTTTTGGAGCAGACCTTACGCAAGTATATGCGTCTGAATCACGTGTTTCTGACAAAAATGATTCAAAACAGGTTATTTGTCGCAAACATTATTCTTAACTCATTACCAAACAACAAAATTTGAGGTTTATCCAAATCAAAAGCATTTGCAGACAGCAAAGTACAAGTGACAGAAAATTTGAAATTTGTTTTGTGAAGGGTAGAAAACAAAGTGGGAAAAGGAGAAAATGCTGGTCACCAGCATTTTCTCCCTTTTCCTCTATGTTTTTTAAAGGCTTCTACCTCAGGGTCGTCAAAAGTAGGGATTGTGTGGTAATGGGTTAACACTCCTCAGAACAAAATAAAGCATTCTAAGAACTTGAAAGATAAACTCGGGTCCGTATTCACCAACCATTCGTAAGAATTATACAGTACCGAGAATCTTTTTAAGAAAATTGGTCTAGATTGCACCTATGTTTTCGAAATTTTGTGGTGCGTTGGGGATGGGGTAAATACCATGCCCTTCACTTCTTAGCAGAATCAAGAATCCTCTCTTATTCAGGGCTTGCTAGGACCTGTTGGACAAAACCGTTCCAAGACAGATGATTTCCGTTTTACACTGTTTCCACCGTATATTAGGTATATAACGATGGGTTACTTACGCGTATATTTCTTGGGTTTCATCAACACATTGTTGGGACTCTGCAGTGACTTAATTTGCCGAAGAAAACTCCCAAATGATCCCTATTGCTATTAACGATCTGTACATAGGAAACTGGAATTCGAGTTTTGGACAGGAAAAAAGCACAATCGCCACAGTATTTTAATTACCATTCATTTTTTGATTTCAGATACGAGAACACGTAACATTTTGTCAAATTTACTTTGAAATATTAACTATTAAACTAAATTTTCTAATTGCCATTACCACTTGAATCTAGACTGCAAGTGTCTCACTGGTTTATTGGACTTTCAAAAGGTGAACAAGAATGCGTATTCGGAGCTGTAGAAGGCAAGGAGGGGGAAAGGATAGCCATTGATCACATCGTTTACTCTTTCAGTCACTTCTAATATGCCGCGTAATCCGCCGATATCTGTTTTGCTTACGTAAAAACTACGAGTATAAATACGTTCTTAGTGAAGAATTCCCGGCAAAGTCCCGGGAGAAACACGGTGAAAGTGACCGACAAGATCGACTGAAAAAGGGGACTTTTATATATTTACCTTTTTGCCGAAAACAATCAACAAAAAGACTGGTGAAGACTGGGACACGTTTTTACACGAGACATCGCGTTTCCCCTGACCCTAAAAGAAGGGACTATTTTTTTGCATTAAAATGGTGGGAAATTTTCCACCCCTACTAGGAGGGCTTGTACTATGGATGATTATTGTAATGCCAAATGACGTCACAGGAACGTAAGTTGGAAATGATTTTGGATTTTTAAAAATTCTATTATTCTGAAACTTCTCGGAAATTATACTAACGTGCACTGCAGCCATCTTTTTTCCTTGTCAGGTTTCAGAAAAATCACAATCATTAACTGTTAAACCTGCATGCTAAAGTAGTGAAATGAAAACCCTGAAAGTCGAGAGTAGAACCCAATGATTTTGCGATTTCCAAGTTAATTTTTGGGGAAAACGTATTCTTATCGGATAGTGTAGATCAAGATCAGACTGCACGTTTTGTGCAGTCTGATCTTGATCTACACTTTCCGCTAAAGATCCTTGTGTCACGATCAGCAGATTAAGGTATCAGATCCCTAATAGAAAACAACTACTGTATTTCCTTTATAATATTAGATCTATCTTGCAAAATTTGCTATGATTAAAAATAAGTATTCTTGCACTACTCTAACCGCGCCACTCTTTCCTTTTTTCTTGTTAGAAATATGATTTATCAATATAAAACCATTATATTCTAAATAGAAAGGGAGATAATATTTACCTCCCTTTTCAGGAAACTTGCGAAAGTATCAACAAGTAATTTCAAGATAGACATCGAAGGAATTTCTGGTCTGTTAAAAATGTGCAAAAGTATACTATCAGTATATATAAAGACTAATATATCATCAACTAACTAGAAATTTTATTCAATGTTGTATGAAAAGTCTTAGGGGTCTGTTAGCTTAATGATTAAAGCTTACCTACCGACAAAAGTTTAGACTCTTATGTATTGAAAGTGCTTGCCGATGACAAATGAAATCTTCAGCTGCCAAACACGACTCAATGACCTTTTGCCGACAGCGTAGATTAAGATCAGACTGCACATAATGTGCAGTCTGATCTTGATTCTACGCTGTTCGATTGAGGATATTTTTATCCCCAAAATATGTTTGAAGTAGAGTTTTTCTGATTTTTACTTGAAAACCTTGAAAGTTTTGAGCTTATTTAGAAGGTCAAGTGTTAAAAGTGCCTAAACAGATGAGACTTTTTTCATGTTAACCCTTTACGTCCCAGAGCAAAACGCCTTCTGAAAACATTGTCACGGGAAAAGGAGAAAATGCTGGTAACCAGCATTTTCTCCTTTTCCCACAATGTTTTCTTCTATTTTAAAGTCAAGTTTCATATTTGAGTAACGTTTATTTCATTTTCTGCAGTTGCTTTCGATCTATACCAGCCTAAAATGTTATCGTTTGGTAAAAAGTTAAAGGGTAGAACATACTTTTGGAAAAAAAGGGACAATGTTGGATCGCAACATTTTCTTCTTCTCCAACAATGTATCTAACCCCCCCCCCCCTACATCAGAGTCGTTTAGACTTATAATTGTTTGGTGAACGGTAGACCCCTGAAAGTTAAAGTTATAGACCAATTATAGGTAAAAAACAATAAAGGAATATTTCATAATTATTTTACCATTTTGCCAACTATAACCTCTTCTAATAGAAAATGTGCACTATATGTTTTTGGTGTTTTTTCATGAACTTTTTTTTTCTCATGCCTATGTCGTATTGTCGCTTGCACCAATAGCCGTGGTGTCCACACAAAATAACTGACTAAGATAAACTTTAAGATACCAATTCGAGCATCATGAAATTCTAAATTGCACAAGTTCTGATTTTCTGAGTAACTTTGCCACTTTCGTTTTAAGACTCAGTTCTTTGTCGTGATCAAAATACTCTTAACGCAACCGAAACTCAAAATCTAAAATAATAGCTATATTGTACATGATCTGATCTCTATTTTGGTGGCAAATACACAAGCATTAAGAACAAACATTAAATTAAAATCACCGAAAACAAAGTGCACACTTTCTTTTAGAAAAGAGTACATAATTAAGATCTTTGCCGATTCAAAAAACTGTTGTACCCACGAAAATGCCGTAAGGTAATACCATTCTAATGAAAAACAGCAATTTCCACAATAATATTATCCTAAAAATTTTGCTATGATTTAAAATGAGTATTATTGTAATACTTTGACCGAGCCACTTTTTCCATTTTTTCCTTTTTAGAATTAACATTTATAAATCTAAAGCCACTCTTTTCTCAATACAAAGGGAGATAATAATTACCTCCCTTATTAAAAAAAAAAAAAAAAAAAATAATAATAATAACAAACATAGCATCGAATAATTTCAAGATAGACAACAGATGAATTTCTAGTCGGTTAGAAATGAGCAAAAATATATCACTATAATCAGTCTAAATCCTTATTTATTAACTAACAAGAAATTTTATCCTATGTTGCACTAGAAGCGTTAACATGGTAATACCTTAATCTCACACAATACTGCCCATTTTTCTTGAAAAAAAAGAAGCGGACAGCGTAGACCATAGATCGTAATACACTTCCTGTGCAGTCTAATCTTAACTCGCACATTCTTTAAACGTCCCATTCATCAAACATGGTGGTAGAAGGACAAAGAAATCGGTATGTTTTTTTTTTTTCATTTACAGAATATGTTCATACAATCGAACGGAAAAACGGGAAGTCACCGCCCCCTGCGCAAAGTATATAGACATGATTCTCGATGGACAGATACTGGATGAGAAAGCCTCCAGACTAGACAGTCTATCCAGGAAAGAGCTACAAGACTATATGGAAGATGCTCGAACGCAGAACAAGTCCAATCCTAAATGTGTCTACTTCAAGTAAGGATTGGATCTTTTCCCCCACTTTTTATACGCCCGAAGGGTCGTATTATCTTATGACCCCTGGTCATCCTTCCGTCTGTCCGTTCTTGGGTCCGTTAGCAACTTCTTGTTTGCGCAACTGCTCCCTGTACAGTTTCAGTTGGAATGATTTGAAACTTACCACTAAATTATTTATCAATAGCGTTTTATCTAATAGCAAAATAGACTAGTGTTATTCATAGCGTTTTATCCAAATACAAAGCAGACTGATGTGATTCATATAATAATTATGGCCTGCAACACGCGAAAAGGGTCATTCGGACATTTGCGTAAAGTGTCGTATCGGATCAGCGTGTGCAGTCCGCACAGGCTGATCCGATACGACACTTTCCGATTTTATGTGATTTTCTGTTTTGCGGAAGTCTACTGTAGCACAAAATCTAATGTAGTCGTAAAGTGTCGTCTCGGATTAGCCTGCGCGGACAGCGCAGGCTAATCCGGGTCGACACTTTACGCAAATGTCTGAATGCCCCTTTGCGCGCGTTGCACTCCAATTATAGCGTTTTGTGTAATAAAAAAACAGGCTGATTGTATTCATAGCGTTTTATATCAGGAAAAAACAGACTCATTGCGATTCTCTGATAACGAAACTGGCTGAGTGTACTCATAGCATTTTATATAATTTCAAAGCAGAGGGACGTAATTCATAGCGATTTATTTAATTTCAAAACAGATTGTTTCTTTTTGATAATATCATTTTGTCTGATTTCAAAACAGAGCGATTTTATTCACAGCGTTCTATCCACATTAATTCACAAGTAGGAGAGGTTTCATTCATAGTGCTTTCTTCATTCCTTGAAGAATCAAAACAGTCATTGTTTTTTATTTTAGTCACTGTGTACATATGTGTCAACTGTATCTATATTTCGAATATTTCAGGACTCTAGATAAGATCGAGAAGGCATGTTGTCCAGGCTGGGAGGGGGCCACCTGTGATATACGTAAGTTTTTTCTCAAACATCAAATCGCAGGCACATGGTTTTTGACAAAGCTTACCCTCTGTAACCTAGGGAGCTTAATGCATATACGAAAAGTATCGACCCAGGTCAGCCTGCGCAGTCCGCGCAGGCTGACCTGGGCCGAAACTTTTCGCTATTGGTCAATTTACGTTTTGTCAAAGGACCAGGCTACATCATAATTAAGTCATTTATTGAAAAAAAGTGGCTCCAATAGACCCATTATTATGTAATGACTCGGGCTAGTATCATGTATAACGGAGATGCATTAAGCCCCATTTTGCCAGAGCGGGTCTCAATAATGTTGTATGCTCTGTATAAAAGCGGTTTGATTCACCTGCAGAAACTATTGATCCAGGTCAGTTTGCGCAGTCCGCGCAGGCTGACCCGGGTCGATTCTTTTTCGTATTGATAAATTTTTTTCTGCATGTGAAGGGACAGTTGTGTACACCATGATTCGGACGGTTTTAATGCAAGATTTATCCCATAGTAAGCACTGCTAGGAATAATGCATTACAGATATGCGTTATACGACCATTTCCCGGATCACTGGGTAGTTATCTCCCTTTTCGCAAATGGCTGGTCAGTTATCTTCCTTCCCAAGATCACAGGTAAGTAATCTCCCTTTCCCAGGCCACCGGTCAGTTATCTCCCTTTTCAAAATTACCGTCCAGTTACATGTTGAAAACGGTTATACCTCTCTGCTTTTGAAAGCAAAGAAAAAACCCAATGACCATCGATGTTAAAAGCAATTGTTGCTCTTCCAGCTATAGTTGCTCTTCCAGCAACTGTTGCTCTTCCGACAATTAATGCTCTTCCAGCTATAGTTGTTCTTCCAGCTTCAGTTGCTCTTCCAGCATTTGTTGCTCTTCCATCTATTGTTGGTCTTCCCACCATCATTTCCAAACTGTTACCTGTTTGGACATAAGACATAAGTTTTGACTGGGCCAAATTGAAAGCATTTGCAGACAAGTGTTGCTAAAATCATGCTTCTATCATTAATGCGGTAGAAAACATTGTTGAAAAATGAGAAAATATTGTTTACCATTTTCCGACAATGTTTTCAAACGGCTTCATACTCAGGGTCGTGAAAATTCGGGAATAGTTGACAAAGGGGTAAAAGAAAAAAAAGTTATATAAAAACGACTCTTATCTATCTGTTTCAGCTATCTGCAACCCGCCGTGTAACATGGCCAACTCTATGGGTTGTGTGGCGCCCAGCGTGTGTGAATGTAAACCGGGGTATACAGGGTACAGATGTGAAGACCTCATACAGCGTGAGTACTAGTATAAAACCTACATCACAACCTCCCAGTTATCATTTCGTCGGTTTACTTAAAACAACCTCGTAACTACAGCTTGTAACAGGCTTTAGTGACGAGCTTTTTGAAGTAAATCGACGATATAATACTCACACTTTGAAATGGATCACTTAGACATTTCAGTATGGTTATATAATGTTACAAAAGTTTTGCATTAACTCTTTAGTACACTAAAAAATTCTAAATTTTGTCCAAGTTGAAAGCATTTGCTGACTAAAAACCAAAATGTGACATACAATATGCTATCTCTCACAGGGAGAAAACATCGTGGAAAAACGAGAAAATGCTAGTATCCAGCATTTTCTCCTTTTCCAATAAAGTTTTTTCTAAATGCCACTTTCTCGGTGTCGTTAACAGTTGCCTTTGTGTGGTAAAGGGTTAAAGATCCATTTCCACGGGTGATTTAATCAATCAATTTTAATCACTATAATATATTTTAAAACCAGACATGATGCATGCCATATATAGATCTATAGATCTAGGGTGAATCTAAGATAGTGATCCCTGACAAATTTTGAGTAGTCCATATATTACTCTGTATTATATAAATATACACTCAGCAAAATTTATTAACTGCCACTTTTTTTTCCTCCTGCAAATTTGACCAAGTAATAGAAGGGTAAATGGAAAGAAACTTTAACATGTATCATTACATCCGCCACGGTATTATAATGAAAAGATTCTCGATTCTGTCAACAGAAGGATGTCTTGAAAGAGTGCATGGGCTTAGCTTTATAGAGGATAATCAACTGGTTATTTTTGATATGAAAAATATCTCACGAGGATGCGTTGTTAGGCGTTGAAAAAACGAGTGCGTAGCACGAGTTTTTTTAACGCCTTACGACGCATCCGAATGAGATATTTTTCATATCAAAAATAACCAATTGATTATTCTATTTATTATATACCTTGTTAACATTATTATTTTTAATTTTTCGTTTGAAAGTGGGGGAAAAATGTAGTCGAAAAAAAAAGTAGTTCCTAAATTACGTCAGGAAGTGAAAGTGAAAGTTGATATCGTCACTAGTGATGATATCAAATTTTATTACACAGTGAAATTCCAGGATTTCACTTCTAGGTATATAATAAAACCCTTTCCCAAACGACAAGTTTTTGGACTAGACCAAATTGAAAGCATTTGCAGACAACAATTCAACTATTGCTGAAAAGATGATTTCTATCTATGATAGGGTAGAAAACATTGTGGGAAAAGGAGAAAATGCTGGTTACCAGCATTTTCTCCTTTTCCCACAATGTTTTCAAAAGGCTACTATTCCAGAGCCGTAAAAACCAGGGATTGTTTGGGAAAGGGTTGAGTATTTTGCCAACACAGCCAAAATTAAAAGGTGTATACTTTCTTCTAGTCATAGGAACTTGTTCATCGTATACTACAATCATCTGGCAGCCTTCTCCTATAGACTTCTTGTCTATATGGAATTATTTTTAAGCCTGTTCATATAAACCTGTCGTCCAGATGATATTATTTGGCAGTCAAGCGGACAAAGTTTCTGACATTAGATATATATCTAAAATTTTGTCACACTTTTTTTATATTTGAACTGAATTGAATTCTTTTCCTTCTTTTAGAGGCGAAGTCAACATTACAGTATTGTTACAAAGGTGACACTTGTTATGGTAGGAAGATGGGAGGGTTTGAGTCGAAGACCGTCGTCCAAGAGCGCTGTTGCGATGCAGGGGGCGGATCTTGGGGCGTGTCCGGCACAGATCACTGTGTTACCTGTCCCAAAGAAGGCGAACTGCGTAAGAATTCTTAAGATTATTTTCTTTCTCTATAATGTATTTTCTCAAATAAAAATACATTTAAAATGAAACTGCAGATCAAGATATGACTGCATATTACGAGCTGTCTGATATTGTTGCTGCAAAGTTCGATGTTTTGAAAGATGTTATAAAGAATGTTATATGTTGGTCTATAGGACATATCCTGCTGAAATACTTGTACCCGGATGGCATGAGAGTTAAATCGGACACGATGGGTGAAATCTGTTTCTGACAGTGTCTAAAACGGTTTCAAACTTGCTACGAATTCTTTGTTGACTTCACGTTTGTCTTCCATTTCATTTGCAGCCTAAACATTTAAAATCATAGCTTGTATCAAGGGGGCATTCGGACATTTGCGTAAAATGTAATCTCGGATCAACCTGCGCAGTCAGTACAGGATAATCCGAGACGGCACTTTACGACTACATTAAATTTTGTTCTCCAGTAGACTTGCGCAAAACAGAAAATTACATAAAAACAGAAATTGTCGTTCCGGATTAGCAAGAAAAATATAATCGCATTTTTCGTTTTTTTTTTTCAGCACCCTCAGTCATCATACAAATGAATGACTTACCATTTAGAACGTGTCTCAACTTCGGTCGAAGCTTTTTCCGGATGTTTGACGGACTTGAATACCAGTTCGCGGGCATGTGTACCTACACACTGGCAGAAAATATCCTCGAGGGTTGGCATGTGGAGATGACTGTGAAAAATTGTGATTACTGGACTACGTGTAGAAAAGTGGGTTTTATCCTCTAACTCCTCACCAAACAACCCCTGTTTTTTTCCGACCTCAAGATAGAGGCCTTTTGAAAAAATTGTGGGAAAAGGAGAAAATGCTGGTAACCAGCATTTTCTCCTTTTCCCACAATTTTTTTCTACCATGCTGGAAACAAATTTTATTTTTGGGTTATGTTTATTTCGTCGTCTATAATCATGAGGAAGATAGGTCCATGGACATGTCAATAAGGTAGCTATTGCAAGAAGTTTTGACTCATGCCAGCCTGCAAAAATACGCAGGCTGACATACTAGTCATTGTTTTGGAAATGCATCAACCCTTTCCCAAACAAGCCCTTGTTTTTACGTGTCTGCAGTACAAGTCTTTTGAAAACATTGTGGGAAAAGGAGAAATTGCTCGTTACGAGCAATATCTCCTTTTCCCACACTGTTTTCTACCCATTTGGAAAACTTTCTGCCATTTTTATCAAATTTGAATTTGTCGTCTGCAAACTCTTTGAGTTTGGAAGAGTCTAAAATTTGTGGTTTGGGAAAGGGTTAAACCCTCTTTTTTTACAGAGCAAAGCTAATCTATCACTCTTATGTGGCAAGTCCTACCTTAGTTATGTCTAAATATTGTCTCAACGATGTCTACATTACATATTAAAACTGTGTCTTGAAAAAATCCGAAGTGTTTGAACTCTGTTTAGAAATGTCTGGATTATTTCTAAACTATTTTTTATCATTTCTGTAATGTGCCTTAAACATGTGCAAACTGTGACTTAGTTGTGTCCAAAATATGTGTCAATTATCTTATGTATGTCTTTTCTTTTAAATGCATAAACCATGTTTTAGCCATTATTGAACAATGTACTGGTTATTTGTAAACCATGTCTCAATGTTGTCTTTAGCATGTCTTAATCATGTATCAATTATGTTATGATTATGTCTAAACAATATAATCTATGATCTCTAAACACAGTTTCAATAATGCTTTAACTATGTCTGAATTATGTCTAAACTTTTTTTTAGTAATAACCCTTTGGCGCGACTCTCTGACCTTTTGCAGACGGTGTAGATCAAGATCAGACTGCACAGAACGTGAAATGGCAATATTTTGGTGTTTACTATCGCATTGAAAATTTTATGTTAGTTATTTAGCAGGATAAGGGTTAACAATGCATCAATTATTTCCAAACCAAATCTCAACCATCTTGATTAATGTAATTGTCTTAAATATTTTCGCAGAATGTCAAAGTGTACATTGATCTAATTGTCTTAAATATTTTCGCAGAATGTCAAAGTGTACATTGATCTAATTGTCTTAAATATTTTCGCAGAATGTCAAAGTGTACATTGATCTAATTGTCTTCAATATTTTCGCAGAATGTCAAAGTGTACATCGATCTAATTGTTTTCAATATTTTCGCAGAATGTCAAAGTATACATTGATGTAATTGTCTTATGTATTTTCACAGAATGTCAAAGTGTACATTAATCTAATTGTCTTATGTATTTTCACAGAATGTCAAAGTGTACATTGACAATCGAGATGGTGTAGAAACTGAGAACGGCAATGTGTATATCAATGGACGGTTAATAGATGTAGTTCCAGGCAAACCTGTGCTCACACCGCAAGAAAGTACGTATTTGCCGTTTTTATTGTCTGAACTCTGTCTGTCTAATCCGAATTGAGGGTATTTGAAGAATACAAACTAAATATGGATAACATACTAAAATTTGCCTTAGAAGAGGTAAAAAATCATTGTGGAAAAAGGAGAAAATGCTGGTTACCAGCATTTTCTCCTTTTACCACAATTTTTTCCAGAGCTTTCTTCATCAAAATCATTAAAATTCGAGATTGTGTAGCGAAGGGTTAATAATTTCCTAACCATGTCTCAGTTATGACCATCCCATATCTAAATTATTACTACTCGTTTATCATTTTCAATTATCACGAAACCATGCCTAAATGTTTTTCTAAATTTTTTTTTCAGTCATTACTGAACGATGTTTCAATTTTCTCCAGACAATATGCCTACCTGTCTAAAGGACCCCTGAAATTATGTCTGAACTACAAAACCTTCAATTAATGTTGCTGCAGCCGGCGAGATAAACACGACTTTTGTCGATGACTTTTTCCGATGTCTGAACTTTTTACCAGACGCTAGAATTTTGGACTCGTCCAAACTAAAATAGAATATTTGCTAATAACATAATTCCGACTTCATTTTTTTTTCCTTCGCTGTCACTCTTTTACTTTTTCAATATCAGTATAGATTTTTTTTTGTATTTGTATTTGTGTTAGAAATATGCATCCGTCACACCACGTGACTTAGCCTATATGTGTCCATTCCAATCTTTTTCATCTTGATTTGTTGTATTTAATACAATACATGTAACCTTATTTAAATGAAATATTTTTTCAACTAACAGGCTTTACAGTGAGCGTTGTCGGGGACTGGATTTTGATCGAATGTCCAAATGGACTGAGAGTTAAAGTTGACCACGCCTCCACAGTCTACGTCACACTAGACAAGGATAAAAGCGCGGGAAAAAATGTGCGCGGTTTGTGCGGCAACAACAACGGGATTCCAAATATGGCTGGTATGTACTAGACAATAACAGTCGTTACCTCGAAGTGAATAGACGAATAGAAACTTAAGAATTGGCTATATTGAAAGCATTTCGTCGGTTTTCTTCAAAAACCTTATAACGACAGCTTGTTTCAAGCTGTAGTTATGAGGTTTTTGAAGTAAACCGACGATTTGCAGCCGAAAAATTAATGGCGGCTCGAAAGACGAGACTTTTTTCTCGAAAGGTTGGAAAATAACATAGTTACAGTCATCTGTTATTTTAATATTTTCAATACTAGATTTTCTTTTTCACAACAGTTATATAGATTTATGACAACAACATCAACAACAAAAACAACAACAACAACACTGATACTACTACTACTATTTCTACTATGACTAATACTACGATTGCCAATTCTAGAACTTCTATCTCTTACACTGTTACCACCAGTACCATCTTGGCGTAACATTCATGTTTCAAGGGCAATGTAGTCAATTTCGGGTTCATGTTACAACAAAATATACATTAAAAAACATATTCTTGCTCTTTCAGACGAATTTGAAGGCGCCAAAAGCCCAGCTACATTTGGTAACTCGTACAAAGTAATAAATGAAGAAGTCAAGGTATGCATTATATATATTTTACACATATTCGTCGAATTATTGTATTTTAGAAATGTAAACAGCATGCGATAATATCAAAAATGGATTCACCATTTTGATTGAAAGTTTGCAAAAAAAAAAAATGGACCGTGCTGTGGCAAGAGGAGTTCGATCAGCTGTATGATACATTGTACCAAGAAACTTATTACCTATTTAAGAATTCATGAAATCTATTTTGAACAACAACCGACTTAACTCATTACCAAACGACAATATTTTAGGCTTGTCCAAATCGAAAGCATTTGCAGACGACAAAATAAAAGTGATTGAAAATTTGGAATTTGTATTGTGAAGGGTAGAAAACACTGTAGGAATAGGAGAAAATGCTGGTTACCATGTTTTCTAAAGGCCTCTTTCTCATGGTCGCCAAAAGTAGGGATTGTGTGGTAATGAGTTAACCCATTCCCAAACAATCCTTGGTTTTTACGTTGCTGAGAAGGAAAGCTTTTGAAAACGTTGTAGGAAATGGAGAAAATGCTAGTAACGAGCATTTTCTCCTTTTCCCACGATGTTTTCTACCCTGTCATTGACAAAAAACCTCAGTTGTATTACATTTAATTTATCGTCTGCAAACGCTTTTAATTTGGCCTAGTCCAAAATTTTGTCGTTTTGGAAAGGGTTACTCGGTTCACATTGACACACAGGAAATTGACCAAGAGCACAATGTATCAACTCATGTCAGCCTGCGCAGTCTGTGCAGTCTGACATGAGTCGAAAATATTTTGCAGAGAAACTATATCCTCATTTTCACAGGACATGTCTAATGTAGATGGTATTATATATTTTAGTGTCCGGATACTGGTCCAATCGAAAACTACTGCAGTGGTTTATCGAATAAAGAAAAGAGGGCTGCAGAAAAGGCTTGTTCCTATATCAGATCAGATGTGTTCAAAGATTGCCAAGAAGTTGTAAGTATATATGAAATATATAAATTTATAGTAAGTACACATGAAATATATAAATTTATAGTAAGTAAATATGAATTAAGTATATATGTGAAAAATATAATATGTAGATGTATGAAATAAAACATCAATGAATATTATAAATGATAAACTACATTGATCAATAAGCACATGCAATAATATCGACAATACGTGAACTGTGTTGTTATCTTTTTTTGTGTGTACGTACAAGTGAAAACAGAGTTTTCAGTATTACAACTACATTTTTTCACAAATTATTGATTAGAAACGCTATCCCGAACTTCTTATTTAAGTATTTAAGTAAAATCACCCATAGCACACCATAATAAATCACCATTCAAAGTGATAAGCCATATCGTCGGTTTACTTCAAAAATCTTCGTAACTACACCTTGAAACAAGGTGTAGTTACGAGGTTTTTGAAGTAAACAGACGCTATTCAACAAGGCTGTTTTCAAAGCCATTTCCTACAGATTTGGTTCAGACAGTAATGCGTAATAAAATTGTTTACCTTTAGATCAATTCAAATGCCTGGTTTACAATGTGTATGAATTACTACTGTGGCGCAGACTCCGAAGAGGACCGTGAGGCCGTAAAATGTTACTATACCGAGGCTTACGCACGTGAATGCACGGCGCAAGGCATCCCAGTTAGTTGGCGGTCCGCCAGCATGTGTCGTAAGTACATGTATTGCAGCACTGTTATTGTGACAATTTGTTAAAGCGCTTAACGTTTACAGAAAGTCATAGTTCCTCACTATGGTCTCCTTATTTACATGTACATACATACCTCATTTTCATCAATTTAAATGAGGACTACAACAGATGTGTTTAACAATCAAAACTCGTATTCTAATAGATAAAAAAAGGTAATATGATAAATAATGAAAATTATTACTGGGTAAAATTGGGTTTAAAAAAAAAGAGATGACGCGCAAATAAAGGCAGGTGGGGTGAATTAAAGGGATGCGTCGACATTCTTGCATACGATTGTATTAAAAGTGATTATGTAATTGCTGTTTTAAGATTCAGCATATCATTTTGATTTTTAACAGGAGGATTCATTGGTCAAAAGTTCTGAAAATTGTACCGGAACGAATAAAATGCTTTATCAGTTTTGCATAAAAATGGAACAAGGCAAGAGTCTATAATCAACGTCAAAAGATCTTTGATATCATCAATATATTCTGCAAATAGTTTCCCAGAGTATGAAAAGGTCCAACTTCTCCATGTAAAATTGAATAACTAACCTCAACATTTTTAGTCACTTTACTTACTTAATTCTGTAAGTAGATATAATTCATGTCGTTCTGGATTTTCGTTGTTTGGAGTTCTTATATAATAATCATTCCGCGTAGTCAGAGAACAGAATGCAATAAATCATCATCATCATCATAATCATCATCATCATCAATAACAACACCATCACCACCAACAACAACAGTAAGAGCAGCAGTAGCTACAACGAGGATGATTATAATGACGACAGCGTAGATGTAATTCCTATTGTTCTGGTTTTGCGGTGTTTGAAGTTCTTATATAGATACGTATTTTGGGTAGTCAATGAACAAAATCCAATAAATCATCATGATCATGATCATGATCATCATCAACAACAACAACAGTAGCTACAACGACGATGACCATAACGAGGACAGCGACGATGTCGGTGATGGCGACACAAACAACAAACAGGAACAGCTACAGCAAGAATAGAACTACAACAATCACAACGATTGGACGACCATGACTACATGATGATGACGATGATGATGATGATGACGATGGAGATAATAATGATAATAATGATGATAATAATACTACTAATTTATGAAAATAATTTCTTCCTTAAAACAGCAAAAGAGTGTCCAGCTGGTTTGGTATACTCGGACTGTGTGTCCCCATGTTTACCCACATGCCAATCTATCCATCAAGTGATGTCATCCGAATGTGCGAGAGAATGTGTTTCCGGTTGTAAATGTCCACCAGGAACATTCTTACAAGATGGTGAATGTGTAGCCCCAGAACTATGCCAATGTGACTACAACAAGGAGCGATATAACAACGGTGACGTTATGCAGATCGGATGCAATTCATGGTACGTAGTTTATACTAGTAGTCAACCAAGCCTCTATAGACATGGCCAACTTGGCAACATTTACACACGGATTAAACAATATAACTTGTATTTGAAAAAGTAGGAAATATTGTGGGAAAAGGAGAAAATGCTGATTATCAGCATTTTCTCATTTTCCATCAGTGTTTTCAAAAGCCCTCATACTCACGATTGTGTATAACATCGTACTATTGTGGTATAGGATAAATCGCTGTATCGCTGGATGGTTTAAGTGGACATTTTCTATTAGTATTTAAGATGTAATTATTGCAATTTGAAGGCATTTTAAATTAAAATACGATACATTTTTACAAAAACTTACTGATTTGAGTTCACATACACTTACCGTTCTAATTTCTGTTCTGATTCTAAACTTCAAGATCACAAAAGTAATAATACATCACCGTGCATTTTTATGATAGAAAGTTGTGCCGGGATAAAAATATTTACTGTGCATCTTTTATGATAGGTTACTGTGCCACAACAATAATGTTTTACTGTGCGTCCTTTATGAAAAATTATTTGGATTTTTAAGATTTTTAATTGTACATCTTTTAGATTATGTGGTTGTGTATCTTCTACAATACATAACACTGCTTCTTTTAGATACAAAAAGTGGATCTAATGCGATATTTGAATAAGGCAGTGGACCCTTAAAAGGACAGCTATTTCCACTATAACATTATCCTACAAAATTTGCTTTGATTAAAATTGAGTATTATTGTACTTTTTTAACCGAGCATTTCTTTTTTTTTTCATTTTTTTCCTTCTCGGAATTATCATTTATAAATCTAAAACCACAATATTCTCATTTAAAGGAAGATAATAATTACCTACTTTATCCGGAAACTGACAAAAGTACCAATAAATGATTTCAAGATATTTCAAAGGAATTGCTGGTCGGTTTAAACGTGGAAAATATATTTATATTTATATCTCTATAAATGTGTATTTATCATGTATAAATAAATCTTATTCCATGCTGCACTTGAAGTGTTATGGGTCTACTATCTTGAGTCTTTTATGATACATGATTGCGCGTATTTTATATTGCGCGTCCTTTTAGGATGTACTCGTAAAGTATGTGTTCTTTAGGATATATAAATGGCAATATATTTTTTTCCACATTCTTTTTTATTTTCTTATTTTAAAATTGATTTCAAACAACATTTCAGTACATGTTACATGGGCAAATGGCTATGCACAGAGGACAAGTGCAGCTCATCTTGCTCCTACTACGGGATGTCTCATGTTCAAACCTTTGACGGACTGGACTATGAATTTGAAGCCGCGCCCTGTGCTTACAGTCTTGTTGAGGTTTGATTAAACTTTATCATCTTTTTACACTAAGAAAACTATTAATGCTAGGAAAAATTAAGAAAGAATATTTCGTGTCGTTTGTGAAACATAAAACATTTATGAGTCTTGCTTAATTGGGCTTAATGTATCTGTAAACGTATGGACTAATGTCAGCCTGTGCTGACCACGCAGCCTGACATAGATTGAGACTTTTATATATGTGACCCATCACGCAAAAAGAGACCTTCTAGGAACAGCGAAAAGTGTCGACCCTGGTCAGACTGCGCGAATTGCGCAGGCTGACCAGGGTTGACACTTTTCGCAGTAATTACATTTTCTGTATGAAAAGTTGCCATTGTACCTTGATATACAATCAATTTTGAATTATCAACCTAAACTGACCTGCACTATCGTTGACCTGTTTTCATCTAATTGATGTACAGAATTCCCAGATGGTCCCTTTTTGCGTGATGAGTCACATATTTGTAAATTTCGTACATGTCCAAAAACCAATTTATCTTCATATCCGGTCAGTTTTCAGACTAAATGAATTCTTTGGCTTCGTAATATGAGATGTCGTGATTCAGACTCTCAAGTTACAGGTTCTGGGTTCGGATCCCTTTATAAGCTTGGTCGGTAGTTTGAACCAGCGACATTATGGCAAGGATAAAGGTTTAGTTTTCAAGAAACAACATAGGTATTAATTTGTACACGAACTTGGTTCACAACAGATCTAAAAAAGAAATGGTTCAAAATGTGGAATATATGCAACTTCAAGGCTGTACGGGTCGATAAAATTCTTAGCGGTTTGGAAAGAGCAAAGGTCAGACTAAATCTCATGCTTTAAGTCCAGTTCCAAATAGTATTAAGTGTAACCACAACAATATCGTTATGTAAAATACCGGTATATGAATTTGTTGAGTATTTATTTGAAGCTTAAACGAAGTAACAGTATATTATACTACTTCTTAGCAAGAAATAACTGTAGCAAGAGATGATCTTAATCTAAATCCTTCTGGCACTGAGGTTAGGTTTCTTTTATTTGAATAGCAGGTACACACAACATCTAGATATGTGACCCATCACGCAAGAAAGGACCTGAGAATTGCAAAAAGTGTCAATCCTGGTCAGACTGCGCGAATAGCGCAGGTGACACTTTTCGCTTTAACGACACTTTCTGTATGGTCATCGTACCTTGTTCTACAATCATTTTTTAATTATCAACTTAAATTGACCTGCACTATCTTTGGTCTGTCTTCATCTAATTTATGCCCGGAATTCCCAGATGATCCCTCTCTGCGTGACGGATCACATATTCTAATTTTTTGATAATGTCGTATTGTCTTTTTTTTCACAGCCAACTGGAGATGCTGATATCGAAGACCCACGTGCTTCTCTAGAGATTCAAGCTCTCCACTCCGACTGTGGCTCAGACATGATGGGAAGGAACTGCATTTCCGGTGTACGAATCGAGACACAGGGAGAGCGCGTAACAATAACCGGTGATATAGTACGTATCAACGGGGAAGATATGACTGCCTACATAAAGCAACAACCTTACTCGACGAGAATCTTATATGTGAAGCAAGCCACTTCTATCTTTAAGATGGTGCGCGGATTTGGTTTTAGAGTGCTGTACGGATTCAGAAGGATATACGTCAGCGTTGATCCTTTTTATGACAACAAGGTAAGAGTGACTCTATTTTTTTGTGTTGCGCTGGCGGTAAACACGAAGTTGTGACGTTTTACAAATTTCAGAACAAATATATATCAGTCTGAGGGTACACTGCAAAACCGTTTTTTTTAAAATTCAAATATTGTCATCAGATCATCAAAGAATTTATGACAAAAAGGAAGCCTCTGAACTTTGTTTTAGAAGAAAACTTAAAACAGATCGTGAGTGTGGTCCTCATCACACACAGGAATTAGGCACATGTTACTGAAAAGTAGATCCATGAAGTACGCGTATTGATAGTTGTCAACCTTTTTTTCTTGTCAATTTCTATTTCAAAATGTCGCTTTAAACCTTGATTTGTCTTTTTTCAAAAGTTTATCTTACAATGTCCTTTTGCACTTATTGCCCTTTTTTCAACCACCATTGATTGATTGATTCCATCCTTCGTTCCTTCCATCCTTCGTTCCTTCCATCCTTCGTTTGTTCGTTTCTTCCTTCCCTTTTTCCTTCGTCCTTCCATCCTTAGTTTCGTCATTCATTCATTCATTCATTCATTCATTGATTGCAGATACAAGGTCTGTGTGGGAAGGCTAACTACATTACCAGCGACGATTGGATGGCACCAAACGGTATCACAGAGACAAAGGCGCATATCTTTGTCAAACATTACATGAACCCTCCGAAATGTGCCAATCAGATGAAACGTCCGGCCACTTTAGAATGTTCCGGGTTGAAGGTGAGCTTAACCATTTTTCTGCAAGATATCTGAATTAAAATTTTCAATTTGAGAGCCAAAACCCAAATATTCAAAATTATTTTTTCAGGGGATTAATATTTCCTTATCGGACAGTGTAGATTCAAGATCAGACTGCACGTTTTGTATAGTCTGATCTTGACCAGCTCACTATATTGATATAGTGTTTGGCACCACTTTTAACATTATGTCAGATATATTACAACCTAAGTTTACATGTTCATTTTTGGGTTCCACCAATACTAGGCCAAGGTTCTGAAGTTCCTTGTCTATAAACAATCCCATGACAATCTCACGAAAAACCTAATTGTTTGTAATTTGAATCAGACCAGGATCTGTGAAATGATAACCGAACTCTTTGAAGCTGTACCAGACAGTTCCAGAACTGCTTGTAGCTAGCATTTTCTTCCTTTTACGATAGTACTTTTTATTTTTTAAGACACAAGTCTCATTATTTGAACAGTATTTAATTTGTCATTTCCAAATGTTTTAGATTTGGAAAGGTCTAAAATGTTGTTGTCAGGTGAAGACTTAACCACCAAGCCATGAAGGGCCTCAGAAAAAAAGGACATGACTCTTTTTACTTTCAGTACCTTTATGTTCTATGTTTTGTATCGGTTACAGCTGAAGTATGCCAAATCTGTATGCGAGCCCGTGAGGGACTCTTCAGACCTATGGAGGAAATGTAGTGACCTCATAGACTTCAACATGTATTACCAACAATGTATCAGTGACGTCTGTTCCGTGGCATCCCTTGAAGTCACAGACCCGTCTTGCGTCATCTTAGCTGTTGTTGCACGTGAATGTGCCCTTAAAGGGGCTGCAATTAATAACTGGTGGAAACATCCAAGTATCGATGGTGTTTGCGGTAAGGAAAGTTTTGTTATACATCGCAACATTAAGGGCTCAAACCCCTTTCACTTTTCAATTCTTTTAAGGAAAAAAAGAAAAAATACTGAAATTTTGTGAAATAAATAATGGTTTACCTCATTATCACACAAACCCTACTTTTGACAACCCGAAGAAAGAAGCATTTAGAAAACATTGTGGGAAAAGGAGAAAATGCTGGTAACCAGCATTTTCTCCTTTTCCAACAATGTTTTCTACCCTTTAGAAAACAAATTTCAAATTTTCAGTCACTTTTGTCGCCTTCAAATGATTTCGATTCGGACAAGCCAAAAATTTTGTTGTTTGGTAATGAGTTAATAAGTAATAAGCCACATTTATTTTTTACAACAGATGCTTTTTGCAAACATACTGGCTGTACGAGTCTTTTCTGTTAACAAGCACTTTTTGATTTATGCCATGTTTGTTTTCATTTCGTGCCTATGTATTTAATCTGTATTTGTTTTTTAAAAGTTCGATCCTCTCATATTTACAGATGACCTCACGTCATGCGGGTCCTATGGCGGAACCTCCTATCGGGAATGTTGTTCCATGTGCAAGGCCCATTGTCGCGACATGCAAATAGCGGATAGTTCCTGCCAGGATGAATGTGTCCCTGGCTGCCAGTGTCCTTCTGGTCTCATCATGGATGACAACGGGGATTGTGTAAAACTTTCGAACTGTACCTGTTACGACAAATACGCCCCTGAGGGTGATCAAATCAGAGAGGCCGGTGACGTTATTGAAAGGAATTGTCACTCATGGTAAGGAAACAGAACTGCTTTTTTAAAAAATCGACGAAAATTGAGATCTTGTTCATATTGAAAACATTTCGTCGGTCAACTTCAAAAACATCGTAACTACAGCTTGTTTCAAGCTGTAGTTACGAGGTTTTTGAAGTTAACCGACGATTTGCATACGTTAAATTAATTGTATCTCATATGAAAGGGTACTAACATAGAAGCATACTCTTGCAAAAGGGGGTTTAATACATCTCTGGGATGCATAATGCCAGGAAAGGCATCACATAGTTCTTTGAATGAACCCTTTAGGTATGACTTACAGAAAGAAGGAAATGTAGTCATCCCAAGATACTAAATACTGTCTATGGGTATGTTAAAAGTGTCTGTGTGCAATATCGTTCCATCGAGAATCAATCAGATTTCCAAATACAAATCAAGTTGGGAAATGGCATGATAGGTTTGTCAGGACAGACTGACTGGATATTGTCTGAAACAGCGCAGGATCACTACTGAAGTGGAGTCATGAAGAATTTATTTGGATTTACTACCGTGCATAAAACAGCTGAACACATAGCCGATGTGTAGGACTGTTGGATGAACATGACAGAGGGACATGGGAAATGTACTGATGACTTGGATTTAACTGTGTGACAGCGTATTGGAAACAAAACCGATGCATGTTGACTTTTGGGCGTCTATGACAGAGTGGAATGAAACATGCAGAAATCCCGTTGATGATTTGTACATTATATTGATACCGTAGCCGAACTGTGCAGATTGTTGGACGACCTTGTCAAAGAGATTGAAACATTTGTATGTGACCCGTCACGCAAAAAAGGACCATCTGGGAACTACGAAAAGTGTCAATTCGCGCAGTCTGACCAGAGTCGCTTTTCGCTTTTGTGATATTTTCTGTGTGAAAGTGGTCATTCTACCTTTTTAAACAAGCACTTTTGAACTATCAGCTTATATTGCTCTGCACTGTGCGTGACCTGTTTTCATCTAGCTGATGTACAGAATTACAAGACTGTCCCTTTTCGAGTGATTGGTCTTATTTGCTCATACATAGCTGATGTCAGTGACTGCTGGATGGCCTTGAGAAAGGAACATAGGACATATACAGATGACTTAAACAAAGCCACGTGACATTGTATTTGAAACATAGCTGAAGTGTGTTGACAGTTTGGTATCCATGATAAAGAAGAATGAAACATGCAGAAATCCCGTCGATTGTTGGTACATGATTCGGAACCATAACCGAACTGTGTAGACTGCTGAACGACCGTGACAAAGAGATTTAATATTTGCGCTGTTGTCCGGCAGTCTGTACGTCGGTTTGAATCAGCATTAGAATTTGGAGATATTATCCTCTGTTTAATTATTGACTTTTTGAATAATTATAGTGATAGTTTAGCAAATAAGTTGTTATTGTCACATACGGTCATTGAAGGGCGTCTGTGTGTGTTATTTTCTTTTTAGCGATAGCCACTCGAATTATTGAACCTTAATTTTTCAAATGCATTTGTTTCATAATATACTTATCGCTTAACTTATTGCACCTTCTGTTGACTACTTTTTAGCTCACCTGAGCACGAAGTGCTCATGGTGAGCTTTTGTGATCACTCAATGTCCGGCGTCCGTCGTCCGTCGTCCGTCGTGCGTCGTGCGTCGTCCGTCGTCCACAATTTCTTTAAACATCTTCTCCTCCTAAACCACTGGGCCAATCTTGATGAAACTTGGCAGGGATGTTCCTTGGGTGAAGCTCTACCAAAGTTGTTCAAGAGATTGAATTCCACCCATAATTCTGGTTGCCATGGCAACCGAAAGAAAAAAATAGCAAAATCTTTGAAAATCTTCTTCTCTGAAACTAGAAGGCGTAGAGCTTTGATATTTGGTATGTAGCATCTCCTAGTGGACCTCTATCAAGATTGTTCATATGATGTCCCGGGGGTCAAAACTGGCCCCGCCCCGGGGGTCACAAGTTTGGAACATAGGAACAAAGAAGGAAAACTTTAAAATTCTTCTTCTCTGAAACTAGAAGGTGCAGGGCTTTGATATTTGGTATGTAGCATCTCCTAGTGGACCTCTACCAAGATTGTTCATATGATGTCCCTGGGGTCAAAACAGGCCCCGCCCCGGGAGTCACAAGTTTGAAACATAGGAATAAACAAGGAAAACTTTAAAAATCTTCTTCTCTGAAACTAGAAGGTGCAGGGCTTTGATATTTGGTATGTAGCATCTCCTAGTGGACCTCTACCAAGATTGTTCATATGATGTCCCTGGGGTCAAAACTGGCCCTGCCCCGGGGGTCACAAGTTTGAAACATAGGAATAAAGAGGGAAAACTTTAAAACTCTTCTGCTCTGAAACTAGAAGGTGCAGGGCTTTGATATTTGGTATGTAACATTTTCTAGTGGACCTCTACCAAGATTGTTCATATGATGTCCCTGGGGTCAAAACTGGCCCCGCCCCGGGGGTCACAATTCTGAAACATAGGAACAAAGAAGGAAAACTTTGAAAATCTTCTTTGAAACTAGAAGGCGTAGAGCTTTGATATTTGGTGTGTAGCATCTCCTAGTGGACCTCTATCAAGATTGTTCATATGATATCCCTGGGGTCAAAACTGGCCCCACTCCGGGGGTCACAATTTTGAAACATAGGAACAAAGAAGGAAAACTTTGAAATTCTTCTTCTCTGAAACTAGAATATGTAGAGCTTTGATATTTGGTATGTAGCATTTCCTAGTGGACCTCTACCAAGATTGTTCATATGATGTCCCTGGGGTCAAAACTGGCCCCGTTCCGGGGGTCACAATTTTGAAACATAGGAACACAGAAGGAAAAATTTGAAATTCTTCTTCTCTGAAACTAGAATATGTAGAGCTTTGATATTTGGTATGTAGCATGTCCTAGTGGACCTCTACCAAGATTGTTCATATGATGTCCCTGGGGTCAAAAATGGCCCCACCCCGGGGGTCACAATTTTGAAATATAGGAACAAAGAAGGAAAACTTTAAAATTCTTCTTCTCTGAAACTAGAAGGTGCAGGGCTTTGATATTTGGTATGTAGCATCTCCTAGTGGACCTCTACCAAGATTGTTCATATGATGTCCCTGGGGTCAAAACTGGCCCCACCCTGGGGGTCACAAGTTTAATACATAGAAATAAAGAAGGAAAAGTTGAAAATTTTTCTTGTCTGAAACTAGATTATGTAGAGCTTTTATATTTGGTAAATAGGATCTCCTAGTGGACTTCTACAATGTCTGTTCATATGATGTCCCTGGGGTCAAAACTTGCCCTGCTCCATGGGTCACAAGTTCGAAACATAGGAACAAAGAAGGAAAATGTCAATATTATTCTTCTCTGAAACTAGAAGGCGTAGAGCTTTGATATTTGGTATGTAGCATCTTTTAGTGGACTTCTACAAAGTTTCTTCATACGATGCCCCTGGGGTCTAAACTTGCCCTGCCCAGGGTTCACAAGTTCGAAACATATGAACAAAGAAGGAAAACTTTAAAATTCTACTTCTCTGAAACTAGAAGGTATAGAGCTTTGATATTTTTTAAGTTTCATCTCCTAGTGTACCTCTAGCAAGTTTTTTTTTCTTAGGATGCCCCTGGGGTCAAAATTGGCCCTGCCCAGGGGTCACAAGTTTGATTTTACAGCTTAGTACTCAGGTGAGCGATATAGGACCATCATGGTCCTCTTGTTTTGCTTCTTGTGGTGGACTACTTTTAAAATTGTCATCATCACGAGCAGTTTTTCTTTTGGCCTGAATCATTTTTTTTTATGTATCAAACAAGGGGTCGTATTGGCCAACACTTAGTTATAATAAACTTAGTCTTGTTTAAGTTTCAGAATGTAATACAGTCTCCAATTGGATAATGCAGTTATATAGCCAATTTGAAAATGCGTTATTTTCAAATTTATAAAATTTTAGAGATTTCCATTTCCGTAACATATAATTTTTGATGAACTATCAAGCACTATGTGCACTATACTTTCTGCTGCATGATTACGTATCCTACAATCATTCAAACTAGGTCCAAATATCTGCATTGTATGGCCCGATTATGTCTGAAAGTCTGCTTTTGTAATGAAACAAAATTACACAGAAGTGTTTGATCTAACCCTGTCAATTTTTTATACCCAAACTGTAGATATCGAGGGAAAAACAAACTGATAATGCAACATCCACATACTTCTCCTCTTAATCACTCTGTTGAGAAGGTCTATGAAATTGTCCTTTTCTTCGAAAATATATTCTTACTTTCACTTCTCCAATATTTGTCTTGCAGCAAATGTATAAACGGTGCCTGGCAATGTAAAGTGATGGAAGATTGCTATAGCGATGTCACATGTCCACGTAATCAAGAATATCTCGAAGATAGCCGAGTGTGTCAGACTTCGTGCGAAAATTATGGGAAGAAATGTGATTCTAAATATAGATATACCGGATGTGGTTGTCCGCGTGGCTTAACAATGGCACCTGATGTAAGTATTCGATCCTGACACCAAAGCATCGGGATTCGAGTTGATTGTGTAAGATAAATTATAAATTTCTATGAGGCTAGAGTGACGGATCTCTGCCTTTTTACATCAGAACAGTTAAATAGAGTTTCTGTTGTTTTTTTGTAGATCTTTTTTATGTACATGTGCTCATTCTGGATAAAATTCCACCTACAAAACTGGACTACTTTTTGTTCCATATACCGGAATGGGTAGTCACTTATGAATCAAGATTTACGAAATGGACGACATGCTGTATATTTTTTACAAAAATGGAGCTGAAAAATTTACACTAAACCATTTTTCATAATTAGAATTGTTTTCCCGTCTTTTTCTGCTTTTAAGCTAAAACATTCTAAATAACTTATTACCAAACGACAAAATTTTTGGTCTGTCCAAATCGAAAGCATTTGCAGGGAACAAAATAAAAGTGACCGAAAATTTGAAATTTGTTTTATGAAGGGTAGAAAACATTGTGGGAAAAGGAGAAAATGCTGATTACCAGCATTTCCTCCTTTTCTAACAATGTTTTCTAAAGGCTGATTTCTCAGGGTCGTCAAGAGTAGGGTCTGTGCGGTAATGGGTTAAAAAAGGTTTGCTCGATCAAAATAAAATCTGTGCATTCTTTTTTTTTCAGGGAAGTTGTATTTCACCCTCAAAATGCCCGTGTCAATATAATCTTGAATGGTACGAGGCAGGAAAAACTGTATATGCCGGATGTAAACTATTGTAAGTAGTCTTATATGTTATGTTAATGCTGCCCACAGGTGCCTGACATGTCTGGTATCATACAGCCCCTCTATATAGATATCTATATAGAGGGGCTAAATAATACCAGACATGCCAGGCACCTGTGGTGCTGCTTACAGAGCTCCGGATAGAAGGAGTGATTTTGATTTCAAAAATCTCGACTAAACCTCATGTTGTGGATACTCATTAGAATCGTCTCATCGAGACGATTCTAATGAGTACCAACAACATGGGTTTAGTTGAGAAATAATGGATTTAGAATACTATCACTCCCTCTTATCTGGAGGTCTGTGCCTATGTAAACATATTTGGAACGAAAAGAATAAAAAAATCTGCTGTTTGTCAGTAATGCTTTCTGCTGTGAAACAGAACTATTAATTAGTATAAAAAAGTAAAAAAACGACTTGGTAAGGCTCTAATTTCTTTTCTAATGCCAAAACGGCTGAATTTTAAAGCTCTCTTTAAATTTTGGTCCTTTCAGACGCTGTGAAAACCGGAAATGGGTTGTTATCAAGGATGAAGACTGCCCAGGTAACTTAACTATTTTATCTTATCGTTTAATAACCACTTCTCATTCTACTAATATGAAATATGGAAATCTTTTCAATGTAAATGTCAGCAACTAAAAATATTTTTCTGGTAGAATGTGGATCAAAATTAAAAAAAAAAGAGAACAAAATATGAAATATTGTTAAACGTGTTGATTTTTGTTTAATACTTACTGATTTGATCAAAATTCATGACATAAATGCGTTGTCTAAATGTGGATCTAATATGACCTGCGTTTTGTAGGATGTGCTGAAATATTTTCGATTTCTGTATTTAAGTGTTATTCAAAGGATTAAAATTAACAAGTTTTCCAGACTAAAACTTGAAAGTAAAACTATGTTATAGGAAACCTTTAACCCTTTCCCAAACAAGCCCTTGTTTTTACGTGTCTGCAGTACAAGTCTTTTGAAAACACTGTGGGAAAAGGAGAAATTGCACGTAACGAGCAATTTCTCCTTTTCCCACAGTGTTTTCTACCCATTTGGAGAACTTTCTGCCATTTTTATCAAATTTGAAATTGTCGTCTGCAAACTCTTTGAGTTTGGGAGAGTCTAAAATTTGTCGTGTGGGAAAGGGTTAAGACAGCGAGGAAAACAAATCATCTAGCGATTATAATTAATTCCGAGTAAAATCCTACACGTATCATCATTATCAGAAAATGGACAACAACAACAACAACAACATAAGAATGCGATCAAGTTAATGGTGAAGAGTACATTGACTTTTTAATCGACTTATCAAATTATTCATGAACAGGTACCTGTTGGGCATCCGGAGATCCTCACTATTTTACTTTCGACGGCAAGCATTACTCTTTCCAAGGCGCATGCTCATACACTCTTGTACGGGACAAAACATCCGGTAAAGCGTTTGACGTCACCGTCCAGAATGTACCATGTGGAACCACAGGTGGGTAACAGTCTGTTACTGGTCCCTAAAAGTTAAAGTAGGCAATCATATTTGCAAAATATAATTCACTCATTAATGGGATTTGGGAAAGTAGCAAGTTGCCTAGAAAGAACATTGTGCGGAATACTGCTAAAAGAAACTTCAGGAAAGCATGAATGGATGCACTGGCCGCCGGGATATGACTGAAATAATGTGAAAACGGCGTTAAACACCATACGATGGATGAATAAATGAACGAATGTGATTACACACAGACCATCAAAATGAATACCGGGAAATTTTTCAATTCTGAATTGAAAAACCAACAAGGTGTTTGATTGATCGCGAAGTAATTCCTACTAAAGTCTTGTCCTTAAAATCTCTTGGCTGAGGTTAGATACATGCAGATTCCTGGGCCCCGTTTTACTAATGTAGTTATGAACAAAATTTGAGTAAGTTTTACATAATTATAGTCTCTAAAGAGAGAGAATTTTCAGGAAACTTTGATTTATCGCAATATCTTTCTGAAATAATCATGGTAGTTATCATGTATCTCGTGACGGATATTTCATTCATGTGCGTCCAAGTTTCACGAGTTATAGGCTAGGACTCTGAAGTGTCTTGTCCAAGGATATTCCCACAAAAATCCATGTGCTTCGATTGAGGCCTTTGCTAGGGGCCTCCATGTTACGGGTCCAACGCTTTACCACTGAACCACAAAGGACGCTGGTAAAGATTTTAACTCTTTACAAAACGACGAAGTTTTGGACTGGTCCAAATTGAAAGCATTTGCAGACAACAAAATAAACGTGACTCAAAAATTGAAATTTGTCTTGGTTACCAGCATTTTCTCCTTTCCCTACAATGTTTTCAAAAGACTTCTTCCTCAGGGTCGATGGAAGTCGGGATTGTTTGTGGTAAAAGAGTTTAAAACTGTTTTCTTTTCTATCATTTAAACAGGAGTGACATGCACGAAAAGCGTGAAAATTCGCTTGTTTGATATAACGATAACTTTACTTAGAGGGATGGCTCCACAGGTGGACAACTTTACCATCACCACGGACGAGTACAGAACCAGGGGTCTCAGTATTACACGTTCTGGGCTCTGGACTTTTGTTCATTCCAAAAAACTGAAACTCACTGTGCAATACGACGAAGGTATACTATAGTTAAACTCAAAACTGTTAAAAAATATTTGCAAATTCTAAACTAATTATTATAGCTAATTGTTTCGATTGAAAAAATTCTTTTTTGGAAAGAAAAAAAAAAAAATGATTTGAAATACTGAATTAGACAGTGTATATCTATGTTCCAGCTGCACTTTATATGCAGTCTGGTATCGATCTATATTGTCCACTAAAAGGTCATTCCCGACAATAGTCCTCTTATACATGCTCTAGAAAAACAAGACTGGCTTTCACAGTAATTAGTTGGTTTAGAATGATTTTAAAAAGATATATTATATTTCTGATGTGAGAGAGAGAGAGAGAGAGAGAGAGAGAGAGAGAGAGAGAGATGCTTAGTTATGTATTTTTTGTCACTCGTTTGCTGAACACATTCAAACCTGTTAAAGCAACATTGTTTGCTACATGGGTAGGTTTGTTCAGTAACTGAAACTGTCTTTGAAATCGTTTTTTCGATCAATAACAAAGGTGTCAGTGTTTTCTTACAACTAACACATGTTCTTATGAAGTACTCTATAAAAGAAAAGATAGTGACAAAAACTGAAAACGCTTAGAACTGGGCAATGTCATCTTTAGTTAAAATGTTTGAAAACCTATCGCTGGTTTAATGCTTTTTGTTGAATTCTTTTTCTCAATTCCGACTGTAGAAACTGAAGTTTTAACTATTGTTATATTCGCTCTTACTACCTTATACACAGTCATTGGATTCAAAGTATTTTTGTATTAACCTTACTTACCAAACATACTAAATCACATACATTGGCTAATTCTGAATTTATACACCAAAATTCAACATTTAGTAGTCTGAACCATTTTTTAACTCAATCAGAAATTGCACTTATATGCTCTTCAGAGACTTTCCCTAGCATCTGAACAGAATTTAATTAGACCGATTGATAAAATGAATATTACTAAAAAAATGGGCGACAGGAAGGCTTCAAGTAAAGTTGTCCTTTTTCTCCCGCCAGGTACCCGAGTTTTTGTACATCTTGGTTCGAAATGGAAGAAAAATGTGGAGGGTTTGTGTGGTAATTATGACGGTCGTCAAGGAAACGACTTTGGTGATAAATCTAACGCGATCGCCTTTGGTAACTCTTGGAAGTCCATGTCAAAGTGCGCTGATGCTCCGTATGTAGATCCCAGGATGGAGGAACCATGCTATGTATGTTGTAATTTGTTTTTATTTATCGTTAGGCTAAAGAAATTAATCAAAAAGAACCATGCACTGTGAAAAGGGAACTTACTGCATCTGTGAAAAGTATCGGCCAAGGTCAGCCTGTGCAGTCCGCGCAGGCTGACCTGAACCGAAACTTTTCACTATAGTTCAGTTTCCTGTATGTCCAGGACCAAGTTTATACCATAATTAAGTCAGTTGTTGGAAAATATGGCTATTATGGAGTTATAAGTATATAATTGCTTACCCGGTATCATATATCACGGATATGCACTTAGCCCCCTTTTGCCAAAGCGTGGGTCAAATATTTTCTTTGGTAAGTGTTTCTCTATGTTTTCATTTTATTCCTTGAAGACGGCTTATTCGGCAAATAAAAATGGTAGAATGGTATGCAAATCGAAATTCAACTTTTTATTAGATTAACATGTAATGGAGAAACAAGCTGTAGTCACGAGGTTCTTGAAGTAAACCGACGATATGACTAAAAAACAACTCTCTTACTTTCTTCTGATTTTTGTGTTTAAAGCCATAATTTTCCAGATCGTTAATAATGATAATAAAAAAGGACGCTGCTTTTGGTAAGGGGTACATACAAAGGGGCACGATCACTGTAATTTTGACCGCAAAGAAAAAACAAGGTTTGAAAATCGGGGAAAAAAGAGGCAGGAGAACCAAAAATTGTTTTCAAACAGCGGAAATTTATCCGGGTTATTGTAACATTCGAGAAAAATATTCCATTCATTTATAAAGTTCTTTAAATAATTACCCTGTAAAACAAACATGCATCAGACAATATGAACGTTAATCTGTTTTAGTTTTATATTCAGTTAACCTTTTACCAAACAATCCCGACTTTTAACGACCCTGAAAAAGAGGCCCTTTGAAAACATTGTGGGAAAAGGAGAAAATGCAGGTAACCAGCATTTTCTCCCTCCTTTTTCCACAATGTTTTCTACCCATCTGTAGTCAAGTTTTAATTTTTGAGTCACATTTATTATGTCGTCTGCAAATGCTTTCAATTTGGACAAGTCTAAAATTTTCTTGTGTGGTAAAGAGTTAAGTCATGCAACTGTTGAATGAATTCTACTATATGAAAAGGAGGTTTAATGCATTTGCAAAAAGTATCGACAAAGGTCAAGGTGCCCACTGCATGGTCCGTGCACGCCGACAGGTGTCGAAACATTTAGCTTTTGGTAAATTTTCTGTCAAGGACCATTCTATCTAACAATCAGCCAGTTATTTTACAAACCGACTTTTGAATCCATAATTATGCGGTGACTTGCGTGTTTTAATGCATCACCCTGTGCCAGAACATAGCTATTTTTTTTTCACTATTTCATCCTACCCATGCCATTCAATTAACCCCTGCTCATTACAGGGCTTAGAGCATAGACAGAGTTGGGCTTATGAGTCATGTTCAATGATCAAATCTGGAGATGCTTTCAAAGCGTGCAGAGACAAAATGGAAGATTGGTTGGAAGAATATTATTACGATGACTGTTTATTTGATGCTTGCAGGTAAAGAAAACATTATGATACATCATGATGACTCCTTATAAAAATATATTTTACGCTTTTAAATTAAAGCTATATATTCTATTTTCTTCTTTTGATATATTGAAAACTGCCAACGGGTAATTAAAAGAAAAACGCACACAAAAACAGTCGTATATTAATTCACAAATATAAGTTATCATTACATTGATTAATTTTTTGTTGGTTTTTGAAGGCAGGCAAGTAACACTTCAGCATTTTTTTCTTTCTGATTTGATCGAAGTCAGACTAGTGGCTGTGGAAGAAGAAGAGAATCCTGTTTCAATGAAGTTGTAACGAACGCTCGACAGGCTTCCTCGCCAAACTTACTCTGATTCCAACATCCCCGAGGTACAAACCCTGCGATTGTTGACTGAGCTTTTAGGGGATTCGACATGTATAGAAAATAAAGGAGGCTTTGTTCAAATAATTCTCTCAGTGTTTGTTTCTTTCAGGTGTGATTTTGGAGGTGACTGCGAATGTTTGTGTACGGCCATTGCTAACTTTGCGGAGAAATGTAACAGCCTTGGAGTGCCTGTACGCTGGAGACATCAGAGACTGTGCCGTAAGTATCTGCTGATTTACTTGGATTCATAACTGGCCACTTTATTGGCCTAATACCAGGAACCCCTGCATCAAATTTGCGAAAGACACCTTACACATTCTAGTCTTTCGACCATTTTTTGGCGGAACTCTTTTCCAAAAGACAAAATTTTAGACATGACCAAATTCAAAGTATTTGCAGACCACAAAATAAATTTGTCACATAGCAACTCATTTTCTTTGAAAGGATATAAAACATTGTGCTTTCTCTGCACATGTCACACTCTCTGAAGATTAGAACTGCCTGCTATGATACCTCACTATCCTGTACAGGATGAATATACTACCCAAAGTTTGCTATAAAATGCGGATCTGTAACTCATCCCACATGTTTTAAAATCTATTTGAGTCGGGGGAACGGTTTGGCTGATCCATACGCTGTACACCCTCCCTTTGCAACTACTCAACACGAATAATATGGGCCGTGTGAGGACGAGCATTATCGTCCATTGTAATGAGCCCATTGCTTACAGCATAGGCATATTACCTTAACTGTGTGATGAAAATTTGCTTCAGTGTTATCAAAAGCTACTCTGTGCGGGGGTTATGGAGACTCAGAATTGTGTGGTAAGAGGTTACAATGTAATGAAAATGAACTACATACCTGTTAATTTCCTTTCTTCACAGCCATGCAGTGCGATTATGGTATGGTTTACACAGCCTGTGGTTCTCCATGTCCTCAGACTTGTAGAAATATTGGAGATGAACCAGAATCGTATTGTGACAGCGCTACATGTGTCGAAGGTTGCTTTTGCCCAGATGGATATGTCCAAAGCGGTATATATATTTCTTAACACTCTAAAATCAAATTTTCTTCAACATAGTTTTAAAATTTCTCAAGTGCCAAAGCAGTGTAGCACCCAAATATTGTGTCTTCCGTGGTAATTGGTCTGAATATATCCCAAGCAAATTGTGCAGAATCTAGATCAGACTGAGAAAACTAGTCTTTGCTGCAGCGTCTGCAAAAGCAGCGGCAGTTTTGAAAGATATCGTAAGGATGAATATACGTGGTTAGAATTTTCTGTGTTAATATATATAAAATAATTTGGAGAGGAACCAGGGACCAATTAAGGGGTTTCTGAAAAGAAAAAGATGTCTGTACATTAAACATCGTTATGTTAATAGATTTGACAAGACTCTGTTTGACACTATATCTTTAGAGTGCAACACACGCTTTCGAAATTTAAAGTTGCCATTTGTATTACTCATTTTTGAGAAGAAAACCTTATGTAAAGACGGTCTATTTAGTCATTTATACATCGGTGTCTTTCAATTAGAAAATACATTTGCTGCTGATCTCTTAAAACCGAAAGGCATATCTTTGAAGCGATATATTCCTTTGGGTGAAATTGTGACTTGAATTGGTTTTTATGTGCGGGGAAAACTTATCAAATCAAAGTCTTTGCAGTATGTTGAATTTTGACAAAAATGTAAATTTTGATTATAATAATTTACAAGAACTTTTCACAGTACTGCAGTCTTCCTTACATGTTATCCCATGCTCCCTGTGAAGCACAGGATCACACTTGAGGAATACGGTTGTACCGCTAACAGCTCGAATAGATTATTATAATAAGAATTAGAGCATTTGAATAGGAAACATGTAAAACCTTGTTTCATTCTCATGATCCGCTCAAATTCACGTTATCTGCTTTACAAGACCACGACTTAGAAGAGTCCCGTTTACTTTGTTGTTCATTCAGTCAAATCATTTTTCGGTAAACGCTTGATTTTATTTTCCTTGTCAATTTTGTGATTTTTTCTGCGGTTTTCTTTCTAGCAAAGCATTTAAGTGAAACTTCTTTGTGCAAGAAAAGTCATTGTACACATGTAGAAAACAACTTTACTTTTTCTAAAAAAATAATTTCACTTTACAGTTGCTGTTGCTTTGGGTCGGTATATACAATTTAGTCCTTCTCCGAATGCTCTTCTTCACTCTGGCAAAAATAGCCTTTATTATTCAAAATATTCTTTCTTGGCTTTTCAGTTCGTACATGTACTTTCAAGTGACGTACATACAACAAATGAATATCTAAGGTTTGTGCCGTTGTTTGTCCTTTTAGTTTGAGAATGTGTAGGCGATATAAATGTAACCATCATGTATTTCATTCTGTAGGAGACAAATGTATCCCAGCTGACGACTGTAGCTGTATGCGAGAAGGACAGGAATATCCTCCTGGTACTATCATCATAAGTAACTGTATGAATTGGTAGGTATCAAGGTCTGTTCTTATGAATCTGTGACATCACTTTAGTGGCATTTTGTATCATGTGGCTACATGGTATGGCTTCAATCTCGGCCATAATATTTAATTAAATTTTAAAATTCAAAATCTAAGATAATTTAAATCATTAATCTCTTAAGACAACTTTGTAGTAAAGAACATAGAAGCATTTGAGAACAGTTTTGCAAAAAGACTAAATAATCTTTTCGAAAGTAGATTCTAGAGAGTCGAGGAGAAGGTCGTCTACAGTTTGCATTTTGATAAGTCAATTTCTAACTTGCTTTTCAATGGTGTACGTCGCCACAAATGTCTTCAGAAGCGAGAAGTTATCCCGTAAATAAAATGAAAAAGCAATCATTCTATCAAGGTTTTAGCATGTTAGATATGGGAAAGCTCGTAGATTTTTCTTCCATTATCAAAACGTGATTTTTTTTTGTTAGACACCACGTTTGCTAGTTGCAATTTTGGCTTTCGCTCATTGAAGTAATATTGATTTCTCTTCGAAACTAGCAATTTTTGTGTATACTCGACTAAATTATATTTTGATATTTTATTTTGATCTCTATGTAATACTGAAACAGGCAGCTGTCCTCTTTAAAAGGGGATTGAAAAGGGGAAAATGATAACTGAAGTAGTCCTTTTTATAGGATAAACAAGGATTATTTATTAAGCTCTAAGTTTACACAAGATCGTGAAGGTTATATGCTATCATTGAATTCAGTAAATTAGCCGGTTATGTCACCTAGAGTGTAGCAATAAGGGAGTATTGCTACCAGTTACAATAGTTTACATTTGATACAATGAAAAATTTTACAGTGAAAGGGTCTCTTTTCAAACCAAATTTATTTGAACTATTTTTTAAATATTTCTGCTTATTTAATGAGTAAGATATGATACGGAGAGTTGTGGGTGATTATGGATCCAGAATAAGAATATTTTGCTATTAAATCATGGGGTGATACGTTGCTATATTTAGAGTGCAAAAATAAGTTTCTATGACCCCCAGCCGATTAATCTATTAAGAAACTTTGTGTTCGATGTAAATTTGATTTATTACACAGTACATGTGTAAAGGGAAGCTTTGAATGCACGGGCAAGAACTGTTCTGGAGTATGTGCTGATGACGAATTTACATGCGAGAACGGAGACTGTATCATGATGGAATATAAATGTGACGGTATGGACGATTGCCAGGATGGATCTGACGAGAAAGATTGTGGTAAGTAAATAGATCTAGATATTTGTGATTCAAATTGCTTGGAAAGTTACTAGTTTGTGAAGTTCATTGACATCAGCTTAGCATTATCAAAGTTTAACCTGGAGTTCTGTTAAAAAGCTGACTTTCAAAGAACATTATACTTGCTGGCATTTATTTGAAATTACCACCCTGAAAATTTAAGAGACCAGCATGAGTGTCCATCTTGATCAGCTGTCACATAACGATATCTATGGCAGATGTTAAAAGTTACCTTTTCAAAATTGTTGAACCTCAAACATAGAAAAGAACTGTGCTGTTTTTCTCTTTATCATTGAAAAATAGTATTATTGTAAAGCTTGAATTTTAATTGTTCTGTAAAAAATTTAATGTTGCGACTGCAAAGCTCTATTCACTGACCTCTAGCGGACTGTGTAGACCAGGATCAGACTGCACAGAACGTGCCTGAAAGTTTTGTTTGAGTCTATATCAGGAGAACGTTATTACCTCTAGTACTAGCTGTGCCTTGCCAGAACATGTCATGTCTGAATGAGGAATAAGGGTACATGTATTTCATTTCAGGTTCATTGCTTTGTGCATACATTTCTATAATAATATCTGATTTCGAATTTGTAACGTTATCATCATCTTAGTCATTACATCTCCAGTGTTATTTTGTTTCCTTGTATATTCTTTACCGATATCCATGTAGTAATAAATTTGTACTGCCTGAACTATCAAGAATCTTTGCAATAAGTACATCATTAACGTTGCTTTAGCCTAGAATATGTTTTCCATTTCTACAGAAGAAAATGTGTGTACAGAGGATGAATTTCAATGTAGCGACGGTAAATGTATTCCTGCTGAAAAAGTGTGTGACGGTTTTTATGACTGCCCAGGCCTTGATGATGAGGAATATTGTGGTAAGTTTATCTTTCAGACGTGTGTCCTTTGCCCTTCCGTGATTCAAGAGAAAGATGCTCCTATTGCTATCAACTTGATTGGTATTGTTACGTATATATGTGAGGTTTTGGCCTTCTACTACGAATCGTCTGTTGCGTTTTGCTACAGGTTGCGTAATGTACTTCTTCTGCAATTATGTGGTATTCTAAGTTGTTTGTACAAACAGTATTTTTGATATGAATTAACTATTCAACTGCACAAATATTTGTACCAATCGCCTTACACTGCCAATATAATTTAGAATTATCATTTCTGAGGACTCCATGGAAAAGGTTTTCACTACTTTCTTTTGGTTCTAATAGCAGAATTGATCAAGAGATAACTATTGAGCTATGTTCTGGAAAAGGAGGGCTTTATGTATCCCTGTGACTTAACCCATTACCACACAATCCCTACTTTTGACGCCCCTGAGAAAGAAGCCTTTTGAAAACACTGTAGGAAAAGGAGAAAATGCTGGTAACCAGCATTTTCTCCTTTTCCTACAGTGTTTTCTACCCTTCCCAGATTAAATTTCAATTTTTCAGTCACCTTTATTTAGCCGTCTGCAAATGCTTTCAATTTAGACCAGTCTAAAGTTTTGTCGTCTGGTAAAGATATTAATGCATTATAGCATGGAAATTATCACATGATTATGGATCTATAATAAATTGTTTTGTCAAAAAAGCAACTGGATTATGAGACATATCAGTCCTTTTGACACACGGAAACTTAAGAGATAGTAAAAAGTTTTGCCCATGTCAGCTAGCGCGGACTGCGCAGGCTTACATGGGCCGATACTTTTCGCATATTCATTAAACCCCCTTTTCATAGAGATGGGTCATTAATAGATCTGATTTTATTACAGGACCCACCTGCGGAGAAAAAGAGTTCACCTGTCAAAGTGGCTTATGTATACCCGATTCGTATGTATGCGATGGGGAGTATGATTGTGGTCCTCTTGACACATCGGACGAGGAAGACTGTCCAGGTGAGTAACTAATACATCTTTACTCGTTTTCTGGTTTTACTGTTTTTCTTTTTTTGAAAAAAAAAACGATTTCATGTTTATTTATGAATCTTTATCCATTTCTTGCCAAATGCTGCCCGTGACGGTTGCAAGGTCTCCCATATTACAGTAGAGAGAAACTACATTTCACTCGCTGGAGGCTATCAAAAACACCACTCTGATTGTTTCCGGTTTTAGATCGAAGACAAATCCCTTGAGTTTTTTTCATCCCATACACCTTATATCGATTTTTATCTATGTTTACACAGGTGACTATATTATACACACATCAAGTTTTAACGGCGTTTCTTTTTTTTTTTAACTTTCTGGTTGTAAAGATGTATATTTAAGTTTTCCAAAGATCCATATGGTGAATAGACTTATTGATATGAATATAGTTTAGAAGGTTTTTGAAACAATGACAAGAGAAGGACACACTGATTGGCAGCATTTTCTCCTTTTCAAATATTTCGTGTAACTTTCATTACAAGTCCATATTGTTGTACTCATTGCCTTTTACAGAAGTGGTCGAATGCTCTGAAGTACGAACGTTTAGGTGTGAGAACGGCGCATGCGTACCATACACTTTAAGGTGTGACCGTCATGACGATTGCGGTGACGGTAGTGACGAAATTGGTTGCAGTAAGTTGGCAAATTTTCTGAACCAATGCTAATAATTAATAAAAAAGAATTATGTTAATCAGACAATAAGAGTCATTTAATGCTTTACCTTGTAAAATCTGGTATATTTATGTCTACTAGGAAGAAGTTGCCACATAAAAATGTGATAAAAGAAGTAAATGGTAGTGATCAGCATTTACTCATGTTCTAACAATAGTTCACTGGTAAATTGCCTCATTTCATCCATAAAAAATTGCAATATAGATGGTTTAACCCTTTACCAAACAATCCCTGGTTTTTACGATCCTGAGAAAGAAAACTCTTGAAAACATTGTGGGAAAAGGAGAAAATGCCGGTAACCAGCATTTTCTCCTTTTCCCACAATGTTTTATTCCCTTCCTAACACAAATTTGAATTCTTTAGTCACATTCATTTTGTCGTCTGAAAATGCTTTCAATTTGGACCAGTCTAAAATTTTGTCGTTTGGTAAAAACGGTTTGCCTCTAACTGAAGCTCTCTTTGCACAAAATAGACTGAGGTATCCAGCACTGCAGTAGACATACTATAGGCTTGGCTGATGTAGATACACAGATAGCCTCAACATTTTGACTGGCCCAGTTAATATAGATATTTACAGGGAGACAAGTTTATCGATAGGTGAGTGCAATATTATTCTAAGTGCCTGTACCTTGTACAGTCACTTACAATAGTAATGCACTCACCCATTGTTAATGCAAGCCATAACACTGATGTCTCTATTTTCTCAATAGATTGTACATGTGACGGCGTCGGGCTTTTCACCTGCGGTAGCTGCGAATGTTTAGAGGAGTATCATCAGTGTGACGGAAAAGTGGACTGTGCGGACGGATCAGATGAACAGGGTTGTGGTATGTACAGCTTTTGAGTTAACCCTTCACTCCATAGATACTCATTTCTACGCATTGCTTGTAGGAGCCTTTGGAAAACATTGTGGAAAAAGGTGAAATTGCTCGTGACGAGCAATTTCACCTTTTGCCACAATGTTTTCTACACTATCAAAGGTGTCATATACACATAAGAAAAGGCTTCATCCTTGCTATTAATTTGGGTCAATTAGAGATACCATAGAAATGCCTTATGGGGTAAAAGGTTAAGGCATGCGATTCAGCCTGTCGCTCAGTATTTAGTCCTTTGCTAGAAAAAATTCCTACATTTTATCCTAATCCTGCTAAATAAGTAAAATGGAATTTTCATTTTAATAGTAAAAACCAAAGTATTGATTTTTCAAACTTGAGTTTTGGGGGATGATACCTCCTCATCGGAAAGTATAGATCCAAGATCAGACTGCACATTTTGTGCAGTCTGATCTTGATCTATACTATTCGCTAAAGGTCAGTGGGTCGCGCTTAGCAGCCTAAGGGTTATTGGCCTTGAGAAAGAAGACTTTTGAAAACATTGTGGAACAGGGAGAAAATGCTAATCTCACCATTCTAAAAACAAATTTCAAGTTTATTTCGTCTTCTCCTTTTTCCCAAAATGTTTTCAAAAGTTTCTTCCTCAAATTCGTTAAAAATCGGGATTATGTAGTAAAGTGTTAAAATACATATTGTAGTGTGCAGTGAAGGTCAGTTTACCTGTGATAACGGACGTTGTGTGGACGGTGTGCATCGTTGTGATGGACAAGCCGATTGCAAGGATGGAAGTGATGAAGAGGGGTGCGCCACGACAGTTACAACTACACGTACGTATCATCTTACTTTGTTGTCTTACGAGGAAGAAATGCACATGACCTTGGAAATATACTCTTGAAATAAACCTAGTCTTTTCAGAAACTTGTAAAATAAGCATAGTCAATTTTACAAAAGTCGATCAAAAATTATCGTAGTGAAATATTGTCGGTTTACTTCGAAAACCTCGTAACTACAGCTTGTAACTAGCTGTAGTTACGAGGTTTTCGGAGTAAACCGACGATCACATACAAAAACCTACTCGAACTCATATAAGTTCGATTCACTGAAATCTCCAAGTTTTCCAAGTTATCCACACTCCTATAACGGTTATTCTGATTCCTGTGATTCTTTCGGTAATGCATAAGCGATCGCTGGGTGGAGTTCCCAACTTGGAATGTTTCTTTTCGGTGATTGTGGTGATCATTGCGAAAGAATTCGTTCCTCTCTTAACCCTTTCCCAAACGATAAACTTTTGGACTAAACTAAATTGAAAGCATTTGCAGACGACAATTCAACTCTTGCTGAAAAGATGATTTCTGTCTATGATAGGGTAGAAAAACATTGTGGGAAAAGGAGAAAATGCTGGTACCCAGCATTTTCTCCTTTTCCCACAATGTTTTCAAAAGGCTACTATCCAGACCCGTAAAAACCAGGGATTGTTTGGGAAAGGGTTAACATTGCATATTTCTTCGACGATTTCCACGCTGGAAAGCAACCAATGGCTTAGAAAGAATATTGAGCAAAGTACTGTTAAAAGAAACTTACAGAAAAGTATTGATGGATAAACTAGCAGCTACAATTTAACTCTTTACCACACGACAAAATTTTAGACTAGTTCAAATTGAAAGACTTTGCAGACGACAAAATAAAGGTGACTGAAAAAATGAAATTTGTTCAGGGAAGGACAGAAGACACTATTGGAAAAGGAGAAAATGCTGGCTACCAGAATTTTCTCCTTTTCCTACAGTATTTTCAAAAGGCTTCTTTCTCAGGGGCGCCAAAAATAGGGAATGTGTAGTAATGGGTTAAATGCATTATCTCACGCTAGTTTGCTTCTACAAATACACATCTTTCTAGTTTAGGCATACTGGGTACAAAAGCGAAGTAACATTTCAAAACAACAACCGTTACTTTGAATTTCAAAATGAACTAAACGTTAACCCAATGGAATTCTACTTGGTGAAGTTCATTTAGCTATAATCGGCTAGATTATAACCTATGCATCGACCATTTATTAAAAGAGCTTCTCCATGCTTGGGTAATAGGCTAATAATTTCTGTATAAGCCCTACTTTTCACAGGTGTTAGGGAGATGGGTGATACGTCATAACAGACAGGTCGAATCGTTGAACAATATGACATGCGTAGACAACGATATTACCCAATAAATGTCGGAACACAGTTCTTAACAACAAATGAACAAGCTAAAGATATTAAAAAAGACAACTGTTGAGTATTCGTTTTTTTTTCTCTAAGCGGCCACCACGACTGTTGCTACAACACCCTGTGTTTTTGCCAATGTGCTTTCTGATACAAATGTTGTTCGTAAGAAGGACATCAAGGTCAGCGACCCCGAGGCTAGACGATACCGGGAAAATGTGAGACCCGGGGGTGAAGCTTTGAAATCGTATGCATCTAATCTGACGGTAAGTTTTATATGGCTTACAATTCGCAAAAAGGTGCTTTCGGATATCTGCGTAAAGTGTCGTCTCAGAGCAGCCTGTACAGTCGGCACCGGCTAATCCGAGAGGGCACTTTACGAGTACGATACAGTCATTCTGTGGTACATTTGCGCAAAACAGAAAATTACATGAAAATGGAAAGTGTCGTTTCGGATTAGCCTAAGCGGACTGCGCAGGCTGATTTGAGACGACACTTTACGCAAATGTCCCAATACCCCTTTTTGCCTGTTGTTAGCCAACACCTCTATTCTGAAATTAACCCCTATCCTCCTAAATAACTTAAATCAAAATTTCATGACGATATTTAAAAAAAAAAACAAAAACAAACAAACAGAAAAATGTTACTTCAAACTTACTTTTTAGAGAGAGAAAAATAACTTTCTATCGGACAGTATAGACTCAAGATCAGAATGCACGTTCTTTGCAGTGTGATATTGATCTAAACTGTCCGCAATAGGTTAGTGAGTCGGGCATAGCAGCCCTAAGAATAAGAAGTATCTTGGAAGGTGCTGTGGTGAAGGTGAAATGATTATAAAAATATTATCATTTATTTTGGTTTTTCTGGCTTTAATTTAGTCCTCATTGGATGCATTGAGCTTTTGGTGCAAATGTACTTTGGACATTGCATTTTAGTGCCCCAGCACAGTACTCATGAAACTAAAATGATTGATACAGTTTTGTATCTTAGTCTGTCTGTATGTCTGTCTGCAATCTTTTGCTGGAATGTTGTTTTTTTTTTGTAAATCTCCTCTCCCTCGTTCCCTTTCCAAGGGATGAATTCTCAGAAATTCGAGTCCAACTATTCAAACCAAAACTCCCGACCGACGAACTTTTAAACGTTAGCTCATATCCATTTCATTTTTAATGAATATATATATTGTTAATGTATATTTCTTTCAGATCACGATCAATTTACCGTCTGAAACCCCGGTTGAAACAGTAAGACTATATACCGCTGAGAACGTGAAATCGTTTACTGTGGCGGTCCAAGAATCCGGTGTAGGATATACACCCATACACGATGGTGCGGTAAGCATTCTAATTATCTAGTGTATTCACTGCACAAAAAGTACAAGTGACGTCATTCTCTTTGTAAGGGGTTTAATGCATCTGTAAAAACTATCGACCCATATCAGACGAGAGATGACCAAGCACTGAGCACGTTCCATTTTGAAACGACATGGGCCTGCTATACTTATGCACAACAACGCACGTCCTCATGTGGCACGAATCAGTCAGCAGTTTCTCAACAGAAACAATGTTGACGTTCTTCCTTGGCCAGCTTTATCGCCGGATAGGAATCCAAAAGAACATGTCTGGGATTACTTAGGAAGAAAGGTTCGATCACGACGAAACATCAGTAATCTCATGGACTTGGCCACAGCTCTCGTTCAGGAATGGAATAACATTCCTGATGCAATTATTTCACCTCATGTAAGGTCTATGCGACGTCGGATAATTGCCTGTAGTGACAGCAGAGGTGGCCATACAAGATACTGATTGAAAAATTACAAGAACTTTAAGAAAAAACAAACCTTAATGTTACCTAAGTCTTTGAGTACTTTTGCCACTTTGATATTAGTACGACCTTCATCTAAACTGCAAACAAAGCTTAAACTTTCTGTTACTCAAAATATGATTAGGCTGGCATCTTTTACAGACTTTGAACTAAAGTATGATACCAAATTTGTTGGTCTTCGTAAAACATACGCCGAGAAATACAAAAAAAAAAATATGTGCACACTTATTTATAGAATTTTTACTGAGCATATAAATACTTTGTTACATGGTTTGTTGCAGGAATTTCATGCTAACGATGTGGTTGACCTGACCGGACTGCTTGTGGACAGCGTGATAGTTACGATACAGTCTAAACAGCGCCGCAAAAGACCTGTTTATGTTGAAATTGAAATATCAGCTTGTGTCGAAGGTTAGTTGGTTGTTTCTGGTGAATATGTCATCCTTCTATCAAATTAATCTGTATTTTCACATTTCATGATCTTGGGACAAGATACCTTTTAAAAACTCTTTAACTCTTTAAACCTTTACCAAACAATCTCTGTTTTTTACGACCCTGAGATAGAAAGCACTTGCAGACGGCAAAATAAACATGACTCGAAAAATGGAAATACATTTTCCAGCAAGTGTAGAAAACGTTGTGGGAAAAGGAGAAAATGCTAGTCACTAGCATTTTCTTCTTTTCCCACAATGTTTTCGAAAATCTTCTACTATCACAGGGTCGTGTAAACCTGGGATTGTTTGGTAAAGTATTAAACTGAGTTTCTTTTTTTGAACAAGTACTTTCTATATTATGTACATTTTCTCTTGGACCACTTTACCCAAGAAATCCGTGTTTGAACAACCATGAGAAAAGGGCCCATAAGAACATTGAGGTAAAGGAAGAAAGAGCTTGTTTCCAACATCTTCCACTTTTTCCACACTGTTTTCTATTGTTTTAGAAAATAAAAAAAAAAAAAAAAAAAAACCCAAGTATTTTTCCTCTATATTCAGTTTGTCGTATGCATAGGCTTTTAATCTGGACAATTCTAAAATTTTGTTGTCTGGTTAAAGGTAAAGCACGTTAATACTGCATACATTTAAATAATCTAGTGATGGTTGTGGAATTTGCTCCGGGGACAAAACTGAGTGTGACGACGAAGATGAAGGTGATGATAATGATGATGATGATGATGCTTGAACCAAATTCATGTCTGTTTCTCTATTCCAGGTCGCTACTTGTCTACGACTCCAGGAGTTACGGTCACCACACCCACAGGTTTGTATTCAGGTTAACACAACGAAAAATGGAAATATTTATTTTGTAAATATCATCTCTTCAAACCCATTCACAAGTGGTTTCTTCTTTTTAGATTAGACCTTCAAGTAGTGGGATTTTAAGTGCTTTTAAGATCGACTGTTCGCTATTGAGTGCAATTGAAAGTAATTTTTGAGACTGAACCTTCAATTAATGGGATTTCAATGGCTTTGAACTCTTTGATACTGAGTACAAATTTTTTTGTTATAGAATAACCCTTTACCAACCAATCCCTGGTCTTTACGACACTGATATAAAAGCCCTTTGAAAACATCGTTGGAAAAGGACAAAAAGCTGGTAACCAGCATTTTCTCCTTTTCCCACAATGTTTTCTACCCTGCTGGAAACATATTTCAATTTTTGAGTTATATTTATTTTGTCGTCTGCAAGTGCTTTCAATTCGGACCAGTCTAAAATTTTGTCATTTGGTAATGGGTGAAACCCTCGAATAATGGGACTCTCATTTCTTTCAGGATAAAGTCTTCAATACTCTGAGTATAAGTTAAAGTTTTTTGAGAATACCCTCCCCCCCCCCCGAGTACCCGAGTACAGATATTTCAAATACTTTCAAAATCAAGTCTTCGATATTTAATTCAAGGTAACGCGTTTTAGAGGTAATCCATCGAAAAATGAGCACAATTTAATGTGCTTTTGAGGTTAACCTTCGACTAGTGGATTTCAAATGCTTCTAAAATAAAAATTAAAAAGAAAAAGATTGATACTGAATAAAATTTTAAGCATTTTTGAGGTTAAACATCCCAATATTAGGATTTTAAGTGCTTTTGAGATAAATTCTTCAATACTTAGCACAAGTTAAGGTGTTTTTGAGGCTAAATCTTTGAATAATGGGAATTGAGATTTAGATCTCAAAAGGTTAATGGAAACCTAACAGGGCTCTTGGTTACCCTTAAAAACATTCTGATGGACAACTTTGAAATTTACCTCAAAAACTGGATGTAAATTTAATAGGTTTTGAGGTTACATCTTTAACCCATGTTGCTTTGGAATCAAATAGGTTTTGAGGTTACATCTTTAACCCATGTTGCTTTGGAATCAACTCAAGTTGTTTTTTCCGGACCGTGCAAATCAATATATGACTGCACAGGACATGCAGTCTGATCTTGAATCTACACTGTCATCCAGTTTGGACAAAACAGCCTTTAAACGACAACTTTCTAATGTATTTTTACTTATTAAAAAAGACCATTTCATCTATTCACTCTTGTAAGTGTTAAACGCCGAGAATTATTTTAGGGACCTTCTAGGGTAAGTCTTTAATGAAAAGAGGAGTCTTTTTTTTGTGAACCCTTCGAGTTCTAGGGCAAAGTAAATGGCATTTTGTGGACAGCCCCGTAAATGTTGGGTGTATCTTTAAGCGCATTTGTTTAGGGTGATGTTCGAGATCAGATTAACAAGACCTGCAAATCTGATGTTTGATCTTTGATCCACTCTGTCCATATGTTACCGAGAGATATTTGCATAAAATTTTTCAATATTCCAGTGATATCTATCGAGTTAAGTTTTCCGAATGACAAATCTCGGCCGAGTAAAGGCATTCCGTCCATCCGTGCATCTTACAATTTTATTTTCTGCTCTATTCCTCAGCATAATCATCAGCATTGGAGGGCTACCCTACAAGGATTAAGCGCACATATTATTAGCAAATTTTGGTTCGATTATTTTCCTTTGAGATAATGCGCTAAGATAGTTTTCCATATTTGCAATATGAATGGTAGCATGGTAACTATATATAGGGAGAGAGTACATGATAATTATGTTTTTTTACGACAAAAACACATTAGGGGAGCATCCCCACTCCCTCTTCCGACAGCTCTTGTTCTACTGTGTTTTACAAAACCTTAAAAAGATAATGATTATTTGGTAATGGGTTTAATTCTTTACTACATGCCTTTTAACGACTTTTAGAGAGAGGCATGTTGAAAACAATGTGGGAAAAGGAGAAAATGCTGGTTACCAGCATTTTCTCCTTTTCCCACAATGCTTTCTACTCTATCACTAAACAATTGCATCGTTTGAGCCACATTGAAATTGTCGTCTGCAAACGCTTTCAATTTGGACGGGGCTAAAATTTTGTCGTCTGGTAAAGGTTTAAAATGTCGAGGCGTGTATGTATTAGCCATAGGCCTTTGAAACTCCATTGGTCTATCGAGGGATACGCAATTTTCATTATCGGACACCGTTTCTATAAATAGGGCATTGGCGATTCCCTCTTTATCTCTTACTATAAGCGATATAGGGAGAGTCGCCAATGTGGTATTTTTAGAAACAATATTTATGAAAATTTAAGTATATTCTTTGATTTACAGTCGATGCACAAATGTGCTATATAAGTGTTCGTAAATCGACTAAGGAAAATTTTAGTGCACTCTGTGATAGATCAATAGAGTTTCTAAGGCTTGTGATATTTACCAACCATGCTTAAGAACGTTCTTTGGCTGAGTCTCTGGAGTTGAAAGTAACACAACTTCTGATTGGCTAAACTCTTTGGTTTAGCCAATCAGAGCTTGTGTTGCTTTCAACTTCTGAAAATCTAGAAGAATAAGACTAGGAATATTCTTAAGACTGGTATAGACCCGGATCATTTTTTTGAGCAGTCTGTGAGACAACGTCTCCCTTACTGTGACTTTGTAGACCTATTGCTAGCCGCAGACAACTTTGGAGTCATCGCTGCAGACCACTGTTGAAAACATTAAGAAAAAAAGATATATTCTCCAAAATGGGCAGTTCATTCCTTGTACCACAAATGTATTTTACTTGTTTTAAAGGTGAAGCGTTAATTAATATTAATTTACTAGTACAATGTACAAGGGCATTTTGTTCAAAGTTGTCTGCTGCTAAATTTATTGTAGCTTTCTTGAGCATCAAACAATCAAAATCAAAGATGTGAGCTTCGAATTGGACCACTGTCTTCTGGATTGGATACTTTGTACACAGTCCACATCCAATCACCTAGGCGTCTTTTTAAAACATTGTGACAATTACAGAGAGAGCTAAAAATGCATTGACGCCCCTGATTGCTGCGAGAGAGAGAGAGAGAGAGAGAGAGAGAGAGAGAGAGAGAGAGAGAGACACACACACACACACACAGAGAAAGAAAGAGGGAGAAACCAAGAGAGAGAGACAGAGAGAGTGAGAAAGAGAGCACTTCTTTTCCCGCCATTTTTTGCAAAAAAAAAAATAACCACTAAGAACCTGTGAACTTTTAGAAGTGTCAGTGGTTTTATAACAAGCCCATTTTGCATGAACCTCAAACTCGCTGTACTGTCGATATTTCAAAGGCATGTGTTTGCTTTAGAATTGCATAACTGCGTGTTTGCTTTTGATTTTTCTGTTTGATTTCTTTTCACAGAGTGTCAAGAAAAAATGTTAGATGGTGATTCTCCGTTCGTCAGAATCGATGCCACGTCATCAAAACCAGGCAACAGGCCAGAAGACGCCCTCTACCAAGAGGGCGTGCAGACCTGTTGGGAACCGGATATGAATGCACCATCGGACGAGATCGACTCACTGACACTTACGATTATGAGTGAAGGCGAAGCCTTAGTAACTTACATCTTTATGACCGTGAAATGGGTCAGCATGGTAGAACTAGAATATCTACCGAGTTCATTTACACCGGTGAGTAGACGACACGAGATCCTTTCTTTTCTTCTTAAATACTTCTTACTATCAATCCAAGATTGTGTTCAAATTCTTTTTTTAATCAAATTCTTAACTTTATCATTTAAAAATTTTTAGTAGATAGGGAATGCACTGTCACTCAGTAGAAGACAGGGAATACCCTGTCACTCGGTAATATCCATTATACATATTAAGATCACACATAATACTTCTTAATTTAACTCTTTTACTATTACTAATGTATCCAAACTGTTTTCCGTTTAACTCATTACCACACAATCCCTACTTTTAACGACCCAGAGATAGAAGCCCTTTGAAAACATTGTGGGAAAAGGAGAAAATGCTGGAAACCAGCATTTTCTCCTTTTCCCACAATGTTTTCTACCCTTCACAAAGCAACTTTCAAATTTTCAGTCACTTTTATTTTGTCGTCTGCAAATGCTTTCGATTTGGACGAGCCTAAAATATTTTTGTTTGGTAATGAGTTAAACAATTCCACTTTTATTATCTTTTAACACAGATATGCAAGCTAAATGACCAAATCTGTTGATGTGCCATAAAACAACATTTATCTATTCATTCATTCCTGTCTTTTTTTTCTTTCCTGTGCCATCTTATCCTAAATCTACAATGTCTGTTGATTTGTAATTCAAAAAATAGCCGTGTTGTAGGAAAACAGGGTTTAATGCATCTGAACCATGCTTTGGCAATACGGGGCTTAACGTATCTCCATGGTCCATAGTACCAAGTATACCACAAAACACCTCTGGATCCATCAAATATCCACTTCCTTAACCTTTTACCCCATTAGACATTTCTATGGTATCTCTAATTGATCCTAAATAACAGCAAGGATGAAGCCGTTTCTTATGCGTATATGAGACCTTTTGATAGCATAGAAAACATTGTGGCAAAAGGTGAAATTGCTCGTCATGAGCAATTTCACCATTTGCCACAATGTTTTCCAAAGTCTCCTACAAGCAATGCTTAGAAATAAGTATCTATCGAGTAAAGGATTAATAACCGACCAGATAATGAGTTAGACTTGTCCATATACATACAGAAAAATTGACTGAGAGCGAAAAGTTTCGGCCCAGGCCAGCCTGCACGGACTGCGCAGGCTGGCTTGGGCCGAAACTTTCGTAGATGCATTAAGCCCTCCACTTTTCATAGACCTGGGCTCATCTGTAACAAGCATCGATCCAGGTGAGCTCAGGTAGTCCGGGCAGGCTAAACTGGGTCGAAACTGTCTGCTTTCAATCAATGTTCTACCTCTTCTGCCTGGACCATTCCAATTCATAATTCAGCCAATTGTTAGAAAAAAATGAGCTTTAGGAATCCAGCGAATTGCTGAGGCGCATTAAATATTAAACGCACTATTGTGATAATATGGCGTATTTGAAGTATGTCTATAATTACCCACCCTCCGAACCCATGTTGGAAGCATTACATTACTCTCCATACATCTACCCCTTGGATAATTGACTAGCAATTCGTCGTTTCTTGTGGATATCCATATGGCCGGGAAGTACCCTGATAGCCAATAGAAAGGTCGATTACGTAACGATACTCTCTTGTAGAGAGGGTAATTTCATTTCTTCTGTTATAAAAAATAACCCCACTATGGAAAAAAACTAAGGTTGTCAATAAATATGGCCCGTCGGCGTGCTTGTCTCCTGTGAGATACATGTATGCCATTCTGCAATACAGGGACCATCTTTGTGCACGACTTTAAATGGTATTTTGGTGATACGCCGAAAAAAACTGTTTTAAAAACGCTTCTCGATTGTGTTCTTGACGGGCGACGCCAAATTTAAAGTATTGCTAAGCTTGATTTGCAACAAATGATGTGATTGCATCGACAAGTTGAAAATATAAATGACTGCCAATTTGCGACAAAAATTGTTAAAAATTTTCTCAAAGAAGAACTGAGATCCCCAATCAAAATTCTTCATGAATAATTCATAAGGAAACACTAGCGAAATAACCGAGGAGCGATTACAGAATGAATAGAAACTGGGTCAATGAGGATAGTAATTACCTTGCATTTGCGAAAATAAGGCGGCTTAGACCGCTTGTCTTACTTGGAAATGCTCAATATTCATTCACTACGGTAAAGATTAATCTGAGTGTGTTGTCCGTAATCGTGAGGTAGAGCGTTGGTCTCATAACCATAAGGTCCCGAGTTCGATATCCGGGAGCGGGTGTTTGCTTTGGAATTTTTCATTGCCCTACACATTCGTCGCGAGTACTGGTGTAGTTCCCAGGAGCAGAATCGAGAGAGATTAGTATAAAATGGTAAGAAATTGTTTCTCAATAGAGGTAAAATAAGTATGTTTGAAACTAAAATTGATCTAAGCTACCCTGTGTTTAGCAGTAACTTGTATTAAACTATTCACTTTTGGTGTTCCCACATGAATATGCTCAAGACATTTGGTCCAGACCATACAAATTGTATTTTGTTCTTCTTACAGCCAATGCGGGTTATCAGTGATCCTTCTGAACGTTCAGACTTGGAATACACTTATCCCGCTGGCAAACCTGCGCAGGTAATCAAAATTAGAGTGATAGCCGAGGACGGACGCAACCCACGTGTCTGTGGACTAGTGGTTCACGCTTGCTTCCATCCATCAGGTAAATGTCTTTCCTCTATTTATTTATTTAGTGTTTGACTCGTCTTTATATGATGTTTAACTCGTCCTTATTTGATATTTAGCTCGTATTTAATTCTTGTTCTGCTCTAAAGCAGAACATCTATTTCTACTGTAATTTTACTCCGGAAAATATAAATATCATTAAAAATCATCACTACTGTAGCATCGTAACCGAACCACTTTTTGAGGATTTGCTTTCATAGAATTATCATATTCATTTCTAAAATCACTATATCCTCTTCTTTATTCGGTGTTAAAATTGTATATTTTGAGTGTTTAAGCTTTGTTTCTACTTAATACTAATCCGTCTTTTTTTTAGTTTAACTCATTACCAAACGACAAAATTTTAGACTTGCCCAAATTGGAAGCATTTACAGACGACAAAATAAAAGTTACTGAAAAATTGAAATTTGTTATGTGAAGGGTAGAAAACATTGTGGGAAAAGGAGAAAATGCTGGTTACCAGCATTTTCTCCTTTTCCCACAATGTTTTCTAAAGGCTTCTTTTTCAGGGGTGTCAAAAGTAGGGATTGTGTGGTAATGGGTTAAAGTAAACAGTGCTCCACCAAACAGGATTAATCATTTAGTGTTTACTTCGTCTTTATTTCAACGTTATGCTTTGGGAAATACTATCTCCTGATCGAACAGTGTAGATCCAAGATCAGACTGCACATTCTGTGCAGTCTTATCTTGATCTACACTGTTCGCAAAAGGTCAGTGAGTTGTGCTTGGCAGCCTAAGAGATAAGACTTAATGCTGAGTAGAACGGGTCAAAGTTTCTTCCATCTTTCCATTGTTCCATTCGTTCCGTTTGCTTTCAACTTTCAGTGTCAACTCTATCTGTAGCCACATCAACCCCCTCTACATCGAAAACGACCTCTACAGGGTCTCCATCTTCAACCACCACAGTCCCTGAAACCCCTACTACCCCTTTTATAGAGACCACATCATCTTTTGTAACCCAATCATCTGTAACCACACCCACAGTAACCACATCTGGAACCACAGAGTCGACATCAACAGCAACCGGTACGACACCTTTTACAACAACGGAATCGGCCACACCGAGCACAACGACCCCATTTGTTACTTCTGAGGAATCAACGGGTACCACGCCTTTTACAACAACGGAATCGGCAACACCGAGCATAACGACCCCATTCGTTACATCGGAGGAATCAACGGGTACCACGCCTTTTACAACAACGGAATCGGCAACACCGAGCATAACGACCCCATTCGTTACATCGGAGGAATCAACGGGTACCACGCCTTTTACAACAACGGAATCAACCACACCGAGCACAACGACCCCATTTGTTACCTCTGAGGAATCAACAGGTACCACACCTTTTACAACAACGGAATCGGCCACACCAAGCATAACAACTCCATTCGTTACCTCGGAAGAATCAACTGGTACCACACCTTTTACAACAACGGAATCAACCACACCGAGCACGACGACCCCATTCGTTACCTCTGAGGAATCAACTGGTACCACACCTTTTACAACAACGGAATCGACCACACCGAGCACGACGACCCCATTTGTTACTTCTGAGGAATCAACTGGTACCACACCTTTTACAACAACGGAATCGGCCACACCGAGCACGACGACCCCATTTGTTACCTCGGAAGAATCAACAGGTACCACACCTTTTACAACAACGGAATCTGTCACACCAAGCATTACAACAACCCCATTCGTTACCTCAGAGGAGTCAACAGGTACCACACCTTTTACAACAACGGAATCGGCCACACCAAGCACAACAACCCCATTCGTTACCTCGGAGGAGTCAACTGGTACGACACCTTTTACAACAACGGAATCAACCACACCGAGCACAACGACCCCATTCGTTACCTCGGAGGAGTCAACTGGTACGACACCTTTTACAACAACGGAATCCGTCACACCGAGCATTACAACAACCCCATTTGTTAGCTCGGAGGAGTCAACAGGTACCACACCTTTTACAACAACGGAATCCGTCACACCGAGCATAACAACAACCTCATTCGTTACCTCGGAGGAATCAACTGGTACCACACCTTTTACAACAACGGAATCAGCCACACCAAGCATTACAACAACCCCATTCGTTACCTCGGAGGAATCAACTGGTACCACACCTTTTACAACAACGGAATCTGCCACACCAAGCATTACAACAACCCCATTCATCACCTCAGAAACTACATCAACATCAACAGCTACCACACCTTTTTCAACAACGGAATCCATCACACCTAGCATAACGACCCCATTTGTTACCTCAGAGGAATCAACATCAACAGTTACAACACCTTTTTCAACAACGGAATTCGTCACACCAAGCATTACACAGACACCGTTTGTAACCTCGGAGACAACTTCAGCAGAAACAACTTCTACAGCTTTCACAACAACTGAATCGACATCTACAGCTTTTACAACAACTGAATCGACATCAACAGCTGTAACAACCACAGAATCTACAACGTCAGGCTTTACAACAACAGAAACTACAACATCACCTTTTACAACAACTGAATTTACAACGTCACCTCTAACAACATCTCCTGTATCAACAACAGGTATGTACCATGTTAATCCGCATTTTGCAACCTTTATGAAGGTGATGAATAGATATTGCTAGATGCACAAAAATGAAAACATAAATCCAGAAACGGTTACTGCAGCCTTGACAACAATGGAATGCACATCACCTTTCGCAACGACCTCTATATCAAGAGTTGGTTGGTTGGTTGTATTGGGGTTTAACGCCACTTTAACAGCTAAGGTCATATCATGGCGGTTGGTGACGCACATATGTTTCCTGGCTTTCTCGCACCAGTACTAACACAACTTTCTTTCCAAAGCCATCGACTACTTTTCTCACATGCTTCAGAAGAGGTGAGAGGCGAAAATACGCCGGAAAGAAAGTTCGCCTCAACCGGGCGTTCGAGACTTTTAGAAGGGAAGAAAACGTCGTACATTCGTTTGTTATATAGAAGTTTCATATTACAGGAATCTGCGATGAAAATCTACTGTACCGTGCCAAGATTATTTCATACAGTTCCCAGAAACCCGGTTCTGGGGACTGCACAATGGATGGAGATCCCTGGATGCCCAAACCAATGGACTCTAGTCCATACGTGACAGTAACGTTTGCCACAGAAATGCTCGTGACAGAAATAACCATGAAGGGTGGCCGAATGACCTTTATTGTGGAATACAAGGCCAAGGACTCACCCTGGAAAACAGAATTGGACGAAGACGACGAACCAAAGGTAAAATGTTTCAACAGCTGACAAACGAAAACCGTCCATATTCACCAACCATTCTTAGGAACGTTCTGTGTTTTATTCTCCAGAATTTTATCAATGTGAAAGTAACAGAACTTCTGATTGGCTTAAGCAATTGGTTTAGCCAATTAGAAGTTCTGATACTTTCCCAATCAGAAAATATTGAAGATTAAGGCAAAGAACGTTCTTGAGAATGGTTGTTGAATATGGACCCAGGTGTATTTTGGAATCCGTCTCCGTCTTGACGTGAATCTTTGCGCCTTGGTTTGTCAAAAAGGCTTCGAAAAAACTATCGAGCAGGGTCAGCCTGCACACTTCGTACAGGCTAACGTAGCTCGAAACTTTTTACAGATGCATTTATCTCCATTTAAACACAGAACTGCTTAACCCTTTACCCCATAAGGTATTTCATTGGTTTCTCTAATTGACCCTAAATAACAGCAAGGATGAAGCCTTTTCTTATGTGCATATGACACCTTTTTGATAGCATAGAAAAAATTGTAATAAAAGGAGAAATTGCTCGTCACAAGCCATTTCACGTTTGGCCACTATGAATTCCAAAGGCTCCTTCAAGCAATGCGTAGAAATGAGTATCTATGGAGTGAAAGGTTAAATATATCGCCTATTGAACTCATTTTGACATTACTTTGGCTAAAGTTGTCTACTGGAAACTGATTACTTGGGACCCCTTGTTGTTCAGTGATGAATGTGGATTATTTGTTCGCCAGAATTGATTTTATAGTTCCTTAATTATATAACTACTTGTTTGGTACAAGTCGTCACGGTGATTCCTTTAACCCAAGCACGGCTCATTTTATTACAGTTGTTCGAACCGCTGGTTATCCCATTACCACACAATCCCTACTTTTGATGCCCCTGAGAAAGAAGCCTTTTGAAAACACTGTAGGAAAAGGAGAAAATGCTGGTAACCAGCATTTTCTCCTTTTCCCACAATGTTTTCTACCCTTCACAAAACAAATTTCAATTTTTCATTCACCTTTATTTTGTCGTCTGCAAATGCTTTCAATTTGGACCAGTCTAAAATTTTGTCGTGTGGTAAAGAGTTAATCGACTGTCATTTACATAACCTTCAAAGTATCTGAGCAATACTCGGTAATTCACATTTCATTTTGATAACCTTACATGTACTTGAACCATGCTAGATAAATGTCACTATCATTTAGATAAACTAGGATGTATTGGAGTCATGCTAGATAACCGACACTGTCATTTAGATAAACTAGCATGTATTGGAGTCATGCTAGATAACCGACACTGTCATTTAGATAACATAGATGTATTGGAGTCATGCTAGATAACCGACACTATCATTTAGATAACCGAACATGTATTTGAGTCACACTAGATAATTATCACTGGTATTTAGATAACCTTATACGAATTTGAGCCATGCTAGATAATTGATACTGTAATTTGGATAACCTAGCATGTATTTCAGCCATGCTAAATAATTGAAACTGTCATTTAGATAATCTTAACATGTATCTGAGCCATGCTAGATAATTGACACTGTCATTTAGATAACCCAACAAGTTTTTTGAGTCTTTCTGTGACAGAAGTGGGTTTGATTCTCCTCCGCGATTCATCATACCAAGTAAGTAAGCACATAATTACGGATTCATTAACCCTTTCCCAAACAATCCCTGGTTTTTACGGGTCTGGAATAGTAGCATTTTGAAAACATTGTGGGAAAAGGAGAAAATGCTGGTAACCAGCATTTTCTCCTTTTCCCACAATGTTTTCTACCCTATCATAGACAGAAATCACCTTTTCAGCAAGAGTTGATTTGTCGTCTGAAAATGCTTTCAATTTGGCCTGGTCCAAAAGTTTGTCGTTTGGGAAAGGGTTAATTCGATGTTGTCCAACATCAGACTGAATTGTGAAGTAGAGTGGTTTTTGGATCTATGCTAAAATCTAACTGTTAACAAAAAGTTTCAATTCTTATCAACCAGCACTAACTGCAGTCTCTGACATGGGTCGATACTTTTCCTTAGATGCATCAAGTTCCCTATTTCATAGAATATGGCTTATCTCGATATTACAGGTGTACAAATTTACGAAAGAGAACGAGGAAATACGATTCAAAATCGAACCAATCAAGCTTAATGCAATTAGAATTCGACTGACGTCCGGAAAAAACTTTTACATGCAGTTTGAACTCCATGGTTGTGAAGTGGGCGAAGTCGGTAGGTGATATTATTTAATTATCATACACTTCTACTGTCATTTAGTACTGAACCCTTTTTGCTTACTTAAGCTTTAAAAATGGTTATCAGTACAAAAAAGACTTTATTATATTCTTATCAATGAAATACTGGAATGACACAGTGAATCACACCAATAGTGATGATGAATATGGTATAATCTCGGTAACGATATAGTTCTAGAATATTTGCAGATGTATTGCAGAGAAATGACCCTCCCCTACAAAATGACCCATGGGTCATTTCACTTCGTAGAGAAATGACCCATGGGTTATTTCACTACGTAGAGAAATAACCAGGGTCATTGTTCTGGATAGAAAAATAACCCTCTGGGGTTATTTCTCAACGTAGAATAATGAACAGGGTCATTCCTCTACGTAGTGAAATGACCCATGAGTCCTTTTGTAGGGCGGGTCATTTCTCTGCATTACACCGGAGCTACTGTTTTCTTATGTTGCTCATTATGTATCATTGTTGGCAATCATTGGAATAAAAAGGGTGAAAAGATGCACAGTTGACAGAATAATAATAGTAACTGGTTTGTGTGTAATATTAAAAATCTGTATCACGCGAATGGGGTTTGGTTCTCGTCCTTAGAGATCGTTTTTTTTTTTTAACATCACTTATTACCAGTTGATTCATCCTCTATGTAAGATATATTGGATCCTGTAATTTGAATCGATGAAAACATCAGGGTCCGTATTCATCGTCCATTCTGATGTGCTTTATTCTTCAGAATTTTCTAAGTTCAAAGTAAAACAACTTTCGATTGGCTAAACCATTTGGTATAGCTAATTAGGAACTAGGTTTCTTTCTTCTTTACCTACACTGTCTTTTAATTGTGCTTTAAAGGGCTCTAAATCAAAAATCCCCAGAAATAACATTTGGCCAAAATTACCTACTTTGCACTTTCGTCAAAAGTAATGATTGTATGCTGGTTAAAACGCCACTGGTCAAAACGTCCAGTATCACTTAGCAAGATTATTAACTGTTGATAACTATTCTATGCCTTTTTAGTTACATCAACTGAGTTAACAACTTTGCCGACAACACCAGTTTCATTGACACCTTCTAGCACGGGTAAGCTGTCTGTCTGTCTGTCTGTCTGTCTGCCTTTTTTCTCGTGGTAATGGTGTAATCCTTTGACATGCGATTTCGTTGTGCTTATGTAATTTTTGGAGACCGTTATAGAATTAAGTGTTGTTGTTACCGGTTTTAATTCTATGATTTCCGATAAATCATTGGTTTACCTCAAAAGCCTCGTAACTACAGCTTGTTACAAGCTGTAGTTACGAGGTTTTCGAAGTAAACCGACTATATGTCTGTAGTATTCTCGTGTAATAGTGCATTATGCATTATGTAATGCGACTATAATTGACTTTCACCAGGCACGTAATGAGATGAAGAAAAGTGCTATAAACGTTCATATAAAGTTATGATTGAACTATGATTGAGCTTTAATCTTAAAGCTACCAAGTGTGACTTAGAGACTTTTTTACGGACTGCATTAAACAAGATCAGACTGAAAATAAAGTACAGCCTGATCTTAGATACACACTGTCCGATTTGGAGATATTTTTCTCAGAAAAAAAGGTACCTTTGAAATTTTAAAATTTAGACTTTTCACTTTTTACTTGAGAGTTCCTTTTTATGTATTAAGTAGATTATGAGTTCAGACTTTTAGATGTGAACTCATTTTTTTTTTTTAAATTTTAAGAACATTAATTCTTTTGTCCATTTTGTTTGTCTGATAACGAAAATTGTTCCTTTTGTTTTATTGAATTCCATTTTCTATTATCACCCTCTCTTTTTTTCTCTTTATCATTTGTACTAAGAAAAACTATATTGTTTTTGTCTTACACTAAGTATCATTGTTGTCTCTACAAGTACTTGACAATCTTTAGAACACAATTATACAGAATGAATTATTATTATTATTTCAATGTGATGTATGTGGAATATGTTCGCTTTAGTTTCGTATCTTAACCCTGCACTAACTTACAAAGATTAAGCATTGCACACACTGAATACACCTATAGACGACAAAATAAATTGTTGCTCACAATTTGAAATTAAGGACAAAAAAGCACTGTGAGAAAGGAGATAATAATGTTCAGCATAGTATTCTCATTTTCTAACAATATTTTTAATAAATAATCTTTTCCAAAGTTCGTACAACAACAGGATTGTTTGCTTGATCCCTTACCAAATAATCCCTGGTTTTTCGACCCTGACATAGAAGCCTTATGACAACATTGTGGGAAAAGGAGAAAACCAGCATTTTTTCCTCTTTTAACAATGTTTTCTACCCTCCTGGGCATAGATATCAAATTTTCAATTACGTTTATTTTGTCGTTCCAAGTTTTTTTTTTTTTCAATTTGGACCAGCCTTAAATTTTGTTGTTTGGTAAAGAGTTAATAGGTCGTACCACATGGACCTATGTACTTCTAAAACCACATTATTGTTTGGTTAGCAGTTCATACCACATGGACTTATACCCTTCCAGATAAAAATAAAGCAATACTTGTAAGTTTATTTTAATCAGAATTTCCAACAACGACACAAGTCACAACTACCGTAGAAGAGTGTGAAGCAGTAGAAGGAATGGATAATCCCCTGTATATCCCATCGAATGCTATATTTATTGACGACAAGAATGCCATGAAAACCATCAACAATATTCGACCCTCAAGTGCAGAGCCCCTCGTTATAAAACGGGGAGATATGATCAAGATTTTCTTCCCGGGTGTGTATGTTGAATCTATAGAGCTGACAGTTAGTACCAATGTTGACAGTGTCCGCATTTCTACACGGAAACCTTTTGATGATAACTTTGTACCTTTAGAAGGTGGGAAGGTGAGTTTGTACTTTTTATTTGCCATTTAACTCTTTACCAAATGACAAAATTTTGGAATAGTCCAAATTGAAAGCATTTGCATACAACAAAATAAATGTGAATCAGAAATTGAAAATCAATTTGGAAAGGGTACAAAACATTGTGGGAAAAGGAGAAAATGCTGGTTACCAGCATTTTCTCCTTTTCCCACAATGTTTTCTAAACGCTTCTTTCTCAGGGTCGTCAAAAGTTGTGATTGTGTGGTGATGGGTTAAATCACAGTACATGTATTAAAGTATAGTGTTTGTTATAGTTTCGACTGTTTTACGGTAGTTGGGCCGTAATTGAAAACAGCTATTTCCACTAAAATATTATCCTACAAACCTTGCCATGATTGAAAATGAGTATTATTGTACTACTTTAACGGAGCCGCTTTTTCTTTTCCTTCTTAGAATTATTATTTATATATCTAAAATCACTATTTTCTCATTACGAAGGGAGATAATAATTACCCCCTTTTCTGGAAACTAACAAAAGTATCAACAAATGATTTCAAGACAGACATCAAAGGAATTTCTGGTCAGTTAAAAATGTGCAAAAGTATTTTATCTGTATAAATCCGTATTTATCAAATTTTAGTCCATGCTCCATTAGTAGTGTTACTGGTCTACTACCTTAATCCTCGTCCCGCTGACAATGCAAAATTAGATTTCCTTTAAGACCAAATAGCCGCCAAAATGTTGACAGTTAGTTCAAACATATTCTATTCATCAGTATATAATAATTAGTAACAAACATTAATCATATTACACAAGTACTGAAGAAATGGATCAGAACGAAAGCTACAGCTTATGTTCTTCTCCAATTTCCAGACAACGGATATGGTACTAGTATTTCATAGTCAATGCGATGAAAATAATTTTAGAAATATCTCTAATCTCTGAAATGTTAACAGTTTTGTGTTTAAAGATAATTTTCATCCATACCATTTAAAGGTATCGCAAATATCGTAAGTTTCATGCACGATTGATAGTTTATTGGTTAAAGGATTTCCAGTCATTGAAGAACAATAAATACTGAAACTATATTTTGCTTCCAATACGTGAAAAGGGGCATTCGGACATTTGCGTAAAATGTCAGCCTACGAATGCAGTCCACGAATGCTGACCCGAGACGAGACTTTTGGTCTACATTAGGCTTTTTCCTTCACTTCTGGCGGTTCCCCGGTCTCTTTTTGCGCGGCAGGTCACATTTACATCATTATTGTAGGGCTGTCACATTGCAAATCATATAAGGAGGATAGTTTGTTTTAGTGATTTTTTTTCAAAATATAAGAAAAAAACTTAAAACATAGCAATTATCGATTTGAGCCTGGCTTTGGAAGAACGGCGATTTAACTCTTTATTACCAAACGACAAAATAATACTCTGGCCCAAATTGAAATCACTTGCAGACAACAACATAAACGCAATTCAAAAATTCAAATTTGTTTCTAGCAGGTTAGAAAACATTGTGGGAAAAGGAGAAAATGCTGGTTACCAGCATTTTCTCCTTTTCCCACAATGTTTTCAAAAGGCTTCTATCTCGGGGTCGTAAAAACCAGGGATTGTTTGGTAAAGGGTTAATACGTTCCCGTGAAGCATTATTTAGAGAAATTAAATCTTCATGAAATTTTAGATTCATAGTACCCATTGTTTCAAACAACAAACTGAGCTTTGAGGTAGAATAGTCATTAGACAAGCGGCAAACTTGACCTACAGCAAAGAATTTTGGGCCAGGTCAGCCTGCGCAGAGTAAGCAAGCTGACTTTGGTCTGTAGTTTTTGCAGGGGCATGGAACTCCGCTTTACAGAGCATGGTACAATTGTGTCTGCCATGTTGTTGTTTTACTTAAAAAAACCTCGTACCTACAGCTTGTCTCAAGCTGTAGTTACGATGTTTTGAAGTAAACCGACGATATTTTTAACCTATTACCAAACAACAATATCATAGACTTGTCCAAATCGAAAGCATTTGCAGACGACAAAATAAAAGTAATTGAAAATGTGAATTTCGTTTTGTGAAGGGTAGAAAACATTGTGGGAAAAGGAGAAAATGCTGGTTACCAGTATTTTCTCCTTTTCCCACAATGTTTTCTAAAGGCTTCTTTCTCATGGGCGTCAAAAGTAGGGATTTAGTGGTAATGGGTTAACTGATTTTTTGTTTCAGAAATTTTCCCCAAGCAAAGCTGTCCCTGTCGAACAGAACGTGGTGGAAATCGATATTGAACTGTTTGGAAAGAAACCCTTTGAAGTTAAACTAGAAGTAATAGCTTGCTTCCTACAAGGTAAATTCCTTCTGAAATTGACACATCTTTAGAATTAGCTAATTAACACTTTACCAATCAATACAATTTTGGACTTGTCGAAATTAAAAGCATTTGTAGACAGCAAAACAAATATTATTCAAAATATGATTTTCTTCTTTCATGGGTCATGGAAGAGGAGAGAAATGCTGGTAACCAGCACTTTTTCATCTTTTGCCACAATGTTTGAGAAGCTTTTATTTCCCGGATCGTTGGTAAGCATTGCGTAGGTTAATTGCTCCTTCAAGTGTGTTGCTTTTATGTAAAACGTTGCTTAACCCTTTGCCCAACGACAAAATTTTGACTGGTCCAAATTGAAAGCACATGCATACGACAAAATAAACCTAACTCAAAAATTGAAATAAGTTTACAGCAGGATAGAAAATATTGTGGGTAAAGGAGAAAATGCTGGTTACTGGCATTTTCTCCTTTTCCCATAATTTTTTCAAAAAATTTCTATTTCAGGTTCATAAAAACCAGGAATGGTTTGGTAAAGGGTTAAGCCTTAGGCCGCGAAGCTCGACCCACTGACTTTTGCGGACAGTGCAGATCAAGATCAGACTGCACAGAACGTGCAGCCTGATCTAAGATCCACTCTGTCCGATCGGGAGATATAATCCCCCAAAACATAAATTTGAAATAACAATTACCGAGCTTTTGCTGTCGAATTGAAAATTTTATTCTAGTTATTTAGCAGGACAAGAGTTGATGCAGACTCGCCGATTCCCTGTTGCTCTGTCAGTAGCGTTCGGGACTTTAGAACATGGGTCGCTGGTTCGCTTCCAGCCTTGGCCGAGGACTGATGACGGTCATTGCGACAGTAGTCAATCTTGTCCCACCGCTAACCGTTGTCTCGACGATAGTAATGTGGGAAAGCAGCCAGTGACTTTGAAAGAATAATGTGCTGAGAACTGGTTAAAAAAGATCTTGGAAGCTTAGAAATTCGCAGCGGCCGCTGCCATACTGATACAAATACAGCAACATTTATATAGCGCTGAATTTATACGACATGTTCTGTGCTTTACATTTACGCAGAGTAAATATCTATATAGTGTTTACTTATTGATAGCGTTTCTCGAACAAAAATAAAAAAAAAAACTGACATAATGTTGAAAACGACATTAAACACCAAGTTGTCAATCATTTAATTTATGAAGACACTAGGAAAATTATGTAATCCATACTATAGAAAGAAGCACGCATTATATCTCGTACTTTCTGACGTAGTTGCCTTACACCTGTATTAAAAAGTAACAAACGACAATATTTTAGGTTTGTCCAAATCAAAAACATTTGCAGGCGACATAATAAAAGTGAGTGGAAATTTGAAATTTGTTTTGTGAAGGGTAGAAAATATTGTGGGAAAAGGAGAAAATGCTGGTTACCAGCATTTTCTTCTTTTCCCACAATGTTTTCTAAAGGCTTCTTATACAGGGGTGTTAAAAGTGGTGATCGTGAGTTAATGAGTTAAAGGTTAAAAAAAAAGCACTTGCGTCTATATAGTGAAATGATATTTTTGGGTCATATTACTATCCATAAATGTTTTAACCCTTTGCTCCATAGATACTCATTTCTACGCATTGCTTGTGGGAGCCTTTGGAAAACATTATGGCAAAAGGTGAAATTGCTCGTGACGAGCAATTTCACCTTTTGCCACAATGTTTTCTATGCTATCAAAAGGTGTCATATACATATAAGAAACAACTTAATCCTTGCTGTTATTTAGGGTCAATTAGAGAACCATAGAAATGCCTTATGGGATAAAGGGTTAACCACCTGTGTTCCTAAATGTAGAATAGGAAATGCAATTTAGACTGGTTTATGAATACGGTACAGAATCTTTCTCGTTATCATCTCACCCATCTGATACAACTTCAGTTACCACTAGTGCGCCGTATGGGTCGTCATCCAGTTCAAGCTTGTCTTGGTTTATTCGGACCACTACTGGCGAGGGCACCACAGGTATGGTAAAACACTTTTTCTGACGATGTCTGTCCGGGGCACGTATTCGCTGACCATTCATACGAATGTTGTTGATCTTGTTCGTCAAAATTTTTCTAATTGTGCAAATATAAACCTTGTGCAATTAACATGAATTCTGATTGGCTAACTTTTTTGTTGAGCCAATCAGAAGTTGTGCTACTTGTACATTTAGAAAATATCAGAGTATAAGGCACCCGTCAACGGGGGGCGGGGGGTGGGGGGAGTAACAACTTTATTCCTGTATTTATTGTGCATGAATGGCCGTCAGCTAGAAACACCCGAATAAGGTATATCTGTCTTGCAGGTGCGGATAGTAGTTCCGTGAGCGTAGGTGGTGATATGGTTTTAGGACCGTTGTCTTGATATTGCCTTCAGAAAATGATAGATGTTTGTTTTAAATATGCTGTTTAACTCATTACCAAACGGCAAAATTTTAGATTTGTCCAAATCGAAAGCATTTGCTGACGACAAAATAAAAGTGACTTAAAATTTTAAATTTGTTTTGTGAGGGGTAGAAAACATTGTCGGAAAAAGAGAAAATGATGGTTACCATCATTTCTCCTTTTCACACAATGGTTTCTAAAGGTTTATTTATCAGGGTCGTCAAAAGTAGGGATTGTGTGGCAATGGGTCTAGTGGCGTAACATGTATATCCTGTCCAAGTGTGCAGTCATAGTCATAAATGAAACCAAAACACTTTATCGCCGATCAATCATGGCGATTGAGCGATAGCGTTGCAAATGAAACTGTGGAGAATGAGGATATTTGTTTTGTTCGGTTAAAAAAGATCGATATTTATTTCATGCATTCCGGTAGGATATCGAGAAATAGCAGTGAAAATATTTTCGATCTAACACTGGTACAACCAGTGAAAATATCGATTTTCACGTTCTTCTGCCTAGGTAAGTTGCGCATGCCTACCAATCAGATGGGAAATATGACGTCATATACCTTACATTTCTCGCGCTTGATGTAACATTGTAATGCGTTGGTATGCGGGAGGGGTGCGCCATGGGGAATAACGGAAAAGAATTGTACTGTATTTTGATAAAGCTCCTCCCAGAAAGGGTTAAAAGCTTGAAATAAAGAGAATATCTGTTTTTTCAGGTGAAAGATCGAAATTTATTCATCTCGTGAACACCATCGGTAATAGTTTCACTCGTGGCTGCACCACTCATGAAAATATTACCGATGGTGTTCACTCGAACTAAATTTCGATCTTTCACCGAAAAAAAAACAAATAGATCTATCCTCTATTTATTTCATCGAGTAAACACCATCAGTAATATTTTCACGAGTGGCTGCGCCACTCGTAAAAATATTACCGATGATGTTCACTAAATGAAATAAATTCCAATGTTTTGTCGAAAAAGACAAATATTCTATTTATTTCATGCTTTTAACCCTTTCTGGGAGGAGCTTTATCAAAATCAAGAACTGTTCTTTTTTGTTATTCCCCGTGGCGTATCCCTCTTGCATAGCAACGCATTACAATATTACGTCAAGTGCGAGAAATGTAAGGCAAATGACGTCGTATTTCCATCTGGTTGTGTGGCACGCACAGTTCACCTATAGGCAACAAGAACATGAAAGTCGATATTTTCACTGGTCGTACCCGTGTAATATCGAAAAAATATTTTCACTGCTATTTCTCGATATCCTACCAGAAAGCATGAAATAATAAACATTTAATCATCGTCTGTAATAAATCTATAAAAAAAGTTCTGTCAGCATCAATGACCCCTGTCATAAGCTGAAATCTACTTTTTTAGATTTAACAAATATTGGAGTAGACATGAAAATGGTCTTCGCCCATTAACTTCCTTTAAACTGTAAAAGGCATTTGTTCTATGAAAAGCTCACTGTGACTCTGAACGATGGCCTGAACTTACCAATACGTACTCAGCCGAGATAAAAAGTGCACATACATTCACCTTTCAGTACAGTCAGAATTTACCGGTTTATGTCTCGGTAACGCCGGTGTTTTACCCATCGAATCTGACATAGACTATAGGAAACCCTTATTTCTGGGCCAAATTTGTCGTACCCCGAGTTTACACGTACGTAAAAGTTCTTCAATTTTGAAGGCCCTTTTCTTCCTAGATGTGTGGTACTTCTGTTGGGTTTACTGGGTTAAACTTGGATTTATCTCAGATATTGTAAGTATTTTCCATAAGTATTCACTGGAAGATTATTTACAGCGTTACATGGTAGCATAAGTTCAATGGAAAAATTATTTCTCGTAATATCATTAATGGACACGCAAATGCTACTTGGTTAACCCATTACCACACATTCCCTACTTTTGACGCCCCTGAGAAAGAAGCCTCTAGAAAACATTGTGGGAAAAGAAGAAAATGCTGGTAACCAGCATTTTCTCCTTTTCCCACAATTTTTTCTACCCTTCACAAAACAAATTAAAATTTTCAGTCTCTTTATTTGGTCGTCTGCAAATGCTTTCAATTTGGATAAGCCTAAAATATTGCCGTCCCTGAGAAAGAAGCCTTTAGAAAACATTGTGGGAAAAGGAGAAAATGTTGGTAACCAGCATTTTCTCCTTTTCCCACAATGTTTTCTACCCTTCACAAAACAAATTTCAAATTTTCAGTCACTTTTATCCTGTCGTCTGCAATTGCTTTCAATTTGGACAATCCTAAAATATTGTCGTTTGGTAATGAGTTAACCAGAGTTCAGACCGACAGCATCCTCGACACCCAGGTTTGTAGCATTAGTTTCTCTCCATGCATCTACTCCTGAGAAAATTCACAAGTAAATAATCGTTTCTTATGAATATTCATATTGTTTGGTAAGTACCGCAATAGGCAATCGAAAGATAGGCAACATAATGATTCTATCTTGTCGAGAGGATAATTTCATTTCTTCCGTTAATAGAAAATAATCCTGGAAAAATTTCGAGGTTGACGACAAATATTACCCTGTATTGCGGAATGGCATATCTCACAGGAGACAAGCATGCAGATGGATCATATTTGTTGAAACAAGCTGTAGTCACGATATTTTTTTAAGTAAACCGATGACTTGATCTTTGGGGAAGGGTTATTAACCCTTAAAGTGCTGGAACCAACTTAACTTGTTTTTGTGGGCAGTGTAGATAAGGATCAGACTGCACAGAACGTGCAGTCTGACCTTGGATCTACACTGTCCACTTTTCTGTTACACATTGTGGTCCAAAAATCTCGGTGCAGCAATATTTCAGATGTTTTTCCTATTTAAAAATGTCACTTGTATTAATTCAGCACCTTAAGGGTTAAAACTACATGAGTAAAGTGTACAGAATACAATTTTAAGAATTAACTTTTTCCAGAAAGTACTGTGGTAACGGGGACCTTGAGTGAGACAGGCGTTACAAGCACAACCATGCAGCCAACATACAGTAGTGCAACCACAACTGAATCAACACCGGAAACAACATTCACGCCATCCGGCAGTATGACAACTTCCGGTAGAACAACAATTTGTCCGTTGGTTGACGGCATGGACAGTCCAGCTTTTATTCCAGAGGACGCTGTAGAGGTGCAAACAGACGATGACGCAATAGGAAGCATCAGGTAAATGGAGAAGAGATTCATGAGTCAGACTTTGTCAAAACGAGGCTTAACGAATCCCTGTGCTGCATGATACCAAATAAGTCATTACAGTGTTTTTGGTCCAAAATTCATTTATGAAACAACCAACTAAGGTGCAGTTTGATTTTGCACGTTTTGCGCAGTCTGTTTATGAATGAAATCAATCCGTTAACTCATTACCAAACGACAGAATTTTAGGTATGTCCAAATCAAAAGCATTTGCAAACGACAAAAAAAAAGTGACTTGAAATTTGAAATTTGTTTTTGTGAAAGTGCAAGTGTTACTACAAAGTGTGAATTAACAGACGGAATGGCCAATCCAACGTTTATTCAATAGAGGCAAATCAATATCGAAACCGATGATAAAGCAATGGGAAGTATTCGGTAAATGGAACTGCACGTTCAATTATATTCATTTGACTTTTTATTTCGTACACTTTCTTTTCTGCGCAGAAGTAGTATATTTAGTCTGAGTAATGTATGGCAGTATGTATTCGATCGTCTAGAATTTGCAACAATATTTGGAAAATCCATATTAAACAAGAAAACCCTAGGAAGGGCTTTATAACTTTCGACATTTTCTTTCTTCTCTGTATGGGTAATGTGCAGAGCAGAAGAGTAAATATTTGAGGGATTGTTTCAGAGAATCGGACAATTCACCTTTGACTACAACAAGCGAAACGATGAAAGTGACCATAAAATTTGACTCATATGTTCCACTAGGAAGTATCGCATTACCAACCAACGAGAATGTTGAGAGCTTTACTGTCAAAATCAAACTAGCTAGCGGGGACGTAATACCTATTAAAGACGGAGAGGTTTGTATGATTAATTCATGTAGTTAATCTGCCAGATGTATAAATCGCCCTCCCGTGTTCTGTTCGTTTTTTATCGAGAAAAGACATGCAAAAAAAATTTTCTTTAACCACACATGTTTCTGGATTCAAGATCGAGATTAATGACAAAGAAAACCATCGTAAAATAAAGATGAAAACATTCAAAATCATTAAAACACACAGGAATGATTTGACGAGCCCTTTGAAACTTCTTTAGCAAAAAATGTTTTTCTATGCAAAGTCATGCATATGGCTATTGTTGCTTTTAGCTGACATGAAAAGTGCTATGTTTTCCGAAAGTACATGTAACTCACTTCCTTTCAAGGCGCAGAAACAGCCAGAAGTAAACAATTTGTGTGTTGAAATTAATTTAAATTATTTCAATTTTAAGTATGAAGAAAATTGTGGAGTTGGAAATGTTTTAGTGTACTGTCATTCAAAGGTATTCGCCGGAAAAACATGAATTTCAAACTCGGTTAAAAGTTTCCTGGTCGCTTAATCTTTTGTTTTATTTTTTTTACCCGAGTTTAAAATCCAATATTCTCCTAGCGACTAACATTTTAGCAGACCAAAAGTACTAATTGATTGTCATTTTCACAAAAGCGCTCTTACTTTCAAATGCAACTGTATACATTTTAAACCCCACATTGCTTAACCGTTGGTCACTACTTGGACTTTAAAGATAAAGAAATAAGTATTGACATACAAGTTATGAGAAAAGAGGATAATTTGGCGAATGATCACATGTCTTCCATTTTGACATACGTCAAAGTCATTTTACTTAGAGTGGTAACATTTAGAATCTGCATTAACTGAAGAGGTATTTTGGTTTGGGTTTGGACCCCTGAAATATGATGAGATGGTATTTTACAAAGGATGCAGAAATGACCCTAAGAAATGAATTTTAAGGAACAGATGATACTTCGCAAGCTGTACACTTCCAGATCAAGGGTGATGCCTATGTAAAAAAATAAAGATGCCTATGTAAAAAATAAATTGATCGGTATCTTAAAAGACAGAGTTTCAATGAGTTGTAAAAGGTCAAAAACGCTTCTTAACTTCCAGTTGCACATTTAAACTCCAAAAGTTTGAAGTGATGATTTTTGAGCGTGTTTTATACTAATATTTGATTATTCTTTTCACTTTTAACCATTCAGGAGTTTCAACCGGATGATAAAGTACTTTTGCCAGTGAACAAAGATATTAGATCCATTGTGATAAGAATAGAGAAAAAGCCTAGAAAATACAACATGCAGGTCACGGTGGAATTGAAGGGCTGTTTTGAAGGCAAGTTCAAATTCCCTTGTTATTCCTAGCACTGCAAGGAAATACCACGACAAACCTCAAAACACTTCTTATAAAATCGAATCACGACAACAAAAGATGATATCATTTTCCTGTAACGGTTATTTTTTAAAACAGTATTTGCTGAATTACAGAAATGAAGTTAACTCTTTACCAAACAACAAAATTCTAGACAGGTTTAGAGTTAAAGCACTTGCAGACGACAAAATAAAGTTAACCCCAAAATAGAAATTTGTTTCAAGCAAAGCAGGAAACATTGCGGGATAAGGAGAAACTGCTGGTTACCAGCATTTTCTCCTTTTTCCACAATGTTTTTAAAAGGCTTCTATCTCATTCTCGTGAAAACCAGTGATTGTTTGGCAAAGGGTTAATCGGTGATATTGCCTTGACTATTCTTCTAGTTGTGACATTCTAATGGATTTGTACAGAAAATCTGCTTACTGTTATAAAATTGGGCTGAACCAAATACAGTACTGGACATCATCCATACGGATGCATGCACACTCATTTTAAATTTAGAATAGCTGGTCTGTAGAGTGTTATCTATTTGTCCTGAACTAAATACTCTTCTACACGCTTGGGCTTTATACATTCTACTTTGAGTTTAAAGCAGTAAAGGGCGACCTGGCTTTTTTGCACTGTCGTTTATTTAGTTCTAAATGTGTACATACATTCCTATATCTTATACCTGTCATCCGAAGAGCTCGTCAGATTAATATCTTTATTTCCTCATTAAGACAAAAGGGTAAGTTGCTTATTAAATGCAATTATTCTAAGTAGATATGGTATATCAAGTGAATCTTCAAAGGACAATAATCAAGAAATGTCAAGTAAGCGATAACGCATATAAACTAGCAAACAATAATATTTGTATTAATAATTATAATAATATATTGATAGAAATAAATGAATAGATCGGAAAATAAGTAAAAGAATGGATTTTGAATTGCAGAAGAAACAACAGTGGCCTCCACAAGTCCATCTTCATCATCTTACTACAGCTCGAGTACATCATACTACTCTTCAAGCAGTTCATCAACAGGGGCTCCAACATACAGTTCCCCCACACCAAGTGTCTCAACAAGCCCGAGTTATTCCTCCAGTGCAACAACAGGCTCACTGACTGTAACATATAGCTCAAGTACTTCGGAATCCATTGCTCCCAGTACCTACTCATCTTCTTCCCTTAGTTCGAGTTCTTCTTCTTATTCTTCAAGCAGCCCGACGACAGGGGTCCCGACCTACAGCTCCTCGTCATCTGGGGTCTCAACCAGTTACTACTCCAGTGAATCAACTAGTTCACCAATAGTAACATATAGCTCAAGTACCTCGGAATCCATTGCTCCCAGCACGTACTCATCGTCTTCCACAAGTTCGAGTTCTCCATATTATTCTTCAAGCAGCCCATCGACAGAGGTTCCGACCTACAGCTCCTCTTCAACTGGAGTGTCAACAAGTTACTCGTCCAGTGAATCAACTACTTCACCAATAATGACATATAGCTCAAGTTCTTCTGTATCCACTTCTCCAGGCACTTATTCATCCCCTTCCTCAAGTGTTGAATCAAGTTCGACCTATTACTCTTCTCCTGGAGTGAGCACAACACCAAGTGTGACATCTTCCTATTCAAGTACAGAGAGCACTTTGTCTTCTACCTATTCGTCAGAAGGTAGGTATTTGTTGTTGTTGTTGTTGTTGTTGTTGAACAAAAAACAAAACAAAACAGTAAAAAGCAAGGCAGTTGGTTTAATGTTTTCATGTAGATTATAATCCTGAATTTCAAACAGTTGTTTCGATAAATTACACTCAAGGACCGTGTACTGAATAATAATGTAGAGACACACCTATGGTTGTAAGACATAAGGTCAATTATTGCCTTAGATCCAAAGGAGTAAATGGCTTTGGGTAAGTAATGAATTACTTTTTAAGACAAGGTTGAAGTCACACAAGTATGCTACTAATTTCATTTTTTATTCTTAACAGCAACTGAGACTACAACACCTACTATTGGAACTACATCAATGTCAAGTGCAAGTGTTACTACAAAGTGTGAATTAACAGACGGAATGGCCAATCCAACGTTTATTCAAGACAGGCAAATCAATATCGAAACCGATGATAAAGCAATGGGAAGTATTCGGTAAATGGAACTTCACGTTCAATTATATTCATTTGACTTTTTTTGTGTAAACTTTCTTTTCTGCGCAGAAGTAGTATATTTAGTCTGAGTAATGTATGGCAGTATGTATTCGATCGTCTAGAATTTGCAACAGTTTTTTGAAAAATCAATATCTAACAAGAAAATCCTAGGAAGGGCTTTATAACTTTCGGCATTTTCTTTCTTCTCTGTATGGGTAATGTGCAGAGCAGAAGAGTAAATATTTGAGGGATTGTTTCAGAGAATCGGACAATTCACCTTTGACTACAACAAGCGAAACGATGAAAGTGACCATAAAATTTGACTCATATGTTCCACTAGGAAGTATTGCATTACCAACCAACGAGAATGTTGAGAGCTTTACTGTCAAAATCAAACTAGCTAGCGGGGACGTAATACCTATTAAAGACGGAGAGGTTTGTATGATTAATTCATGTAGTTAATCTGCCAGATGTATAAATCGCCCTCCCGTGTTCTGTTCGTTTTTTATCGAGAAAAGACATGCAAAAAAACATTTCTTTAACCACACATGTTTCTGGATTCATGATCGAGATTAATGACAAAGAAAACCATCCGAAAATAAAGATGAAAACAATTCAAAATCATTAAAACACACAGGAATGATTTGACGAGCCCTTTGAAACTTCTTTAGCAAAAAATGTTTTTCTATGCAAAGTCATGCATATGCCTATGGTTGCTTTTAGGTGACATGAAAGGTGCTATGTTTTCCAAAAGTAACTCACTTCCTTTCAAGGCGCAGAAACAGCCAGAAGTAAACAATTTGTGTGTTGAAATTAATTTAAATTATTTCAATTTTAAGTATGGAGAAAATTGTGGAATTGGAAATGTTTTAGTGTACTGTTATTCAAAGGTATTCGCAGGAAAAACATGAATTTCAAATTCGGTTAAAAGTTTCCTGGTCGCTTAATCTTTTGTTTTTTTTTTATCAGAGTTTACAATCCAGTATTCTCCCAGCGACTAACATTTTAGCAGACCAAAAGTACTAATTGATTGTCATTTTCACAAAAGCGCTCTTACTTTCAAATGCAACTGTATACATTTTAAACCCCACATTGCTTAACCGTTAGTCACTACTTGGACTTTAAAGATAAAGAAATAAATATTGACATACAAGTCATGAGAAAAGAGGATAATTTGGCGAATGATCACATGTCTTCCATTTTGACATACGTCAAAGTCATTTTACTTAGAGTGGTAACATTTAGAATCTGCATTAACTGAAGAGGTATTTTGGTTTGGGTTTGGACCCCTGAAATATGATGAGATGGTATTTTACAAAGGATGCAGAAATGACCCTAAGAAATGAATTTTAAGGAACAGATGATACTTCGCAAGCTGTACACTTCCAGATCAAGGGTGATGCCTATGTAAAAAAATAAAGAGGCCTATGTAAAAAAATAAATTGATCGGTATCTTAAAAGACAGAGTTTCAATGAGTTGTAAAAGGTCAAAAACGCTTCTTAACTTCCAGTTGCACATTTAAACTCCAAAAGTTTGAAGTGATGATTTTTGAGCGTGTTTTATACTAATATTTGATTATTCTTTTCACTTTTAACCATTCAGGAGTTTCAACCGGATGATAAAGTACTTTTGCCAGTGAACAAAGATATTAGATCCATTGGGATAAGAATAGAGAAAAAGCCTAGAAAATACAACATGCAGGTCACGGTGGAATTGAAGGGCTGTTTTGAAGGCAAGTTCAAATTCCCTTGTTATTCCTAGTACTGCAAGGAAATACCACAACAAACCTCAAAACACTTCTTATTAAAATCGAATCACGACAAAAAAAGATGATATCATTTTCCTGTAACGGTTATTTTTTAAAACAGTATATGCTGAATTACAGAAATGAAGTTAACTCTTTACCAAACAACAAAATTCTAGACAGGTTTAGAGTTAAAGCACTTGCAGACGACAAAATAAAGTTAACCCCAAAATAGAAATTTGTTTCAAGCAAAGCAGGAAACATTGCGGGATAAGGAGAAACTGCTGGTTACCAGCATTTTCTCCTTTTTCCACAATGTTTTTAAAAGGCTTCTATCTCATTCTCGTGAAAACCAGTGATTTTTTGGCAAAGGGTTAATCGGTGATATTGCCTTGACTATTCTTCTAGTTGTGACATTCTAATGGATTTGTACAGAAAATCTGCTTACTGTTATAAAATTGGGCTGAACCAAATACAGTACTGGACATCATCCATACGGATGCATGCACACTCATTTTAAATTTAGAATAGCTGGTCTGTAGAGTGTTATCTATTTGTCCTGAACTAAATACTCTTCTACACGCTTGGGCTTTATACATTCTACTTTGAGTTTAAAGCAGTAAAGGGCGACCTGGCTTTTTTGCACTGTCGTTTATTTAGTTCTAAATGTGTACATACATTCCTATATCTTATACCTGTCATCCGAAGAGCTCGTCAGATTAATATCTTTATTTCCTCATTAAGACAAAAGGGTAAGTTGCTTATTAAATGCAATTATTCTAAGTAGATATGGTATATCAAGTGAATCTTCAAAGGACAATAATCAAGAAATGTCAAGTAAGCGGTAACGCATATAAACTAGCAAACAATAATATTTGTATTAATAATTATAATAATATATTGATAAAAATAAATGAATAGATCGGAAAAATAAGTAAAAGAATGGATTTTGAATTGCAGAAGAAACAACAGTGGCCTCCACAAGTCCATCTTCATCATCTTACTACAGCTCGAGTACATCATACTACTCTTCAAGCAGTTCATCAACAGGGGCTCCAACATACAGTTCCCCCACACCAAGTGTCTCAACAAGCCCGAGTTATTCCTCCAGTGCAACAACAGGCTCACCGACTGTAACATATAGCTCAAGTACTTCGGAATCCATTGCTCCCAGTACCTACTCATCTTCTTCCCTTAGTTCGAGTTCTTCTTCTTATTCTTCAAGCAGCCCGACGACAGGGGTCCCGACCTACAGCTCCTCGTCATCTGGGGTCTCAACCAGTTACTACTCCAGTGAATCAACTAGTTCACCAATAGTAACATATAGCTCAAGTACCTCGGAATCCATTGCTCCCAGCACGTACTCATCGTCTTCCACAAGTTCGAGTTCTCCATATTATTCTTCAAGCAGCCCATCGACAGAGGTTCCGACCTACAGCTCCTCTTCAACTGGAGTGTCAACAAGTTACTCGTCCAGTGAATCAACCACTTCACCAATAATGACATATAGCTCAAGTTCTTCTGTATCCACTTCTCCAGGCACTTATTCATCCCCTTCCTCAAGTGTTGAATCAAGTTCGACCTATTACTCTTCTCCTGGAGTGAGCACAACACCAAGTGTGACATCTTCCTATTCAAGTACAGAGAGCACTTTGTCTTCTACCTATTCGTCAGAAGGTAGGTATTTGTTGTTGTTGTTGTTGTTGTTGTTGAACAAAAAACAAAACAAAACAGTAAAAAGCAAGGCAGTTGGTTTAATGTTTTCATGTAGATTATAATCCTGAATTTCAAACAGTTGTTTCGATAAATTACACTCAAGGACCGTGTACTGAATAATAATGTAGAGACACACCTATGGTTGTAAGACATAAGGTCAATTATTGCCTTAGATCCAAAGGAGTAAATGGCTTTGGGTAAGTAATGAATTACTTTTTAAGACAAGGTTGAAGTCACACAAGTATGCTACTAATTTCATTTTTTATTCTTAACAGCAACTGAGACTACAACACCTACTATTGGAACCACATCAATGTCAAGTGCAAGTGTTACTACAAAGTGTGAATTAACAGACGGAATGGCCAATCCAACGTTTATTCAAGACAGGCAAATCAATATCGAAACCGATGATAAAGCAATGGGAAGTATTCGGTAAATGGAACTTCACGTTCAATTATATACATTTGACTTTTTTTTCGTACACTTTCTTTTCTGCGCAGAAGTAGTATATTTAGTCTGAGTAATGTATGGCAGTATGTATTCGATCGTCTAGAATTTGCAACAGTTTTTTGAAAAATCAATATCTAACAAGAAAATCCTAGGAAGGGCTTTATAACTTTCGGCATTTTCTTTCTTCTCTGTATGGGTAATGTGCAGAGCAGAAGAGTAAATATTTGAGGGATTGTTTCAGAGAATCGGACAATTCACCTTTGACTACAACAAGCGAAACGATGAAAGTGACCATAAAATTTGACTCATATGTTCCACTAGGAAGTATTGCATTACCAACCAACGAGAATGTTGAGAGCTTTACTGTCAAAATCAAACTAGCTAGCGGGGACATAATACCTATTAAAGACGGAGAGGTTTGTATGATTAATTCATGTAGTTAATCTGCCAGATGTATAAATCACCCTCCCGTGTTCTGTTCGTTTTTTATCGAGAAAAGACATGCAAAAAAACATTTCTTTAACCACACATGTTTCTGGATTCATGATCGAGATTAATGACAAAGAAAACCATCGTAAAATAAAGATGAAACCATTCAAAATCATTAAAACACACAGGAATGATTTGACGAGCCCTTTGAAACTTCTTTAGCAAAAAATGTTTTTCTATGCAAAGTCATGCATATGCCTATGGTTGCTTTTAGGTGACATGAAAGGTGCTATGTTTTCCAAAAGTAACTCACTTCCTTTCAAGGCGCAGAAACAGCCAGAAGTAAACAATTTGTGTGTTGAAATTAATTTAAATTATTTCAATTTTAAGTATGGAGAAAATTGTGGAATTGGAAATGTTTTAGAGTGTACTGTTATTCAAAGGTATTCGCAGGAAAAACATGAATTTCAAATTCGGTTAAAAGTTTCCTGGTCGCTTAATCTTTTGTTTTATTTTTTTTTTATCAGAGTTTAAAATCCAGTATTCTCCCAGCGACTAACATTTTAGCAGACCAAAAGTACTAATTGATTGTCATTTTCACAAAAGCGCTCTTACTTTCAAATGCAACTGTATACATTTTAAACCCCACATTGCTTAACCGTTAGTCACTACTTGGACTTTAAAGATAAAGAAATAAATATTGACATACAAGTCATGAGAAAAGAGGATAATTTGGCGAATGATCACATGTCTTCCATTTTGACATACGTCAAAGTCATTTTACTTAGAGTGGTAACATTTAGAATCTGCATTAACTGAAGAGGTATTTTGGTTTGGGTTTGGACCCCTGAAATATGATGAGATGGTATTTTACAAAGGATGCAGAAATGACCCTAAGGAATGAATTTTAAGGAACAGATGATACTGCGCAAGCTGTACACTTCCAGATCAAGGGTGATGCCTATGTAAAAAAATAAAGATGCCTATGTAAAAAATAAATTGATCGGTATCTTAAAAGACAGAGTTTCAATGAGTTGTAAAAGGTCAAAAACGCTTCTTAACTTCCAGTTGCACATTTAAACTCCAAAAGTTTGAAGTGATGATTTTTGAGCGTGTTTTATACTAATATTTGATTATTCTTTTCACTTTTAACCATTCAGGAGTTTCAACCGGATGATAAAGTACTTTTGCCAGTGAACAAAGATATTAGATCCATTGTGATAAGAATAGAGAAAAAGCCTAGAAAATACAACATGCAGGTCACGGTGGAATTGAAGGGCTGTTTTGAAGGCAAGTTCAAATTCCCTTGTTATTCCTAGTACTGCAAGGAAATACCACGACAAACCTCAAAACACTTCTTATAAAATCGAATCACGACAACAAAGGATGATATCATTTTCCTGTAACGGTTATTTTTTAAAACAGTATTTGCTGAATTACAGAAATGAAGTTAACTCTTTACCAAACAACAAAATTCTAGACAGGTTTAGAATTAAAGCACTTGCAGACGACAAAATAAAGTTAACCCCAAAATTGAAATTTGTTTCAAGCAAAGCAGGAAACATTGCAAGATAAGGAGAAACTGCTGGTTACCAGCATTTTTTCCTTTTTTCACAATGTTTTTAAAAGGCTTATATCTCATTCTCGTGAAAACCAGTGATTGTTTGGCAAAGGGTTAATCGGTGATATTGCCTTGACTATTCTTCTAGCTGTGACATTCTAATGGATTTGTACAGAAAATCTGCTTACTGTTATAAAATTGGGCTGAACCAAATACAGTACTGGACATCATCCATACGGATGCATGCACACTCATTTTAAATTTAGAATAGCTGGTCTGTAGAGTGTTATCTATTTGTCCTGAACTAAATACTCTTCTACACGCTTGGGCTTTATACATTCTACTTTGAGTTTAAAGCAGTAAAGGGCGACCTGGCTTTTTTGCACTGTCGTTTATTTAGTTCTAAATGTGTACATACATTCCTATATCTTATACCTGTCATCCGAAGAGCTCGTCAGATTAATATCTTTATTTCCTCATTAAGACAAAAGGGTAAGTTGCTTATTAAATGCAATTATTCTAAGTAGATATGGTATATCAAGTGAATCTTCAAAGGACAATAATTAAGAAATGTCAAGTAAGCGATAACGCATATAAACTAGCAAACAATAATATTTGTATTAATAATTATAATAATATATTGATAAAAATAAATGAATAGATCGGAAAAATAAGTAAAAGAATGGATTTTGAATTGCAGAAGAAACAACAGTGGCCTCCACAAGTCCATCTTCATCATCTTACTACAGCTCGAGTACATCATACTACTCTTCAAGCAGTTCATCAACAGGGGCTCCAACATACAGTTCCCCCACACCAAGTGTCTCAACAAGCCCGAGTTATTCCTCCAGTGCAACAACAGGCTCACCGACTGTAACATATAGCTCAAGTACTTCGGAATCCATTGCTCCCAGTACCTACTCATCTTCTTCCCTTAGTTCGAGTTCTTCTTCTTATTCTTCAAGCAGCCCGACGACAGGGGTCCCGACCTACAGCTCCTCGTCATCTGGGGTCTCAACCAGTTACTCCTCCAGTGAATCAACTAGTTCACCAATAGTAACATATAGCTCAAGTACCTCGGAATCCATTGCTCCCAGCACGTACTCATCGTCTTCCACAAGTTCGAGTTCTCCATATTATTCTTCAAGCAGCCCATCGACAGAGGTTCCGACCTACAGCTCCTCTTCAACTGGAGTGTCAACAAGTTACTCGTCCAGTGAATCAACCACTTCACCAATAATGACATATAGCTCAAGTTCTTCTGTATCCACTTCTCCAGGCACTTATTCATCCCCTTCCTCAAGTGTTGAATCAAGTTCGACCTATTACTCTTCTCCTGGAGTGAGCACAACACCAAGTGTGACATCTTCCTATTCAAGTACAGAGAGCACTTTGTCTTCTACCTATTCGTCAGAAGGTAGGAATTTGTTGTTGTTGTTGTTGTTGTTGTTGAACAAAAAACAAAACAAAACAGTAAAAAGCAAGGCAGTTGGTTTAATGTTTTCATGTAGATTATAATCCTGAATTTCAAACAGTTGTTTCGATAAATTACACTCAAGGACCGTGTACTGAATAATAATGTAGAGACACACCTATGGTTGTAAGACATAAGGTCAATTATTGCCTTAGATCCAAAGGAGTAAATGGCTTTGGGTAAGTAATGAATTACTTTTTAAGACAAGGTTGAAGTCACACAAGTATGCTACTAATTTCATTTTTTATTCTTAACAGCAACTGAGACTACAACACCTACTATTGGAACTACATCAATGTCAAGTGCAAGTGTTACTACAAAGTGTGAATTAACAGACGGAATGGCCAATCCAACGTTTATTCAAGACAGGCAAATCAATATCGAAACCGATGATAAAGCAATGGGAAGTATTCGGTAAATGGAACTTCACGTTCAATTATATACATTTGACTTTTTTTTTCGTACACTTTCTTTTCTGCGCAGAAGTAGTATATTTAGTCTGAGTAATGTATGGCAGTATGTATTCGATCGTCTAGAATTTGCAACAGTTTTTTGAAAAATCAATATCTAACAGGAAAATCCTAGGAAGGGCTTTATAACTTTCGGCATTTTCTTTCTTCTCTGTATGGGTAATGTGCAGAGCAGAAGAGTAAATATTTGAGGGATTGTTTCAGAGAATCGGACAATTCACCTTTGACTACAACAAGCGAAACGATGAAAGTGACCATAAAATTTGACTCATATGTTCCACTAGGAAGTATCGCATTACCAACCAACGAGAATGTTGAGAGCTTTACTGTCAAAATCAAACTAGCTAGCGGGGACGTAATACCTATTAAAGACGGAGAGGTTTGTATGATTAATTCATGTAGTTAATCTGCAAAATGTATAAATCGCCCTCCCGTGTTCTGTTCGTTTTTTATCGAGAAAAGACATGCAAAAAAACATTTCTTTAACCACACATGTTTCTGGATTCATGATCGAGATTAATGACAAAGAAAACCATCGTAAAATAAAGATGAAACCATTCAAAATCATTAAAACACACAGGAATGATTTGACGAGCCCTTTGAAACTTCTTTAGCAAAAAATGTTTTTCTATGCAAAGTCATGCATATGCCTATGGTTGCTTTTAGGTGACATGAAAGGTGCTATGTTTTCCAAAAGTAACTCACTTCCTTTCACGGCGCCGAAACAGCCAGAAGTAAACAATTTGTGTGTTGAAATTAATTTAAATTATTTCAATTTTAAGTATGGAGAAAATTGTGGAATTGGAAATGTTTTAGTGTACTGTTATTCAAAGGTATTCGCAGGAAAAACATGAATTTCAAATTCGGTTAAAAGTTTCCTGGTCGCTTAATCTTTTGTTTTATATATTTTTTTTTTATCAGAGTTTAAAATCCAGTATTCTCCCAGCGACTAACATTTTAGCAGACCAAAAGTACTAATTGATTGTCATTTTCACAAAAGCACTCTTACTTTCAAATACAACTGTATACATTTTAAACACCACATCGCTTAACAGTTGGTCACTACTTGGACTTTAAAGATAAAGAAATAAATATTGACATACAAGTCATGAGAAAAGAGGATAATTTGGCGAATGATCACATGTCTTCCATTTTGACATACGTCAAAGTCATTTTACTTAGAGTGGTAACATTTAGAATCTGCATTAACTAAAGAGGTATTTTGGTTTGGGTTTGGACCCCTGAAATATGATGAGATGGTATTTTACAAAGGATGCAGAAATGACCCTAAGAAATGAATTTTAAGGAACAGATGATACTGCGCAAGCTGTACACTTCCAGATCAAGGGTGATGCCTATGTAAAAAAATAAAGATGCCTATGTAAAAAAATAAATTGATCGGTATCTTAAAAGACAGAGTTTCAATGAGTTGTAAAAGGTCAAAAACGCTTCTTAACTTCCAGTTGCACATTTAAACTCCAAAAGTTTGAAGTGGTGATTTTTGAGCGTGTTTTATACTAATATTTGATTAATCTTTTCACTTTTAACCATTCAGGAGTTTCAACCGGATGATAAAGTACTTTTGCCAGTGAACAAAGATATTAGATCCATTGTGATAAGAATAGAGAAAAAGCCTAGAAAATACAACATGCAGGTCACGGTGGAATTGAAGGGCTGTTTTGAAGGCAAGTTCAAATTCCCTTGTTATTCCTAGTACTGCAAGGAAATACCACGACAAACCTCAAAACACTTCTTATTAAAATCGAATCACGACAACAAAGGATGATATCATTTTCCTGTGACGGTTATTTTTTTAAAACAGTATTTGCTGAATTACAGAAATGAAGTTAACTCTTTACCAAACAACAAAATTCTAGACAGGTTTAGAGTTAAAGCACTTGCAGACGACAAAATAAAGTTAACCCAAAAATTGAAATTTGTTTCAAGCAAAGCAGGAAACATTGCGGGATAAGGAGAAACTGCTGGTTACCAGCATTTTCTCCTTTTTCCACAATGTTTTTAAAAGGCTTCTATCTCATTCTCGTGAAAACCAGTGATTGTTTGGCAAAGGGTTAATCGGTGATATTGCCTTGACTATTCTTCTAGTTGTGACATTCTAATGGATTTGTACAGAAAATCTGCTAACTGTTATAAAATTGGGCTGAACCAAATACAGTACTGGACATCATCCATACGGATGCATGCACACTCATTTTAAATTTAGAATAGCTGGTCTGTAGAGTGTTATCTATTTGTCCTGAACTAAATACTCTTCTACACGCTTGGGCTTTATACATTCTACTTTGAGTTTAAAGCAGTAAAGGGCGACCTGGCTTTTTTGCACTGTCGTTTATTTAGTTCTAAATGTGCAGATACATTCCTATATCTTATACCTGTCATCCGAAGAGCTCGTCAGATTAATATCTTTATTTCCTCATTAAGACAAAAGGGTAAGTTGCTTATTAAATGCAATTATTCTAAGTAGATATGGTATATCAAGTGAATCTTCAAAGGACAATAATTAAGAAATGTCAAGTAAGCGATAACGTATATAAACTAGCAAACAGTAATATTTGTATTAATAATTATAATAATATATTGATAAAAATAAATGAATAGATCGGAAAAATAAGTAAAAGAATGGATTTTGAATTGCAGAAGAAACAACAGTGGCCTCCACAAGTCCATCTTCATCATCTTACTACAGCTCGAGTACATCATACTACTCTTCAAGCAGTTCATCAACAGGGGCTCCAACATACAGTTCCCCCACACCAAGTGTCTCAACAAGCCCGAGTTATTCCTCCAGTGCAACAACAGGCTCACCGACTGTAACATATAGCTCAAGTACTTCGGAATCCATTGCTCCCAGTACCTACTCATCTTCTTCCCTTAGTTCGAGTTCTTATTCTTCAAGCAGCCCGACGACATGGGTCCCGACCTACAGCTCCTCGTCATCTGGGGTCTCAACCAGTTACTCCTCCAGTGAATCAACTAGTTCACCAATAGTAACATATAGCTCAAGTACCTCGGAATCCATTGCTCCCAGCACGTACTCATCGTCTTCCACAAGTTCGAGTTCTCCATATTATTCTTCAAGCAGCCCATCGACAGAGGTTCCGACCTACAGCTCCTCTTCAACTGGAGTGTCAACAAGTTACTCGTCCAGTGAATCAACCACTTCACCAATAATGACATATAGCTCAAGTTCTTCTGTATCCACTTCTCCAGGCACTTATTCATCCCCTTCCTCAAGTGTTGAATCAAGTTCGACCTATTACTCTTCTCCTGGAGTGAGCACAACACCAAGTGTGACATCTTCCTATTCAAGTACAGAGAGCACTTTGTCTTCTACCTATTCGTCAGAAGGTAGGTATTTGTTGTTGTTGTTGTTGTTGTTGTTGAACAAAAAACAAAACAAAACAGTAAAAAGCAAGGCAGTTGGTTTAATGTTTTCATGTAGATTATAATCCTGAATTTCAAACAGTTGTTTCGATAAATTACACTCAAGGACCGTGTACTGAATAATAATGTAGAGACACACCTATGGTTGTAAGACATAAGGTCAATTATTGCCTTAGATCCAAAGGAGTAAATGGCTTTGGGTAAGTAATGAATTACTTTTTAAGACAAGGTTGAAGTCACACAAGTATGCTACTAATTTCATTTTTTATTCTTAACAGCAACTGAGACTACAACACCTACTATTGGAACCACATCAATGTCAAGTGCAAGTGTTACTACAAAGTGTGAATTAACAGACGGAATGGCCAATCCAACGTTTATTCAAGACAGGCAAATCAATATCGAAACCGATGATAAAGCAATGGGAAGTATTCGGTAAATGGAACTTCACGTTCAATTATATACATTTGACTTTTTTTTCGTACACTTTCTTTTCTGCGCAGAAGTAGTATATTTAGTCTGAGTAATGTATGGCAGTATGTATTCGATCGTCTAGAATTTGCAACAGTTTTTTGAAAAATCAATATCTAACAAGAAAATCCTAGGAAGGGCTTTATAACTTTCGGCATTTTCTTTCTTCTCTGTATGGGTAATGTGCAGAGCAGAAGAGTAAATATTTGAGGGATTGTTTCAGAGAATCGGACAATTCACCTTTGACTACAACAAGCGAAACGATGAAAGTGACCATAAAATTTGACTCATATGTTCCACTAGGAAGTATTGCATTACCAACCAACGAGAATGTTGAGAGCTTTACTGTCAAAATCAAACTAGCTAGCGGGGACATAATACCTATTAAAGACGGAGAGGTTTGTATGATTAATTCATGTAGTTAATCTGCCAGATGTATAAATCACCCTCCCGTGTTCTGTTCGTTTTTTATCGAGAAAAGACATGCAAAAAAACATTTCTTTAACCACACATGTTTCTGGATTCATGATCGAGATTAATGACAAAGAAAACCATCGTAAAATAAAGATGAAACCATTCAAAATCATTAAAACACACAGGAATGATTTGACGAGCCCTTTGAAACTTCTTTAGCAAAAAATGTTTTTCTATGCAAAGTCATGCATATGCCTATGGTTGCTTTTAGGTGACATGAAAGGTGCTATGTTTTCCAAAAGTAACTCACTTCCTTTCAAGGCGCAGAAACAGCCAGAAGTAAACAATTTGTGTGTTGAAATTAATTTAAATTATTTCAATTTTAAGTATGGAGAAAATTGTGGAATTGGAAATGTTTTAGAGTGTACTGTTATTCAAAGGTATTCGCAGGAAAAACATGAATTTCAAATTCGGTTAAAAGTTTCCTGGTCGCTTAATCTTTTGTTTTATTTTTTTTTTATCAGAGTTTAAAATCCAGTATTCTCCCAGCGACTAACATTTTAGCAGACCAAAAGTACTAATTGATTGTCATTTTCACAAAAGCGCTCTTACTTTCAAATGCAACTGTATACATTTTAAACCCCACATTGCTTAACCGTTAGTCACTACTTGGACTTTAAAGATAAAGAAATAAATATTGACATACAAGTCATGAGAAAAGAGGATAATTTGGCGAATGATCACATGTCTTCCATTTTGACATACGTCAAAGTCATTTTACTTAGAGTGGTAACATTTAGAATCTGCATTAACTGAAGAGGTATTTTGGTTTGGGTTTGGACCCCTGAAATATGATGAGATGGTATTTTACAAAGGATGCAGAAATGACCCTAAGGAATGAATTTTAAGGAACAGATGATACTGCGCAAGCTGTACACTTCCAGATCAAGGGTGATGCCTATGTAAAAAAATAAAGATGCCTATGTAAAAAATAAATTGATCGGTATCTTAAAAGACAGAGTTTCAATGAGTTGTAAAAGGTCAAAAACGCTTCTTAACTTCCAGTTGCACATTTAAACTCCAAAAGTTTGAAGTGATGATTTTTGAGCGTGTTTTATACTAATATTTGATTATTCTTTTCACTTTTAACCATTCAGGAGTTTCAACCGGATGATAAAGTACTTTTGCCAGTGAACAAAGATATTAGATCCATTGTGATAAGAATAGAGAAAAAGCCTAGAAAATACAACATGCAGGTCACGGTGGAATTGAAGGGCTGTTTTGAAGGCAAGTTCAAATTCCCTTGTTATTCCTAGTACTGCAAGGAAATACCACGACAAACCTCAAAACACTTCTTATAAAATCGAATCACGACAACAAAGGATGATATCATTTTCCTGTAACGGTTATTTTTTAAAACAGTATTTGCTGAATTACAGAAATGAAGTTAACTCTTTACCAAACAACAAAATTCTAGACAGGTTTAGAATTAAAGCACTTGCAGACGACAAAATAAAGTTAACCCCAAAATTGAAATTTGTTTCAAGCAAAGCAGGAAACATTGCAAGATAAGGAGAAACTGCTGGTTACCAGCATTTTTTCCTTTTTTCACAATGTTTTTAAAAGGCTTATATCTCATTCTCGTGAAAACCAGTGATTGTTTGGCAAAGGGTTAATCGGTGATATTGCCTTGACTATTCTTCTAGCTGTGACATTCTAATGGATTTGTACAGAAAATCTGCTTACTGTTATAAAATTGGGCTGAACCAAATACAGTACTGGACATCATCCATACGGATGCATGCACACTCATTTTAAATTTAGAATAGCTGGTCTGTAGAGTGTTATCTATTTGTCCTGAACTAAATACTCTTCTACACGCTTGGGCTTTATACATTCTACTTTGAGTTTAAAGCAGTAAAGGGCGACCTGGCTTTTTTGCACTGTCGTTTATTTAGTTCTAAATGTGTACATACATTCCTATATCTTATACCTGTCATCCGAAGAGCTCGTCAGATTAATATCTTTATTTCCTCATTAAGACAAAAGGGTAAGTTGCTTATTAAATGCAATTATTCTAAGTAGATATGGTATATCAAGTGAATCTTCAAAGGACAATAATTAAGAAATGTCAAGTAAGCGATAACGCATATAAACTAGCAAACAATAATATTTGTATTAATAATTATAATAATATATTGATAAAAATAAATGAATAGATCGGAAAAATAAGTAAAAGAATGGATTTTGAATTGCAGAAGAAACAACAGTGGCCTCCACAAGTCCATCTTCATCATCTTACTACAGCTCGAGTACATCATACTACTCTTCAAGCAGTTCATCAACAGGGGCTCCAACATACAGTTCCCCCACACCAAGTGTCTCAACAAGCCCGAGTTATTCCTCCAGTGCAACAACAGGCTCACCGACTGTAACATATAGCTCAAGTACTTCGGAATCCATTGCTCCCAGTACCTACTCATCTTCTTCCCTTAGTTCGAGTTCTTCTTCTTATTCTTCAAGCAGCCCGACGACAGGGGTCCCGACCTACAGCTCCTCGTCATCTGGGGTCTCAACCAGTTACTCCTCCAGTGAATCAACTAGTTCACCAATAGTAACATATAGCTCAAGTACCTCGGAATCCATTGCTCCCAGCACGTACTCATCGTCTTCCACAAGTTCGAGTTCTCCATATTATTCTTCAAGCAGCCCATCGACAGAGGTTCCGACCTACAGCTCCTCTTCAACTGGAGTGTCAACAAGTTACTCGTCCAGTGAATCAACCACTTCACCAATAATGACATATAGCTCAAGTTCTTCTGTATCCACTTCTCCAGGCACTTATTCATCCCCTTCCTCAAGTGTTGAATCAAGTTCGACCTATTACTCTTCTCCTGGAGTGAGCACAACACCAAGTGTGACATCTTCCTATTCAAGTACAGAGAGCACTTTGTCTTCTACCTATTCGTCAGAAGGTAGGAATTTGTTGTTGTTGTTGTTGTTGTTGTTGAACAAAAAACAAAACAAAACAGTAAAAAGCAAGGCAGTTGGTTTAATGTTTTCATGTAGATTATAATCCTGAATTTCAAACAGTTGTTTCGATAAATTACACTCAAGGACCGTGTACTGAATAATAATGTAGAGACACACCTATGGTTGTAAGACATAAGGTCAATTATTGCCTTAGATCCAAAGGAGTAAATGGCTTTGGGTAAGTAATGAATTACTTTTTAAGACAAGGTTGAAGTCACACAAGTATGCTACTAATTTCATTTTTTATTCTTAACAGCAACTGAGACTACAACACCTACTATTGGAACTACATCAATGTCAAGTGCAAGTGTTACTACAAAGTGTGAATTAACAGACGGAATGGCCAATCCAACGTTTATTCAAGACAGGCAAATCAATATCGAAACCGATGATAAAGCAATGGGAAGTATTCGGTAAATGGAACTTCACGTTCAATTATATACATTTGACTTTTTTTTTCGTACACTTTCTTTTCTGCGCAGAAGTAGTATATTTAGTCTGAGTAATGTATGGCAGTATGTATTCGATCGTCTAGAATTTGCAACAGTTTTTTGAAAAATCAATATCTAACAGGAAAATCCTAGGAAGGGCTTTATAACTTTCGGCATTTTCTTTCTTCTCTGTATGGGTAATGTGCAGAGCAGAAGAGTAAATATTTGAGGGATTGTTTCAGAGAATCGGACAATTCACCTTTGACTACAACAAGCGAAACGATGAAAGTGACCATAAAATTTGACTCATATGTTCCACTAGGAAGTATCGCATTACCAACCAACGAGAATGTTGAGAGCTTTACTGTCAAAATCAAACTAGCTAGCGGGGACGTAATACCTATTAAAGACGGAGAGGTTTGTATGATTAATTCATGTAGTTAATCTGCAAAATGTATAAATCGCCCTCCCGTGTTCTGTTCGTTTTTTATCGAGAAAAGACATGCAAAAAAACATTTCTTTAACCACACATGTTTCTGGATTCATGATCGAGATTAATGACAAAGAAAACCATCGTAAAATAAAGATGAAACCATTCAAAATCATTAAAACACACAGGAATGATTTGACGAGCCCTTTGAAACTTCTTTAGCAAAAAATGTTTTTCTATGCAAAGTCATGCATATGCCTATGGTTGCTTTTAGGTGACATGAAAGGTGCTATGTTTTCCAAAAGTAACTCACTTCCTTTCACGGCGCCGAAACAGCCAGAAGTAAACAATTTGTGTGTTGAAATTAATTTAAATTATTTCAATTTTAAGTATGGAGAAAATTGTGGAATTGGAAATGTTTTAGTGTACTGTTATTCAAAGGTATTCGCAGGAAAAACATGAATTTCAAATTCGGTTAAAAGTTTCCTGGTCGCTTAATCTTTTGTTTTATATATTTTTTTTTTATCAGAGTTTAAAATCCAGTATTCTCCCAGCGACTAACATTTTAGCAGACCAAAAGTACTAATTGATTGTCATTTTCACAAAAGCACTCTTACTTTCAAATACAACTGTATACATTTTAAACCCCACATCGCTTAACAGTTGGTCACTACTTGGACTTTAAAGATAAAGAAATAAATATTGACATACAAGTCATGAGAAAAGAGGATAATTTGGCGAATGATCACATGTCTTCCATTTTGACATACGTCAAAGTCATTTTACTTAGAGTGGTAACATTTAGAATCTGCATTAACTAAAGAGGTATTTTGGTTTGGGTTTGGACCCCTGAAATATGATGAGATGGTATTTTACAAAGGATGCAGAAATGACCCTAAGAAATGAATTTTAAGGAACAGATGATACTGCGCAAGCTGTACACTTCCAGATCAAGGGTGATGCCTATGTAAAAAAATAAAGATGCCTATGTAAAAAAATAAATTGATCGGTATCTTAAAAGACAGAGTTTCAATGAGTTGTAAAAGGTCAAAAACGCTTCTTAACTTCCAGTTGCACATTTAAACTCCAAAAGTTTGAAGTGGTGATTTTTGAGCGTGTTTTATACTAATATTTGATTAATCTTTTCACTTTTAACCATTCAGGAGTTTCAACCGGATGATAAAGTACTTTTGCCAGTGAACAAAGATATTAGATCCATTGTGATAAGAATAGAGAAAAAGCCTAGAAAATACAACATGCAGGTCACGGTGGAATTGAAGGGCTGTTTTGAAGGCAAGTTCAAATTCCCTTGTTATTCCTAGTACTGCAAGGAAATACCACGACAAACCTCAAAACACTTCTTATTAAAATCGAATCACGACAACAAAGGATGATATCATTTTCCTGTGACGGTTATTTTTTTAAAACAGTATTTGCTGAATTACAGAAATGAAGTTAACTCTTTACCAAACAACAAAATTCTAGACAGGTTTAGAGTTAAAGCACTTGCAGACGACAAAATAAAGTTAACCCAAAAATTGAAATTTGTTTCAAGCAAAGCAGGAAACATTGCGGGATAAGGAGAAACTGCTGGTTACCAGCATTTTCTCCTTTTTCCACAATGTTTTTAAAAGGCTTCTATCTCATTCTCGTGAAAACCAGTGATTGTTTGGCAAAGGGTTAATCGGTGATATTGCCTTGACTATTCTTCTAGTTGTGACATTCTAATGGATTTGTACAGAAAATCTGCTAACTGTTATAAAATTGGGCTGAACCAAATACAGTACTGGACATCATCCATACGGATGCATGCACACTCATTTTAAATTTAGAATAGCTGGTCTGTAGAGTGTTATCTATTTGTCCTGAACTAAATACTCTTCTACACGCTTGGGCTTTATACATTCTACTTTGAGTTTAAAGCAGTAAAGGGCGACCTGGCTTTTTTGCACTGTCGTTTATTTAGTTCTAAATGTGCAGATACATTCCTATATCTTATACCTGTCATCCGAAGAGCTCGTCAGATTAATATCTTTATTTCCTCATTAAGACAAAAGGGTAAGTTGCTTATTAAATGCAATTATTCTAAGTAGATATGGTATATCAAGTGAATCTTCAAAGGACAATAATTAAGAAATGTCAAGTAAGCGATAACGTATATAAACTAGCAAACAGTAATATTTGTATTAATAATTATAATAATATATTGATAAAAATAAATGAATAGATCGGAAAAATAAGTAAAAGAATGGATTTTGAATTGCAGAAGAAACAACAGTGGCCTCCACAAGTCCATCTTCATCATCTTACTACAGCTCGAGTACATCATACTACTCTTCAAGCAGTTCATCAACAGGGGCTCCAACATACAGTTCCCCCACACCAAGTGTCTCAACAAGCCCGAGTTATTCCTCCAGTGCAACAACAGGCTCACCGACTGTAACATATAGCTCAAGTACTTCGGAATCCATTGCTCCCAGTACCTACTCATCTTCTTCCCTTAGTTCGAGTTCTTATTCTTCAAGCAGCCCGACGACAGGGGTCCCGACCTACAGCTCCTCGTCATCTGGGGTCTCAACCAGTTACTCCTCCAGTGAATCAACTAGTTCACCAATAGTAACATATAGCTCAAGTACCTCGGAATCCATTGCTCCCAGCACGTACTCATCGTCTTCCACAAGTTCGAGTTCTCCATATTATTCTTCAAGCAGCCCATCGACAGAGGTTCCGACCTACAGCTCCTCTTCAACTGGAGTGTCAACAAGTTACTCGTCCAGTGAATCAACCACTTCACCAATAATGACATATAGCTCAAGTTCTTCTGTATCCACTTCTCCAGGCACTTATTCATCCCCTTCCTCAAGTGTTGAATCAAGTTCGACCTATTACTCTTCTCCTGGAGTGAGCACAACACCAAGTGTGACATCTTCCTATTCAAGTACAGAGAGCACTTTGTCTTCTACCTATTCGTCAGAAGGTAGGTATTTGTTGTTGTTGTTGTTGTTGTTGAACAAAAAACAAAACAAAACAGTAAAAAGCAAGGCAGTTGGTTTAATGTTTTCATGTAGATTATAATCCTGAATTTCAAACAGTTGTTTCGATAAATTACACTCAAGGACCGTGTACTGAATAATAATGTAGAGACACACCTATGGTTGTAAGACATAAGGTCAATTATTGCCTTAGATCCAAAGGAGTAAATGGCTTTGGGTAAGTAATGAATTACTTTTTAAGACAAGGTTGAAGTCACACAAGTATGCTACTAATTTCATTTTTTATTCTTAACAGCAACTGAGACTACAACACCTACTATTGGAACTACATCAATGTCAAGTGCAAGTGTTACTACAAAGTGTGAATTAAGAGACGGAATGGCCAATCCAACGTTTATTCAAGACAGGCAAATCAATATCGAAACCGATGATAAAGCAATGGGAAGTATTCGGTAAATGGAACTTCACGTTCAATTATATACATTTGACTTTTTTTTCGTACACTTTCTTTTCTGCGCAGAAGTAGTATATTTAGTCTGAGTAATGTATGGCAGTATGTATTCGATCGTCTAGAATTTGCAACAGTTTTTTGAAAAATCAATATCTAACAAGAAAATCCTAGGAAGGGCTTTATAACTTTCGGCATTTTCTTTCTTCTCTGTATGGGTAATGTGCAGAGCAGAAGAGTAAATATTTGAGGGATTGTTTCAGAGAATCGGACAATTCACCTTTGACTACAACAAGCGAAACGATGAAAGTGACCATAAAATTTGACTCAGATGTTCCACTAGGAAGTATCGCATTACCAACCAACGAGAATGTTGAGAGCTTTACTGTCAAAATCAAACTAGCTAGCGGGGACGTAATACCTATTAAAGACGGAGAGGTTTGTATGATTAATTCATGTAGTTAATCTGCAAAATGTATAAATCGCCCTCCCGTGTTCTGTTCGTTTTTTATCGAGAAAAGACATGCAAAAAAACATTTCTTTAACCACACATGTTTCTGGATTCATGATCGAGATTAATGACAAAGAAAACCATCGTAAAATAAAGATGAAACCATTCAAAATCATTAATACACACAGGAATGATTTGACGAGCCCTTTGAAACTTCTTTAGCAAAAAATGTTTTTCTATGCAAAGTCATGCATATGCCTATGGTTGCTTTTAGGTGACATGAAAGGTGCTATGTTTTCCAAAAGTAACTCACTTCCTTTCACGGCGCAGAAACAGCCAGAAGTAAACAATTTGTGTGTTGAAATTAATTTAAATTATTTCAATTTTAAGTATGGAGAAAATTGTGGAATTGGAAATGTTTTAGTGTACTGTTATTCAAAGGTATTCGCAGGAAAAACATGAATTTCAAATTCGGTTAAAAGTTTCCTGGTCGCTTAATCTTTTGTTTTATTTTTTTTTTATCAGAGTTTAAAATCCAGTATTCTCCCAGCGACTAACATTTTAGCAGACCAAAAATACTAATTGATTGTCATTTTCACAAAAGCGCTCTTACTTTCAAATACAACTGTATACATTTTAAACCCCACATCGCTTAACCGTTGGTCACTACTTGGACTTTAAAGATAAAGAAATAAATATTGGCATACAAGTCATGAGAAAAGAGGATAATTTGGCGAATGATCACATGTCTTCCATTTTGACATACGTCAAAGTCATTTTACTTAGAGTGGTAACATTTAGAATCTGCATTAACTAAAGAGGTATTTTGGTTTGGGTTTGGACCCCTGAAATATGATGAGATGGTATTTTACAAAGGATGCAGAAATGACCCTAAGAAATGAATTTTAAGGAACAGATGATACTGCGCAAGCTGTACACTTCCAGATCAAGGGTGATGCCTATGTAAAAAAATAAAGATGCCTATGTAAAAAAATAAATTGATCGGTATCTTAAAAGACAGAGTTTCAATGAGTTGTAAAAGGTCAAAAACGCTTCTTAACTTCCAGTTGCACATTTAAACTCCAAAAGTTTGAAGTGATGATTTTTGAGCGTGTTTTATACTAATATTTGATTATTCTTTTCACTTTTAACCATTCAGGAGTTTCAACCGGATGATAAAGTACTTTTGCCAGTGAACAAAGATATTAGATCCATTGTGATAAGAATAGAGAAAAAGCCTAGAAAATACAACATGCAGGTCACGGTGGAATTGAAGGGCTGTTTTGAAGGCAAGTTCAAATTCCCTTGTTATTCCTAGTACTGCAAGGAAATACCATGACAAACCTCAAAACACTTCTTATAAAATCGAATCACGACAACAAAGGATGATATCATTTTCCTGTAACGGTTATTTTTTAAAACAGTATATGCTGAATTACAGAAATGAAGTTAACTCTTTACCAAACAACAAAACTCTAGACAGGTTTAGAGTTAAAGCACTTGCAGACGACAAAATAAAGTTAACCCAAAAATTGAAATTTGTTTCAAGCAAAGCAGGAAACATTGCGGGATAAGGAGAAACTGCTGGTTACCAGCATTTTCTCCTTTTTCCACAATGTTTTTAAAAGGCTTCTATCTCATTCTCGTGAAAACCAGTGATTGTTTGGCAAAGGGTTAATCGGTGATATTGCCTTGACTATTCTTCTAGTTGTGACATTCTAATGGATTTGTACAGAAAATCTGCTAACTGTTATAAAATTGGGCTGAACCAAATACAGTACTGGACATCATCCATACGGATGCATGCACACTCATTTTAAATTTAGAATAGCTGGTCTGTAGAGTGTTATCTATTTGTCCTGAACTAAATACTCTTCTACACGCTTGGGCTTTATACATTCTACTTTGAGTTTAAAGCAGTAAAGGGCGACCTGGCTTTTTTGCACTGTCGTTTATTTAGTTCTAAATGTGCAGATACATTCCTATATCTTATACCTGTCATCCGAAGAGCTCGTCAGATTAATATCTTTATTTCCTCATTAAGACAAAAGGGTAAGTTGCTTATTAAATGCAATTATTCTAAGTAGATATGGTATATCAAGTGAATCTTCAAAGGACAATAATTAAGAAATGTCAAGTAAGCGATAACGTATATAAACTAGCAAACAGTAATATTTGTATTAATAATTATAATAATATATTGATAAAAATAAATGAATAGATCGGAAAAATAAGTAAAAGAATGGATTTTGAATTGCAGAAGAAACAACAGTGGCCTCCACAAGTCCATCTTCATCATCTTACTACAGCTCGAGTACATCATACTACTCTTCAAGCAGTTCATCAACAGGGGCTCCAACATACAGTTCCCCCACACCAAGTGTCTCAACAAGCCCGAGTTATTCCTCCAGTGCAACAACAGGCTCACCGACTGTAACATATAGCTCAAGTACTTCGGAATCCATTGCTCCCAGTACCTACTCATCTTCTTCCCTTAGTTCGAGTTCTTCTTCTTATTCTTCAAGCAGCCCGACGACATGGGTCCCGACCTACAGCTCCTCGTCATCTGGGGTCTCAACCAGTTACTCCTCCAGTGAATCAACTAGTTCACCAATAGTAACATATAGCTCAAGTACCTCGGAATCCATTGCTCCCAGCACGTACTCATCGTCTTCCACAAGTTCGAGTTCTCCATATTATTCTTTAAGCAGCCCATCGACAGAGGCTCCGACCTACAGCTCCTCTTCAACTGGAGTGTCAACAAGTTACTCGTCCAGTGAATCAACCACTTCACCAATAATGACATATAGCTCAAGTTCTTCTGTATCCACTTCTCCAGGCACTTATTCATCCCCTTCCTCAAGTGTTGAATCAAGTTCGACCTATTACTCTTCTCCTGGAGTGAGCACAACACCAAGTGTGACATCTTCCTATTCAAGTACAGAGAGCACTTTGTCTTCTACCTATTCGTCAGAAGGTAGGAATTTGTTGTTGTTGTTGTTGAACATAAAACAAAACAAAACAGTAAAAAGCAAGGCAGTTGGTTTAATGTTTTCATGTAGATTTAATCCTGAATTTCAAACAGTTGTTTCGATAAATTACACTCAAGGACCGTGTACTGAATAATAATGTAGAGACACACCTATGGTTGTAAGACATAAGGTCAATTATTGCCTTAGATCCAAAGGAGTAAATGGCTTTGGGTAAGTAATGAATTACTTTTTAAGACAAGGTTGAAGTCACACAAGTATGCTACTAATTTCATTTTTTATTCTTAACAGCAACTGAGACTACAACACCTACTATTGGAACTACATCAATGTCAAGTGCAAGTGTTACTACAAAGTGTGAATTAACAGATGGAATGGCCAATCCAACGTTTATTCAAGACAGGCAAATCAATATCGAAACCGATGATAAAGCAATGGGAAGTATTCGGTAAATGGAACTTCACGTTCAATTATATACATTTGACTTTTTTTTTCGTACACTTTCTTTTCTGCGCAGAAGTAGTATATTTAGTCTGAGTAATGTATGGCAGTATGTATTCGATCGTCTAGCATTTGCAACAGTTTTTTGAAAAATCAATATCTAACAAGAAAATCCTAGGAAGGGCTTTATAACTTTCGGCATTTTCTTTCTTCTCTGTATGGGTAATGTGCAGAGCAGAAGAGTAAATATTTGAGGGATTGTTTCAGAGAATCGGACAATTCACCTTTGACTACAACAAGCGAAACGATGAAAGTGACCATAAAATTTGACTCATATGTTCCACTAGGAAGTATCGCATTACCAACCAACGAGAATGTTGAGAGCTTTACTGTCAAAATCAAACTAGCTAGCGGGGACGTAATACCTATTAAAGACGGAGAGGTTTGTATGATTAATTCATGTAGTTAATCTGCCAGATGTATAAATCACCCTCCCGTGTTCTGTTCGTTTTTTATCGAGAAAAGACATGCAAAAAAACATTTCTTTAACCACACATGTTTCTGGATTCATGATCGAGATTAATGACAAAGAAAACCATCGTAAAATAAAGATGAAACCATTCAAAATCATTAAAACACACAGGAATGATTTGACGAGCCCTTTGAAACTTCTTTAGCAAAAAATGTTTTTCTATGCAAAGTCATGCATATGCCTATGGTTGCTTTTAGGTGACATGAAAGGTGCTATGTTTTCCAAAAGTAACTCACTTCCTTTCACGGCGCAGAAACAGCCAGAAGTAAACAATTTGTGTGTTGAAATTAATTTAAATTATTTCAATTTTAAGTATGGAGAAAATTGTGGAATTGGAAATGTTTTAGTGTACTGTTATTCAAAGGTATTCGCAGGAAAAACATGAATTTCAAATTCGGTTAAAAGTTTCCTGGTCGCTTAATCTTTTGTTTTATTTATTTTTTTTTATCAGAGTTTAAAATCCAGTATTCTCCCAGCGACTAACATTTTAGCAGACCAAAAGTACTAATTGATTGTCATTTTCACAAAAGCGCTCTTACTTTCAAATACAACTGTATACATTTTAAACCCCACATCGCTTAACAGTTGGTCACTACTTGGACTTTAAAGATAAAGAAATAAATATTGGCATACAAGTCATGAGAAAAGAGGATAATTTGGCGAATGATCACATGTCTTCCATTTTGACATACGTCAAAGTCATTTTACTTAGAGTGGTAACATTTAGATTCTGCATTAACTAAAGAGGTATTTTGGTTTGGGTTTGGACCCCTGAAATATGATGAGATGGTATTTTACAAAGGATGCAGAAATGACCCTAAGAAATGAATTTTAAGGAACAGATGATACTGCGCAAGCTGTACACTTCCAGATCAAGGGTGATGCCTATGTAAAAAAATAAATTGATCGGTATCTTAAAAGACAGAGTTTCAATGAGTTGTAAAAGGTCAAAAACGCTTCTTAACTTCCAGTTGCACATTTAAACTCCAAAAGTTTGAAGTGATGATTTTTGAGCGTGTTTTATACTAATATTTGATTATTCTTTTCACTTTTAACCATTCAGGAGTTTCAACCGGATGATAAAGTACTTTTGCCAGTGAACAAAGATATTAGATCCATTGTGATAAGAATAGAGAAAAAGCCTAGAAAATACAACATGCAGGTCACGGTGGAATTGAAGGGCTGTTTTGAAGGCAAGTTCAAATTCCCTTGTTATTCCTAGTACTGCAAGGAAATACCACGACAAACCTCAAAACACTTCTTATAAAATCGAATCACGACAACAAAAGATGATATCATTTTCCTGTAACGGTTATTTTTTAAAACAGTATTTGCTGAATTACAGAAATGAAGTTAACTCTTTACCAAACAACAAAATTCTAGACAGGTTTAGAGTTAAAGCACTTGCAGACGACAAAATAAAGTTAACCCAAAAATTGAAATTTGTTTCAAGCAAAGCAGGAAACATTGCGGGATAAGGAGAAACTGCTGGTTACCAGCATTTTCTCCTTTTTCCACAATGTTTTTAAAAGGCTTCTATCTCATTCTCGTGAAAACCAGTGATTGTTTGGCAAAGGGTTAATCGGTGATATTGCCTTGACTATTCTTCTAGTTGTGACATTCTAATGGATTTGTACAGAAAATCTGCTAACTGTTATAAAATTGGGCTGAACCAAATACAGTACTGGACATCATCCATACGGATGCATGCACACTCATTTTAAATTTAGAATAGCTGGTCTGTAGAGTGTTATCTATTTGTCCTGAACTAAATACTCTTCTACACGCTTGGGCTTTATACATTCTACTTTGAGTTTAAAGCAGTAAAGGGCGACCTGGCTTTTTTGCACTGTCGTTTATTTAGTTCTAAATGTGCACATACATTCCTATATCTTATACCTGTCATCCGAAGAGCTCGTCAGATTAATATCTTTATTTCCTCATTAAGACAAAAGGGTAAGTTGCTTATTAAATGCAATTATTCTAAGTAGATATGGTATATCAAGTGAATCTTCAAAGGACAATAATTAAGAAATGTCAAGTAAGCGATAACGTATATAAACTAGCAAACAGTAATATTTGTATTAATAATTATAATAATATATTGATAAAAATAAATGAATAGATCGGAAAAATAAGTAAAAGAATGGATTTTGAATTGCAGAAGAAACAACAGTGGCCTCCACAAGTCCATCTTCATCATCTTACTACAGCTCGAGTACATCATACTACTCTTCAAGCAGTTCATCAACAGGGGCTCCAACATACAGTTCCCCCACACCAAGTGTCTCAACAAGCCCGAGTTATTCCTCCAGTGCAACAACAGGCTCACCGACTGTAACATATAGCTCAAGTACTTCGGAATCCATTGCTCCCAGTACCTACTCATCTTCTTCCCTTAGTTCGAGTTCTTCTTCTTATTCTTCAAGCAGCCCGACGACAGGGGTCCCGACCTACAGCTCCTCGTCATCTGGGGTCTCAACCAGTTACTCCTCCAGTGAATCAACTAGTTCACCAATAGTAACATATAGCTCAAGTACCTCGGAATCCATTGCTCCCAGCACGTACTCATCGTCTTCCACAAGTTCGAGTTCTCCATATTATTCTTCAAGCAGCCCATCGACAGAGGTTCCGACCTACAGCTCCTCTTCAACCGGAGTGTCAACAAGTTACTCGTCCAGTGAATCAACCACTTCACCAATAATGACATATAGCTCAAGTTCTTCTGTATCCACTTCTCCAGGCACTTATTCATCCCCTTCCTCAAGTGTTGAATCAAGTTCGACCTATTACTCTTCTCCTGGAGTGAGCACAACACCAAGTGTGACATCTTCCTATTCAAGTACAGAGAGCACTTTGTCTTCTACCTATTCGTCAGAAGGTAGGAATTTGTTGTTGTTGTTGTTGAACATAAAACAAAACAAAACAGTAAAAAGCAAGGCAGTTGGTTTAATGTTTTCATGTAGATTATAATCCTGAATTTCAAACAGTTGTTTCGATAAATTACACTCAAGGACCGTGTACTGAATAATAATGTAGAGACACACCTATGGTTGTAAGACATAAGGTCAATTATTGCCTTAGATCCAAAGGAGTAAATGGCTTTGGGTAAGTAATGAATTACTTTTTAAGACAAGGTTGAAGTCACACAAGTATGCTACTAATTTCATTTTTTATTCTTAACAGCAACTGAGACTACAACACCTACTATTGGAACTACATCAATGTCAAGTGCAAGTGTTACTACAAAGTGTGAATTAACAGACGGAATGGCCAATCCAACGTTTATTCAAGACAGGCAAATCAATATCGAAACCGATGATAAAGCAATGGGAAGTATTCGGTAAATGGAACTTCACGTTCAATTATATACATTTGACTTTTTTTTTCGTACACTTTCTTTTCTGCGCAGAAGTAGTATATTTAGTCTGAGTAATGTATGGCAGTATGTATTCGATCGTCTAGAATTTGCAACAGTTTTTTGAAAAATCAATATCTAACAGGAAAATCCTAGGAAGGGCTTTATAACTTTCGGCATTTTCTTTCTTCTCTGTATGGGTAATGTGCAGAGCAGAAGAGTAAATATTTGAGGGATTGTTTCAGAGAATCGGACAATTCACCTTTGACTACAACAAGCGAAACGATGAAAGTGACCATAAAATTTGACTCATATGTTCCACTAGGAAGTATCGCATTACCAACCAACGAGAATGTTGAGAGCTTTACTGTCAAAATCAAACTAGCTAGCGGGGACGTAATACCTATTAAAGACGGAGAGGTTTGTATGATTAATTCATGTAGTTAATCTGCAAAATGTATAAATCGCCCTCCCGTGTTCTGTTCGTTTTTTATCGAGAAAAGACATGCAAAAAAACATTTCTTTAACCACACATGTTTCTGGATTCATGATCGAGATTAATGACAAAGAAAACCATCGTACAATAAAGATGAAACCATTCAAAATCATTAAAACACACAGGAATGATTTGACGAGCCCTTTGAAACTTCTTTAGCAAAAAATGTTTTCTATGCAAAGTCATGCATATGCCTATGGTTGCTTTTAGGTGACATGAAAGGTGCTATGTTTTCCAAAAGTAACTCACTTCCTTTCACGGCGCCGAAACAGCCAGAAGTAAACAATTTGTGTGTTGAAATTAATTTAAATTATTTCAATTTTAAGTATGGAGAAAATTGTGGAATTGGAAATGTTTTAGTGTACTGTTATTCAAAGGTATTCGCAGGAAAAACATGAATTTCAAATTCGGTTAAAAGTTTCCTGGTCGCTTAATCTTTTGTTTTATTTATTTTTTTTTTATCAGAGTTTACAATCCAGTATTCTCCCAGCGACTAACATTTTAGCAGACCAAAAGTACTAATTGATTGTCATTTTCACAAAAGCGCTCTTACTTTCAAATACAACTGTATACATTTTAAACCCCACATCGCTTAACAGTTGGTCACTACTTGGACTTTAAAGATAAAGAAATAAATATTGGCATACAAGTCATGAGAAAAGAGGATAATTTGGCGAATGATCACATGTCTTTCATTTTGACATACGTCAAAGTCATTTTACTTAGAGTGGTAACATTTAGAATCTGCATTAACTAAAGAGGTATTTTGGTTTGGGTTTGGACCCCTGAAATATGATGAGATGGTATTTTACAAAGGATGCAGAAATGACCCTAAGAAATGAATTTTAAGGAACAGATGATACTGCGCAAGCTGTACACTTCCAGATCAAGGGTGATGCCTATGTAAAAAAATAAATTGATCGGTATCTTAAAAGACAGAGTTTCAATGAGTTGTAAAAGGTCAAAAACGCTTCTTAACTTCCAGTTGCACATTTAAACTCCAAAAGTTTGAAGTGATGATTTTTGAGCGTGTTTTATACTAATATTTGATTAATCTTTTCACTTTTAACCATTCAGGAGTTTCAACCGGATGATAAAGTACTTTTGCCAGTGAACAAAGATATTAGATCCATTGTGATAAGAATAGAGAAAAAGCCTAGAAAATACAACATGCAGGTCACGGTGGAATTGAAGGGCTGTTTTGAAGGCAAGTTCAAATTCCCTTGTTATTCCTAGTACTGCAAGGAAATACCACGACAAACCTCAAAACACTTCTTATAAAATCGAATCACGACAACAAAAGATGATATCATTTTCCTGTAACGGTTATTTTTTAAAACAGTATTTGCTGAATTACAGAAATGAAGTTAACTCTTTACCAAACAACAAAATTCTAGACAGGTTTAGAGTTAAAGCACTTGCAGACGACAAAATAAAGTTAACCCAAAAATTGAAATTTGTTTCAAGCAAAGCAGGAAACATTGCGGGATAAGGAGAAACTGCTGGTTACCAGCATTTTCTCCTTTTTCCACAATGTTTTTAAAAGGCTTCTATCTCATTCTCGTGAAAACCAGTGATTGTTTGGCAAAGGGTTAATCGGTGATATTGCCTTGACTATTCTTCTAGTTGTGACATTCTAATGGATTTGTACAGAAAATCTGCTAACTGTTATAAAATTGGGCTGAACCAAATACAGTACTGGACATCATCCATACGGATGCATGCACACTCATTTTAAATTTAGAATAGCTGGTCTGTAGAGTGTTATCTATTTGTCCTGAACTAAATACTCTTCTACACGCTTGGGCTTTATACATTCTACTTTGAGTTTAAAGCAGTAAAGGGCGACCTGGCTTTTTTGCACTGTCGTTTATTTAGTTCTAAATGTGCAGATACATTCCTATATCTTATACCTGTCATCCGAAGAGCTCGTCAGATTAATATCTTTATTTCCTCATTAAGACAAAAGGGTAAGTTGCTTATTAAATGCAATTATTCTAAGTAGATATGGTATATCAAGTGAATCTTCAAAGGACAATAATTAAGAAATGTCAAGTAAGCGATAACGTATATAAACTAGCAAACAGTAATATTTGTATTAATAATTATAATAATATATTGATAAAAATAAATGAATAGATCGGAAAAATAAGTAAAAGAATGGATTTTGAATTGCAGAAGAAACAACAGTGGCCTCCACAAGTCCATCTTCATCATCTTACTACAGCTCGAGTACATCATACTACTCTTCAAGCAGTTCATCAACAGGGGCTCCAACATACAGTTCCCCCACACCAAGTGTCTCAACAAGCCCGAGTTATTCCTCCAGTGCAACAACAGGCTCACCGACTGTAACATATAGCTCAAGTACTTCGGAATCCATTGCTCCCAGTACCTACTCATCTTCTTCCCTTAGTTCGAGTTCTTCTTCTTATTCTTCAAGCAGCCCGACGACAGGGGTCCCGACCTACAGCTCCTCGTCATCTGGGGTCTCAACCAGTTACTCCTCCAGTGAATCAACTAGTTCACCAATAGTAACATATAGCTCAAGTACCTCGGAATCCATTGCTCCCAGCACGTACTCATCGTCTTCCACAAGTTCGAGTTCTCCATATTATTCTTCAAGCAGCCCATCGACAGAGGTTCCGACCTACAGCTCCTCTTCAACCGGAGTGTCAACAAGTTACTCGTCCAGTGAATCAACCACTTCACCAATAATGACATATAGCTCAAGTTCTTCTGTATCCACTTCTCCAGGCACTTATTCATCCCCTTCCTCAAGTGTTGAATCAAGTTCGACCTATTACTCTTCTCCTGGAGTGAGCACAACACCAAGTGTGACATCTTCCTATTCAAGTACAGAGAGCACTTTGTCTTCTACCTATTCGTCAGAAGGTAGGAATTTGTTGTTGTTGTTGTTGAACATAAAACAAAACAAAACAGTAAAAAGCAAGGCAGTTGGTTTAATGTTTTCATGTAGATTATAATCCTGAATTTCAAACAGTTGTTTCGATAAATTACACTCAAGGACCGTGTACTGAATAATAATGTAGAGACACACCTATGGTTGTAAGACATAAGGTCAATTATTGCCTTAGATCCAAAGGAGTAAATGGCTTTGGGTAAGTAATGAATTACTTTTTAAGACAAGGTTGAAGTCACACAAGTATGCTACTAATTTCATTTTTTATTCTTAACAGCAACTGAGACTACAACACCTACTATTGGAACTACATCAATGTCAAGTGCAAGTGTTACTACAAAGTGTGAATTAACAGACGGAATGGCCAATCCAACGTTTATTCAAGACAGGCAAATCAATATCGAAACCGATGATAAAGCAATGGGAAGTATTCGGTAAATGGAACTTCACGTTCAATTATATACATTTGACTTTTTTTTTCGTACACTTTCTTTTCTGCGCAGAAGTAGTATATTTAGTCTGAGTAATGTATGGCAGTATGTATTCGATCGTCTAGAATTTGCAACAGTTTTTTGAAAAATCAATATCTAACAAGAAAATCCTAGGAAGGGCTTTATAACTTTCGGCATTTTCTTTCTTCTCTGTATGGGTAATGTGCAGAGCAGAAGAGTAAATATTTGAGGGATTGTTTCAGAGAATCGGACAATTCACCTTTGACTACAACAAGCGAAACGATGAAAGTGACCATAAAATTTGACTCATATGTTCCACTAGGAAGTATCGCATTACCAACCAACGAGAATGTTGAGAGCTTTACTGTCAAAATCAAACTAGCTAGCGGGGACGTAATACCTATTAAAGACGGAGAGGTTTGTATGATTAATTCATGTAGTTAATCTGCAAAATGTATAAATCGCCCTCCCGTGTTCTGTTCGTTTTTTATCGAGAAAAGACATGCAAAAAAACATTTCTTTAACCACACATGTTTCTGGATTCATGATCGAGATTAATGACAAAGAAAACCATCGTACAATAAAGATGAAACCATTCAAAATCATTAAAACACACAGGAATGATTTGACGAGCCCTTTGAAACTTCTTTAGCAAAAAATGTTTTCTATGCAAAGTCATGCATATGCCTATGGTTGCTTTTAGGTGACATGAAAGGTGCTATGTTTTCCAAAAGTAACTCACTTCCTTTCACGGCGCCGAAACAGCCAGAAGTAAACAATTTGTGTGTTGAAATTAATTTAAATTATTTCAATTTTAAGTATGGAGAAAATTGTGGAATTGGAAATGTTTTAGTGTACTGTTATTCAAAGGTATTCGCAGGAAAAACATGAATTTCAAATTCGGTTAAAAGTTTCCTGGTCGCTTAATCTTTTGTTTTATTTATTTTTTTTTTATCAGAGTTTACAATCCAGTATTCTCCCAGCGACTAACATTTTAGCAGACCAAAAGTACTAATTGATTGTCATTTTCACAAAAGCGCTCTTACTTTCAAATACAACTGTATACATTTTAAACCCCACATCGCTTAACAGTTGGTCACTACTTGGACTTTAAAGATAAAGAAATAAATATTGGCATACAAGTCATGAGAAAAGAGGATAATTTGGCGAATGATCACATGTCTTTCATTTTGACATACGTCAAAGTCATTTTACTTAGAGTGGTAACATTTAGAATCTGCATTAACTAAAGAGGTATTTTGGTTTGGGTTTGGACCCCTGAAATATGATGAGATGGTATTTTACAAAGGATGCAGAAATGACCCTAAGAAATGAATTTTAAGGAACAGATGATACTGCGCAAGCTGTACACTTCCAGATCAAGGGTGATGCCTATGTAAAAAAATAAATTGATCGGTATCTTAAAAGACAGAGTTTCAATGAGTTGTAAAAGGTCAAAAACGCTTCTTAACTTCCAGTTGCACATTTAAACTCCAAAAGTTTGAAGTGATGATTTTTGAGCGTGTTTTATACTAATATTTGATTAATCTTTTCACTTTTAACCATTCAGGAGTTTCAACCGGATGATAAAGTACTTTTGCCAGTGAACAAAGATATTAGATCCATTGTGATAAGAATAGAGAAAAAGCCTAGAAAATACAACATGCAGGTCACGGTGGAATTGAAGGGCTGTTTTGAAGGCAAGTTCAAATTCCCTTGTTATTCCTAGTACTGCAAGGAAATACCACGACAAACCTCAAAACACTTCTTATAAAATCGAATCACGACAACAAAAGATGATATCATTTTCCTGTAACGGTTATTTTTTAAAACAGTATTTGCTGAATTACAGAAATGAAGTTAACTCTTTACCAAACAACAAAATTCTAGACAGGTTTAGAGTTAAAGCACTTGCAGACGACAAAATAAAGTTAACCCAAAAATTGAAATTTGTTTCAAGCAAAGCAGGAAACATTGCGGGATAAGGAGAAACTGCTGGTTACCAGCATTTTCTCCTTTTTCCACAATGTTTTTAAAAGGCTTCTATCTCATTCTCGTGAAAACCAGTGATTGTTTGGCAAAGGGTTAATCGGTGATATTGCCTTGACTATTCTTCTAGTTGTGACATTCTAATGGATTTGTACAGAAAATCTGCTAACTGTTATAAAATTGGGCTGAACCAAATACAGTACTGGACATCATCCATACGGATGCATGCACACTCATTTTAAATTTAGAATAGCTGGTCTGTAGAGTGTTATCTATTTGTCCTGAACTAAATACTCTTCTACACGCTTGGGCTTTATACATTCTACTTTGAGTTTAAAGCAGTAAAGGGCGACCTGGCTTTTTTGCACTGTCGTTTATTTAGTTCTAAATGTGCAGATACATTCCTATATCTTATACCTGTCATCCGAAGAGCTCGTCAGATTAATATCTTTATTTCCTCATTAAGACAAAAGGGTAAGTTGCTTATTAAATGCAATTATTCTAAGTAGATTATGGTATATCAAGTAAATCTTCAAAGGACAATAATTAAGAAATGTCAAGTAAGCGATAACGTATATAAACTAGCAAACAGTAATATTTGTATTAATAATTATAATAATATATTGATAAAAATAAATGAATAGATCGGAAAAATAAGTAAAAGAATGGATTTTGAATTGCAGAAGAAACAACAGTGGCCTCCACAAGTCCATCTTCATCATCTTACTACAGCTCGAGTACATCATACTACTCTTCAAGCAGTTCATCAACAGGGGCTCCAACATACAGTTCCCCCACACGAAGTGTCTCAACAAGCCCGAGTTATTCCTCCAGTGCAACAACAGGCTCACCGACTGTAACATATAGCTCAAGTACTTCGGAATCCATTGCTCCCAGTACCTACTCATCTTCTTCCCTTAGTTCGAGTTCTTATTCTTCAAGCAGCCCGACGACAGGGGTCCCGACCTACACCTCCTCGTCATCTGGGATCTCAACCAGTTACTCCTCCAGTGAATCAACTAGTTCACCAATAGTAACATATGGCTCAAGTACCTCGGAATCCATTGCTCCCAGCACGTACTCATCGTCTTCCACAAGTTCGAGTTCTCCATATTATTCTTCAAGCAGCCCATCGACAGAGGTTCCGACCTACAGCTCCTCTTCAACTGGAGTGTCAACAAGTTACTCGTCCAGTGAATCAACCACTTCACCAATAATGACATATAGCTCAAGTTCTTCTGTATCCACTTCTCCAGGCACTTATTCATCCCCTTCCTCAAGTGTTGAATCAAGTTCGACCTATTACTCTTCTCCTGGAGTGAGCACAACACCAAGTGTGACATCTTCCTATTCAAGTACAGAGAGCACTTTGTCTTCTACCTATTCGTCAGAAGGTAGGTATTTGTTGTTGTTGTTGTTGTTGTTGAACAAAAAACAAAACAAAACAGTAAAAAGCAAGGCAGTTGGTTTAATGTTTTCATGTAGATTATAATCCTGAATTTCAAACAGTTGTTTCGATAAATTACACTCAAGGACCGTGTACTGAATAATAATGTAGAGACACACCTATGGTTGTAAGACATAAGGTCAATTTTTGCCTTAGATCCAAAGGAGTAAATGGCTTTGGGTAAGTAATGAATTACTTTTTAAGACAAGGTTGAAGTCACACAAGTATGCTACTAATTTCATTTTTTATTCTTAACAGCAACTGAGACTACAACACCTACTATTGGAACTACATCAATGTCAAGTGCAAGTGTTACTACAAAGTGTGAATTAACAGACGGAATGGCCAATCCAACGTTTATTCAAGACAGGCAAATCAATATCGAAACCGATGATAAAGCAATGGGAAGTATTCGGTAAATGGAACTTCACGTTCAATTATATACATTTGACTTTTTTTTTCGTACACTTTCTTTTCTGCGCAGAAGTAGTATATTTAGTCTGAGTAATGTATGGCAGTATGTATTCGATCGTCTAGAATTTGCAACAGTTTTTTGAAAAATCAATATCTAACAAGAAAATCCTAGGAAGGGCTTTATAACTTTCGGCATTTTCTTTCTTCTCTGTATGGGTAATGTGCAGAGCAGAAGAGTAAATATTTGAGGGATTGTTTCAGAGAATCGGACAATTCACCTTTGACTACAACAAGCGAAACGATGAAAGTGACCATAAAATTTGACTCAGATGTTCCACTAGGAAGTATCGCATTACCAACCAACGAGAATGTTGAGAGCTTTACTGTCAAAATCAAACTAGCTAGCGGGGACGTAATACCTATTAAAGACGGAGAGGTTTGTATGATTAATTCATGTAGTTAATCTGCAAAATGTATAAATCGCCCTCCCGTGTTCTGTTCGTTTTTTATCGAGAAAAGACATGCAAAAATACATTTCTTTAACCACACATGTTTCTGGATTCATGATCGAGATTAATGACAAAGAAAACCATCGTAAAATAAAGATGAAACCATTCAAAATCATTAATACACACAGGAATGATTTGACGAGCCCTTTGAAACTTCTTTAGCAAAAAATGTTTTTCTATGCAAAGTCATGCATATGCCTATGGTTGCTTTTAGGTGACATGAAAGGTGCTATGTTTTCCAAAAGTAACTCACTTCCTTTCACGGCGCCGAAACAGCCAGAAGTAAACAATTTGTGTGTTGAAATTAATTTAAATTATTTCAATTTTAAGTATGGAGAAAATTGTGGAATTGGAAATGTTTTAGTGTACTGTTATTCAAAGGTATTCGCAGGAAAAACATGAATTTCAAATTCGGTTAAAAGTTTCCTGGTCGCTTAATCTTTTGTTTTATTATTTTTTTTTTTATCAGAGTGTACAATCCAGTATTCTCCCAGCGACTAACATTTTAGCAGACCAAAAATACTAATTGATTGTCATTTTCACAAAAGCGCTCTTACTTTCAAATACAACTGTATACATTTTAAACCCCACATCGCTTAACCGTTGGTCACTACTTGGACTTTAAAGATAAAGAAATAAATATTGGCATACAAGTCATGAGAAAAGAGGATAATTTGGCGAATGATCACATGTCTTCCATTTTGACATACGTCAAAGTCATTTTACTTAGAGTGGTAACATTTAGAATCTGCATTAACTAAAGAGGTATTTTGGTTTGGGTTTGGACCCCTGAAATATGATGAGATGGTATTTTACAAAGGATGCAGAAATGACCCTAAGAAATGAATTTTAAGGAACAGATGATACTGCGCAAGCTGTACACTTCCAGATCAAGGGTGATGCCTATGTAAAAAAATAAAGATGCCTATGTAAAAAAATAAATTGATCGGTATCTTAAAAGACAGAGTTTCAATGAGTTGTAAAAGGTCAAAAACGCTTCTTAACTTCCAGTTGCACATTTAAACTCCAAAAGTTTGAAGTGATGATTTTTGAGCGTGTTTTATACTAATATTTGATTATTCTTTTCACTTTTAACCATTCAGGAGTTTCAACCGGATGATAAAGTACTTTTGCCAGTGAACAAAGATATTAGATCCATTGTGATAAGAATAGAGAAAAAGCCTAGAAAATACAACATGCAGGTCACGGTGGAATTGAAGGGCTGTTTTGAAGGCAAGTTCATATTCCCTTGTTATTCCTAGTACTGCAAGGAAATACCATGACAAACCTCAAAACACTTCTTATAAAATCGAATCACGACAACAAAGGATGATATCATTTTCCTGTAACGGTTATTTTTTAAAACAGTATTTGCTGAATTACAGAAATGAAGTTAACTCTTTACCAAACAACAAAATTCTAGACAGGTTTAGAGTTAAAGCACTTGCAGACGACAAAATAAAGTTAACCCAAAAATTGAAATTTGTTTCAAGCAAAGCAGGAAACATTGCGGGATAAGGAGAAACTGCTGGTTACCAGCATTTTCTCCTTTTTCCACAATGTTTTTAAAAGGCTTCTATCTCATTCTCGTGAAAACCAGTGATTGTTTGGCAAAGGGTTAATCGGTGATATTGCCTTGACTATTCTTCTAGTTGTGACATTCTAATGGATTTGTACAGAAAATCTGCTAACTGTTATAAAATTGGGCTGAACCAAATACAGTACTGGACATCATCCATACGGATGCATGCACACTCATTTTAAATTTAGAATAGCTGGTCTGTAGAGTGTTATCTATTTGTCCTGAACTAAATACTCTTCTACACGCTTGGGCTTTATACATTCTACTTTGAGTTTAAAGCAGTAAAGGGCGACCTGGCTTTTTTGCACTGTCGTTTATTTAGTTCTAAATGTGCAGATACATTCCTATATCTTATACCTGTCATCCGAAGAGCTCGTCAGATTAATATCTTTATTTCCTCATTAAGACAAAAGGGTAAGTTGCTTATTAAATGCAATTATTCTAAGTAGATATGGTATATCAAGTGAATCTTCAAAGGACAATAATTAAGAAATGTCAAGTAAGCGATAACGTATATAAACTAGCAAACAGTAATATTTGTATTAATAATTATAATAATATATTGATAAAAATAAATGAATAGATCGGAAAAATAAGTAAAAGAATGGATTTTGAATTGCAGAAGAAACAACAGTGGCCTCCACAAGTCCATCTTCATCATCTTACTACAGCTCGAGTACATCATACTACTCTTCAAGCAGTTCATCAACAGGGGCTCCAACATACAGTTCCCCCACACCAAGTGTCTCAACAAGCCCGAGTTATTCCTCCAGTGCAACAACAGGCTCACCGACTGTAACATATAGCTCAAGTACTTCGGAATCCATTGCTCCCAGTACCTACTCATCTTCTTCCCTTAGTTCGAGTTCTTCTTCTTATTCTTCAAGCAGCCCGACGACAGGGGTCCCGACCTACAGCTCCTCGTCATCTGGGGTCTCAACCAGTTACTCCTCCAGTGAATCAACTAGTTCACCAATAGTAACATATAGCTCAAGTACCTCGGAATCCATTGCTCCCAGCACGTACTCATCGTCTTCCACAAGTTCGAGTTCTCCATATTATTCTTCAAGCAGCCCATCGACAGAGGTTCCGACCTACAGCTCCTCTTCAACTGGAGTGTCAACAAGTTACTCGTCCAGTGAATCAACCACTTCACCAATAATGACATATAGCTCAAGTTCTTCTGTATCCACTTCTCCAGGCACTTATTCATCCCCTTCCTCAAGTGTTGAATCAAGTTCGACCTATTACTCTTCTCCTGGAGTGAGCACAACACCAAGTGTGACATCTTCCTATTCAAGTACAGAGAGCACTTTGTCTTCTACCTATTCGTCAGAAGGTAGGAATTTGTTGTTGTTGTTGTTGAACATAAAACAAAACAAAACAGTAAAAAGCAAGGCAGTTGGTTTAATGTTTTCATGTAGATTATAATCCTGAATTTCAAACAGTTGTTTCGATAAATTACACTCAAGGACCGTGTACTGAATAATAATGTAGAGACACACCTATGGTTGTAAGACATAAGGTCAATTATTGCCTTAGATCCAAAGGAGTAAATGGCTTTGGGTAAGTAATGAATTACTTTTTAAGACAAGGTTGAAGTCACACAAGTATGCTACTAATTTCATTTTTTATTCTTAACAGCAACTGAGACTACAACACCTACTATTGGAACTACATCAATGTCAAGTGCAAGTGTTACTACAAAGTGTGAATTAACAGACGGAATGGCCAATCCAACGTTTATTCAAGACAGGCAAATCAATATCGAAACCGATGATAAAGCAATGGGAAGTATTCGGTAAATGGAACTTCACGTTCAATTATATACATTTGACTTTTTTTTTCGTACACTTTCTTTTCTGCGCAGAAGTAGTATATTTAGTCTGAGTAATGTATGGCAGTATGTATTCGATCGTCTAGAATTTGCAACAGTTTTTTGAAAAATCAATATCTAACAAGAAAATCCTAGGAAGGGCTTTATAACTTTCGGCATTTTCTTTCTTCTCTGTATGGGTAATGTGCAGAGCAGAAGAGTAAATATTTGAGGGATTGTTTCAGAGAATCGGACAATTCACCTTTGACTACAACAAGCGAAACGATGAAAGTGACCATAAAATTTGACTCAGATGTTCCACTAGGAAGTATCGCATTACCAACCAACGAGAATGTTGAGAGCTTTACTGTCAAAATCAAACTAGCTAGCGGGGACGTAATACCTATTAAAGACGGAGAGGTTTGTATGATTAATTCATGTAGTTAATCTGCAAAATGTATAAATCGCCCTCCCGTGTTCTGTTCGTTTTTTATCGAGAAAAGACATGCAAAAAAACATTTCTTTAACCACACATGTTTCTGGATTCATGATCGAGATTAATGACAAAGAAAACCATCGTAAAATAAAGATGAAACCATTCAAAATCATTAATACACACAGGAATGATTTGACGAGCCCTTTGAAACTTCTTTAGCAAAAAATGTTTTTCTATGCAAAGTCATGCATATGCCTATGGTTGCTTTTAGGTGACATGAAAGGTGCTATGTTTTCCAAAAGTAACTCACTTCCTTTCACGGCGCAGAAACAGCCAGAAGTAAACAATTTGTGTGTTGAAATTAATTTAAATTATTTCAATTTTAAGTATGGAGAAAATTGTGGAATTGGAAATGTTTTAGTGTACTGTTATTCAAAGGTATTCGCAGGAAAAACATGAATTTCAAATTCGGTTAAAAGTTTCCTGGTCGCTTAATCTTTTGTTTTATTTTTTTTTTTTATCAGAGTTTACAATCCAGTATTCTCCCAGCGACTAACATTTTAGCAGACCAAAAGTACTAATTGATTGTCATTTTCACAAAAGCGCTCTTACTTTCAAATACAACTGTATACATTTTAAACCCCACATCGCTTAACCGTTGGTCACTACTTGGACTTTAAAGATAAAGAAATAAATATTGGCATACAAGTCATGAGAAAAGAGGATAATTTGGCGAATGATCACATGTCTTCCATTTTGACATACGTCAAAGTCATTTTACTTAGAGTGGTAACATTTAGAATCTGCATTAACTAAAGAGGTATTTTGGTTTGGGTTTGGACCCCTGAAATATGATGAGATGGTATTTTACAAAGGATGCAGAAATGACCCTAAGAAATGAATTTTAAGGAACAGATGATACTGCGCAAGCTGTACACTTCCAGATCAAGGGTGATGCCTATGTAAAAAAATAAAGATGCCTATGTAAAAAAATAAATTGATCGGTATCTTAAAAGACAGAGTTTCAATGAGTTGTAAAAGGTCAAAAACGCTTCTTAACTTCCAGTTGCACATTTAAACTCCAAAAGTTTGAAGTGATGATTTTTGAGCGTGTTTTATACTAATATTTGATTATTCTTTTCACTTTTAACCATTCAGGAGTTTCAACCGGATGATAAAGTACTTTTGCCAGTGAACAAAGATATTAGATCCATTGTGATAAGAATAGAGAAAAAGCCTAGAAAATACAACATGCAGGTCACGGTGGAATTGAAGGGCTGTTTTGAAGGCAAGTTCATATTCCCTTGTTATTCCTAGTACTGCAAGGAAATACCATGACAAACCTCAAAACACTTCTTATAAAATCGAATCACGACAACAAAGGATGATATCATTTTCCTGTAACGGTTATTTTTTAAAACAGTATTTGCTGAATTACAGAAATGAAGTTAACTCTTTACCAAACAACAAAATTCTAGACAGGTTTAGAGTTAAAGCACTTGCAGACGACAAAATAAAGTTAACCCAAAAATTGAAATTTGTTTCAAGCAAAGCAGGAAACATTGCGGGATAAGGAGAAACTGCTGGTTACCAGCATTTTCTCCTTTTTCCACAATGTTTTTAAAAGGCTTCTATCTCATTCTCGTGAAAACCAGTGATTGTTTGGCAAAGGGTTAATCGGTGATATTGCCTTGACTATTCTTCTAGTTGTGACATTCTAATGGATTTGTACAGAAAATCTGCTAACTGTTATAAAATTGGGCTGAACCAAATACAGTACTGGACATCATCCATACGGATGCATGCACACTCATTTTAAATTTAGAATAGCTGGTCTGTAGAGTGTTATCTATTTGTCCTGAACTAAATACTCTTCTACACGCTTGGGCTTTATACATTCTACTTTGAGTTTAAAGCAGTAAAGGGCGACCTGGCTTTTTTGCACTGTCGTTTATTTAGTTCTAAATGTGCAGATACATTCCTATATCTTATACCTGTCATCCGAAGAGCTCGTCAGATTAATATCTTTATTTCCTCATTAAGACAAAAGGGTAAGTTGCTTATTAAATGCAATTATTCTAAGTAGATATGGTATATCAAGTGAATCTTCAAAGGACAATAATTAAGAAATGTCAAGTAAGCGATAACGTATATAAACTAGCAAACAGTAATATTTGTATTAATAATTATAATAATATATTGATAAAAATAAATGAATAGATCGGAAAAATAAGTAAAAGAATGGATTTTGAATTGCAGAAGAAACAACAGTGGCCTCCACAAGTCCATCTTCATCATCTTACTACAGCTCGAGTACATCATACTACTCTTCAAGCAGTTCATCAACAGGGGCTCCAACATACAGTTCCCCCACACCAAGTGTCTCAACAAGCCCGAGTTATTCCTCCAGTGCAACAACAGGCTCACCGACTGTAACATATAGCTCAAGTACTTCGGAATCCATTGCTCCCAGTACCTACTCATCTTCTTCCCTTAGTTCGAGTTCTTCTTCTTATTCTTCAAGCAGCCCGACGACAGGGGTCCCGACCTACAGCTCCTCGTCATCTGGGGTCTCAACCAGTTACTCCTCCAGTGAATCAACTAGTTCACCAATAGTAACATATAGCTCAAGTACCTCGGAATCCATTGCTCCCAGCACGTACTCATCGTCTTCCACAAGTTCGAGTTCTCCATATTATTCTTCAAGCAGCCCATCGACAGAGGTTCCGACCTACAGCTCCTCTTCAACTGGAGTGTCAACAAGTTACTCGTCCAGTGAATCAACCACTTCACCAATAATGACATATAGCTCAAGTTCTTCTGTATCCACTTCTCCAGGCACTTATTCATCCCCTTCCTCAAGTGTTGAATCAAGTTCGACCTATTACTCTTCTCCTGGAGTGAGCACAACACCAAGTGTGACATCTTCCTATTCAAGTACAGAGAGCACTTTGTCTTCTACCTATTCGTCAGAAGGTAGGAATTTGTTGTTGTTGTTGTTGAACATAAAACAAAACAAAACAGTAAAAAGCAAGGCAGTTGGTTTAATGTTTTCATGTAGATTATAATCCTGAATTTCAAACAGTTGTTTCGATAAATTACACTCAAGGACCGTGTACTGAATAATAATGTAGAGACACACCTATGGTTGTAAGACATAAGGTCAATTATTGCCTTAGATCCAAAGGAGTAAATGGCTTTGGGTAAGTAATGAATTACTTTTTAAGACAAGGTTGAAGTCACACAAGTATGCTACTAATTTCATTTTTTATTCTTAACAGCAACTGAGACTACAACACCTACTATTGGAACTACATCAATGTCAAGTGCAAGTGTTACTACAAAGTGTGAATTAACAGACGGAATGGCCAATCCAACGTTTATTCAAGACAGGCAAATCAATATCGAAACCGATGATAAAGCAATGGGAAGTATTCGGTAAATGGAACTTCACGTTCAATTATATACATTTGACTTTTTTTTTCGTACACTTTCTTTTCTGCGCAGAAGTAGTATATTTAGTCTGAGTAATGTATGGCAGTATGTATTCGATCGTCTAGAATTTGCAACAGTTTTTTGAAAAATCAATATCTAACAAGAAAATCCTAGGAAGGGCTTTATAACTTTCGGCATTTTCTTTCTTCTCTGTATGGGTAATGTGCAGAGCAGAAGAGTAAATATTTGAGGGATTGTTTCAGAGAATCGGACAATTCACCTTTGACTACAACAAGCGAAACGATGAAAGTGACCATAAAATTTGACTCAGATGTTCCACTAGGAAGTATCGCATTACCAACCAACGAGAATGTTGAGAGCTTTACTGTCAAAATCAAACTAGCTAGCGGGGACGTAATACCTATTAAAGACGGAGAGGTTTGTATGATTAATTCATGTAGTTAATCTGCAAAATGTATAAATCGCCCTCCCGTGTTCTGTTCGTTTTTTATCGAGAAAAGACATGCAAAAAAACATTTCTTTAACCACACATGTTTCTGGATTCATGATCGAGATTAATGACAAAGAAAACCATCGTAAAATAAAGATGAAACCATTCAAAATCATTAATACACACAGGAATGATTTGACGAGCCCTTTGAAACTTCTTTAGCAAAAAATGTTTTTCTATGCAAAGTCATGCATATGCCTATGGTTGCTTTTAGGTGACATGAAAGGTGCTATGTTTTCCAAAAGTAACTCACTTCCTTTCACGGCGCAGAAACAGCCAGAAGTAAACAATTTGTGTGTTGAAATTAATTTAAATTATTTCAATTTTAAGTATGGAGAAAATTGTGGAATTGGAAATGTTTTAGTGTACTGTTATTCAAAGGTATTCGCAGGAAAAACATGAATTTCAAATTCGGTTAAAAGTTTCCTGGTCGCTTAATCTTTTGTTTTATTTATTTTTTTTTTATCAGAGTTTACAATCCAGTATTCTCCCAGCGACTAACATTTTAGCAGACCAAAAGTACTAATTGATTGTCATTTTCACAAAAGCGCTCTTACTTTCAAATACAACTGTATACATTTTAAACCCCACATCGCTTAACCGTTGGTCACTACTTGGACTTTAAAGATAAAGAAATAAATATTGGCATACAAGTCATGAGAAAAGAGGATAATTTGGCGAATGATCACATGTCTTCCATTTTGACATACGTCAAAGTCATTTTACTTAGAGTGGTAACATTTAGAATCTGCATTAACTAAAGAGGTATTTTGGTTTGGGTTTGGACCCCTGAAATATGATGAGATGGTATTTTACAAAGGATGCAGAAATGACCCTAAGAAATGAATTTTAAGGAACAGATGATACTGCGCAAGCTGTACACTTCCAGATCAAGGGTGATGCCTATGTAAAAAAATAAAGATGCCTATGTAAAAAAATAAATTGATCGGTATCTTAAAAGACAGAGTTTCAATGAGTTGTAAAAGGTCAAAAACGCTTCTTAACTTCCAGTTGCACATTTAAACTCCAAAAGTTTGAAGTGATGATTTTTGAGCGTGTTTTATACTAATATTTGATTATTCTTTTCACTTTTAACCATTCAGGAGTTTCAACCGGATGATAAAGTACTTTTGCCAGTGAACAAAGATATTAGATCCATTGTGATAAGAATAGAGAAAAAGCCTAGAAAATACAACATGCAGGTCACGGTGGAATTGAAGGGCTGTTTTGAAGGCAAGTTCATATTCCCTTGTTATTCCTAGTACTGCAAGGAAATACCATGACAAACCTCAAAACACTTCTTATAAAATCGAATCACGACAACAAAGGATGATATCATTTTCCTGTAACGGTTATTTTTTAAAACAGTATTTGCTGAATTACAGAAATGAAGTTAACTCTTTACCAAACAACAAAATTCTAGACAGGTTTAGAGTTAAAGCACTTGCAGACGACAAAATAAAGTTAACCCAAAAATTGAAATTTGTTTCAAGCAAAGCAGGAAACATTGCGGGATAAGGAGAAACTGCTGGTTACCAGCATTTTCTCCTTTTTCCACAATGTTTTTAAAAGGCTTCTATCTCATTCTCGTGAAAACCAGTGATTGTTTGGCAAAGGGTTAATCGGTGATATTGCCTTGACTATTCTTCTAGTTGTGACATTCTAATGGATTTGTACAGAAAATCTGCTAACTGTTATAAAATTGGGCTGAACCAAATACAGTACTGGACATCATCCATACGGATGCATGCACACTCATTTTAAATTTAGAATAGCTGGTCTGTAGAGTGTTATCTATTTGTCCTGAACTAAATACTCTTCTACACGCTTGGGCTTTATACATTCTACTTTGAGTTTAAAGCAGTAAAGGGCGACCTGGCTTTTTTGCACTGTCGTTTATTTAGTTCTAAATGTGCAGATACATTCCTATATCTTATACCTGTCATCCGAAGAGCTCGTCAGATTAATATCTTTATTTCCTCATTAAGACAAAAGGGTAAGTTGCTTATTAAATGCAATTATTCTAAGTAGATATGGTATATCAAGTGAATCTTCAAAGGACAATAATTAAGAAATGTCAAGTAAGCGATAACGTATATAAACTAGCAAACAGTAATATTTGTATTAATAATTATAATAATATATTGATAAAAATAAATGAATAGATCGGAAAAATAAGTAAAAGAATGGATTTTGAATTGCAGAAGAAACAACAGTGGCCTCCACAAGTCCATCTTCATCATCTTACTACAGCTCGAGTACATCATACTACTCTTCAAGCAGTTCATCAACAGGGGCTCCAACATACAGTTCCCCCACACCAAGTGTCTCAACAAGCCCGAGTTATTCCTCCAGTGCAACAACAGGCTCACCGACTGTAACATATAGCTCAAGTACTTCGGAATCCATTGCTCCCAGTACCTACTCATCTTCTTCCCTTAGTTCGAGTTCTTCTTCTTATTCTTCAAGCAGCCCGACGACAGGGGTCCCGACCTACAGCTCCTCGTCATCTGGGGTCTCAACCAGTTACTCCTCCAGTGAATCAACTAGTTCACCAATAGTAACATATAGCTCAAGTACCTCGGAATCCATTGCTCCCAGCACGTACTCATCGTCTTCCACAAGTTCGAGTTCTCCATATTATTCTTCAAGCAGCCCATCGACAGAGGTTCCGACCTACAGCTCCTCTTCAACTGGAGTGTCAACAAGTTACTCGTCCAGTGAATCAACCACTTCACCAATAATGACATATAGCTCAAGTTCTTCTGTATCCACTTCTCCAGGCACTTATTCATCCCCTTCCTCAAGTGTTGAATCAAGTTCGACCTATTACTCTTCTCCTGGAGTGAGCACAACACCAAGTGTGACATCTTCCTATTCAAGTACAGAGAGCACTTTGTCTTCTACCTATTCGTCAGAAGGTAGGAATTTGTTGTTGTTGTTGTTGAACATAAAACAAAACAAAACAGTAAAAAGCAAGGCAGTTGGTTTAATGTTTTCATGTAGATTATAATCCTGAATTTCAAACAGTTGTTTCGATAAATTACACTCAAGGACCGTGTACTGAATAATAATGTAGAGACACACCTATGGTTGTAAGACATAAGGTCAATTATTGCCTTAGATCCAAAGGAGTAAATGGCTTTGGGTAAGTAATGAATTACTTTTTAAGACAAGGTTGAAGTCACACAAGTATGCTACTAATTTCATTTTTTATTCTTAACAGCAACTGAGACTACAACACCTACTATTGGAACTACATCAATGTCAAGTGCAAGTGTTACTACAAAGTGTGAATTAACAGACGGAATGGCCAATCCAACGTTTATTCAAGACAGGCAAATCAATATCGAAACCGATGATAAAGCAATGGGAAGTATTCGGTAAATGGAACTTCACGTTCAATTATATACATTTGACTTTTTTTTTCGTACACTTTCTTTTCTGCGCAGAAGTAGTATATTTAGTCTGAGTAATGTATGGCAGTATGTATTCGATCGTCTAGCATTTGCAACAGTTTTTTGAAAAATCAATATCTAACAAGAAAATCCTAGGAAGGGCTTTATAACTTTCGGCATTTTCTTTCTTCTCTGTATGGGTAATGTGCAGAGCAGAAGAGTAAATATTTGAGGGACTGTTTCAGAGAATCGGACAATTCACCTTTGACTACAACAAGCGAAACGATGAAAGTGACCATAAAATTTGACTCAGATGTTCCACTAGGAAGTATCGCATTACCAACCAACGAGAATGTTGAGAGCTTTACTGTCAAAATCAAACTAGCTAGCGGGGACGTAATACCTATTAAAGACGGAGAGGTTTGTATGATTAATTCATGTAGTTAATCTGCAAAATGTATAAATCGCCCTCCCGTGTTCTGTTCGTTTTTTATCGAGAAAAGACATGCAAAAAAACATTTCTTTAACCACACATGTTTCTGGATTCATGATCGAGATTAATGACAAAGAAAACCATCGTAAAATAAAGATGAAACCATTCAAAATCATTAATACACACAGGAATGATTTGACGAGCCCTTTGAAACTTCTTTAGCAAAAAATGTTTTTCTATGCAAAGTCATGCATATGCCTATGGTTGCTTTTAGGTGACATGAAAGGTGCTATGTTTTCCAAAAGTAACTCACTTCCTTTCACGGCGCAGAAACAGCCAGAAGTAAACAATTTGTGTGTTGAAATTAATTTAAATTATTTCAATTTTAAGTATGGAGAAAATTGTGGAATTGGAAATGTTTTAGTGTACTGTTATTCAAAGGTATTCGCAGGAAAAACATGAATTTCAAATTCGGTTAAAAGTTTCCTGGTCGCTTAATCTTTTGTTTTATTTTTTTTTTTTTTTATCAGAGTTTACAATCCAGTATTCTCCCAGCGACTAACATTTTAGCAGACCAAAAGTACTAATTGATTGTCATTTTCACAAAAGCGCTCTTACTTTCAAATACAACTGTATACATTTTAAACCCCACATCGCTTAACCGTTGGTCACTACTTGGACTTTAAAGATAAAGAAATAAATATTGGCATACAAGTCATGAGAAAAGAGGATAATTTGGCGAATGATCACATGTCTTCCATTTTGACATACGTCAAAGTCATTTTACTTAGAGTGGTAACATTTAGAATCTGCATTAACTAAAGAGGTATTTTGGTTTGGGTTTGGACCCCTGAAATATGATGAGATGGTATTTTACAAAGGATGCAGAAATGACCCTAAGAAATGAATTTTAAGGAACAGATGATACTGCGCAAGCTGTACACTTCCAGATCAAGGGTGATGCCTATGTAAAAAAATAAAGATGCCTATGTAAAAAAATAAATTGATCGGTATCTTAAAAGACAGAGTTTCAATGAGTTGTAAAAGGTCAAAAACGCTTCTTAACTTCCAGTTGCACATTTAAACTCCAAAAGTTTGAAGTGATGATTTTTGAGCGTGTTTTATACTAATATTTGATTATTCTTTTCACTTTTAACCATTCAGGAGTTTCAACCGGATGATAAAGTACTTTTGCCAGTGAACAAAGATATTAGATCCATTGTGATAAGAATAGAGAAAAAGCCTAGAAAATACAACATGCAGGTCACGGTGGAATTGAAGGGCTGTTTTGAAGGCAAGTTCATATTCCCTTGTTATTCCTAGTACTGCAAGGAAATACCATGACAAACCTCAAAACACTTCTTATAAAATCGAATCACGACAACAAAGGATGATATCATTTTCCTGTAACGGTTATTTTTTAAAACAGTATTTGCTGAATTACAGAAATGAAGTTAACTCTTTACCAAACAACAAAATTCTAGACAGGTTTAGAGTTAAAGCACTTGCAGACGACAAAATAAAGTTAACCCAAAAATTGAAATTTGTTTCAAGCAAAGCAGGAAACATTGCGGGATAAGGAGAAACTGCTGGTTACCAGCATTTTCTCCTTTTTCCACAATGTTTTTAAAAGGCTTCTATCTCATTCTCGTGAAAACCAGTGATTGTTTGGCAAAGGGTTAATCGGTGATATTGCCTTGACTATTCTTCTAGTTGTGACATTCTAATGGATTTGTACAGAAAATCTGCTAACTGTTATAAAATTGGGCTGAACCAAATACAGTACTGGACATCATCCATACGGATGCATGCACACTCATTTTAAATTTAGAATAGCTGGTCTGTAGAGTGTTATCTATTTGTCCTGAACTAAATACTCTTCTACACGCTTGGGCTTTATACATTCTACTTTGAGTTTAAAGCAGTAAAGGGCGACCTGGCTTTTTTGCACTGTCGTTTATTTAGTTCTAAATGTGCAGATACATTCCTATATCTTATACCTGTCATCCGAAGAGCTCGTCAGATTAATATCTTTATTTCCTCATTAAGACAAAAGGGTAAGTTGCTTATTAAATGCAATTATTCTAAGTAGATATGGTATATCAAGTGAATCTTCAAAGGACAATAATTAAGAAATGTCAAGTAAGCGATAACGTATATAAACTAGCAAACAGTAATATTTGTATTAATAATTATAATAATATATTGATAAAAATAAATGAATAGATCGGAAAAATAAGTAAAAGAATGGATTTTGAATTGCAGAAGAAACAACAGTGGCCTCCACAAGTCCATCTTCATCATCTTACTACAGCTCGAGTACATCATACTACTCTTCAAGCAGTCCATCAACAGGGGCTCCAACATACAGTTCCCCCACACCAAGTGTCTCAACAAGCCCGAGTTATTCCTCCAGTGCAACAACAGGCTCACCGACTGTAACATATAGCTCAAGTACTTCGGAATCCATTGCTCCCAGTACCTACTCATCTTCTTCCCTTAGTTCGAGTTCTTCTTCTTATTCTTCAAGCAGCCCGACGACAGGGGTCCCGACCTACAGCTCCTCGTCATCTGGGGTCTCAACCAGTTACTCCTCCAGTGAATCAACTAGTTCACCAATAGTAACATATAGCTTAAGTACCTCGGAATCCATTGCTCCCAGCACGTACTCATCGTCTTCCACAAGTTCGAGTTCTCCATATTATTCTTCAAGCAGCCCATCGACAGAGGTTCCGACCTACAGCTCCTCTTCAACTGGAGTGTCAACAAGTTACTCGTCCAGTGAATCAACCACTTCACCAATAATGACATATAGCTCAAGTTCTTCTGTATCCACTTCTCCAGGCACTTATTCATCCCCTTCCTCAAGTGTTGAATCAAGTTCGACCTATTACTCTTCTCCTGGAGTGAGCACAACACCAAGTGTGACATCTTCCTATTCAAGTACAGAGAGCACTTTGTCTTCTACCTATTCGTCAGAAGGTAGGAATTTGTTGTTGTTGTTGTTGAACATAAAACAAAACAAAACAGTAAAAAGCAAGGCAGTTGGTTTAATGTTTTCATGTAGATTATAATCCTGAATTTCAAACAGTTGTTTCGATAAATTACACTCAAGGACCGTGTACTGAATAATAATGTAGAGACACACCTATGGTTGTAAGACATAAGGTCAATTATTGCCTTAGATCCAAAGGAGTAAATGGCTTTGGGTAAGTAATGAATTACTTTTTAAGACAAGGTTGAAGTCACACAAGTATGCTACTAATTTCATTTTTTATTCTTAACAGCAACTGAGACTACAACACCTACTATTGGAACTACATCAATGTCAAGTGCAAGTGTTACTACAAAGTGTGAATTAACAGACGGAATGGCCAATCCAACGTTTATTCAAGACAGGCAAATCAATATCGAAACCGATGATAAAGCAATGGGAAGTATTCGGTAAATGGAACTTCACGTTCAATTATATACATTTGACTTTTTTTTTCGTACACTTTCTTTTCTGCGCAGAAGTAGTATATTTAGTCTGAGTAATGTATGGCAGTATGTATTCGATCGTCTAGCATTTGCAACAGTTTTTTGAAAAATCAATATCTAACAAGAAAATCCTAGGAAGGGCTTTATAACTTTCGGCATTTTCTTTCTTCTCTGTATGGGTAATGTGCAGAGCAGAAGAGTAAATATTTGAGGGACTGTTTCAGAGAATCGGACAATTCACCTTTGACTACAACAAGCGAAACGATGAAAGTGACCATAAAATTTGACTCAGATGTTCCACTAGGAAGTATCGCATTACCAACCAACGAAAATGTTGAGAGCTTTACTGTCAAAATCAAACTAGCTAGCGGGGACGTAATACCTATTAAAGACGGAGAGGTTTGTATGATTAATTCATGTAGTTAATCTGCAAAATGTATAAATCGCCCTCCCGTGTTCTGTTCGTTTTTTATCGAGAAAAGACATGCAAAAAAACATTTCTTTAACCACACATGTTTCTGGATTCATGATCGAGATTAATGACAAAGAAAACCATCGTAAAATAAAGATGAAACCATTCAAAATCATTAATACACACAGGAATGATTTGACGAGCCCTTTGAAACTTCTTTAGCAAAAAATGTTTTTCTATGCAAAGTCATGCATATGCCTATGGTTGCTTTTAGGTGACATGAAAGGTGCTATGTTTTCCAAAAGTAACTCACTTCCTTTCACGGAGCAGAAACAGCCAGAAGTAAACAATTTGTGTGTTGAAATTAATTTAAATTATTTCAATTTTAAGTATGGAGAAAATTGTGGAATTGGAAATGTTTTAGTGTACTGTTATTCAAAGGTATTCGCAGGAAAAACATGAATTTCAAATTCGGTTAAAAGTTTCCTGGTCGCTTAATCTTTTGTTTTATTTATTTTTTTTTTATCAGAGTTTACAATCCAGTATTCTCCCAGCGACTAACATTTTAGCAGACCAAAAGTACTAATTGATTGTCATTTTCACAAAAGCGCTCTTACTTTCAAATACAACTGTATACATTTTAAACCCCACATCGCTTAACCGTTGGTCACTACTTGGACTTTAAAGATAAAGAAATAAATATTGGCATACAAGTCATGAGAAAAGAGGATAATTTGGCGAATGATCACATGTCTTCCATTTTGACATACGTCAAAGTCATTTTACTTAGAGTGGTAACATTTAGAATCTGCATTAACTAAAGAGGTATTTTGGTTTGGGTTTGGACCCCTGAAATATGATGAGATGGTATTTTACAAAGGATGCAGAAATGACCCTAAGAAATGAATTTTAAGGAACAGATGATACTGCGCAAGCTGTACACTTCCAGATCAAGGGTGATGCCTATGTAAAAAAATAAAGATGCCTATGTAAAAAAATAAATTGATCGGTATCTTAAAAGACAGAGTTTCAATGAGTTGTAAAAGGTCAAAAACGCTTCTTAACTTCCAGTTGCACATTTAAACTCCAAAAGTTTGAAGTGATGATTTTTGAGCGTGTTTTATACTAATATTTGATTATTCTTTTCACTTTTAACCATTCAGGAGTTTCAACCGGATGATAAAGTACTTTTGCCAGTGAACAAAGATATTAGATCCATTGTGATAAGAATAGAGAAAAAGCCTAGAAAATACAACATGCAGGTCACGGTGGAATTGAAGGGCTGTTTTGAAGGCAAGTTCATATTCCCTTGTTATTCCTAGTACTGCAAGGAAATACCATGACAAACCTCAAAACACTTCTTATAAAATCGAATCACGACAACAAAGGATGATATCATTTTCCTGTAACGGTTATTTTTTAAAACAGTATTTGCTGAATTACAGAAATGAAGTTAACTCTTTACCAAACAACAAAATTCTAGACAGGTTTAGAGTTAAAGCACTTGCAGACGACAAAATAAAGTTAACCCAAAAATTGAAATTTGTTTCAAGCAAAGCAGGAAACATTGCGGGATAAGGAGAAACTGCTGGTTACCAGCATTTTCTCCTTTTTCCACAATGTTTTTAAAAGGCTTCTATCTCATTCTCGTGAAAACCAGTGATTGTTTGGCAAAGGGTTAATCGGTGATATTGCCTTGACTATTCTTCTAGTTGTGACATTCTAATGGATTTGTACAGAAAATCTGCTAACTGTTATAAAATTGGGCTGAACCAAATACAGTACTGGACATCATCCATACGGATGCATGCACACTCATTTTAAATTTAGAATAGCTGGTCTGTAGAGTGTTATCTATTTGTCCTGAACTAAATACTCTTCTACACGCTTGGGCTTTATACATTCTACTTTGAGTTTAAAGCAGTAAAGGGCGACCTGGCTTTTTTGCACTGTCGTTTATTTAGTTCTAAATGTGCAGATACATTCCTATATCTTATACCTGTCATCCGAAGAGCTCGTCAGATTAATATCTTTATTTCCTCATTAAGACAAAAGGGTAAGTTGCTTATTAAATGCAATTATTCTAAGTAGATATGGTATATCAAGTGAATCTTCAAAGGACAATAATTAAGAAATGTCAAGTAAGCGATAACGTATATAAACTAGCAAACAGTAATATTTGTATTAATAATTATAATAATATATTGATAAAAATAAATGAATAGATCGGAAAAATAAGTAAAAGAATGGATTTTGAATTGCAGAAGAAACAACAGTGGCCTCCACAAGTCCATCTTCATCATCTTACTACAGCTCGAGTACATCATACTACTCTTCAAGCAGTTCATCAACAGGGGCTCCAACATACAGTTCCCCCACACCAAGTGTCTCAACAAGCCCGAGTTATTCCTCCAGTGCAACAACAGGCTCACCGACTGTAACATATAGCTCAAGTACTTCGGAATCCATTGCTCCCAGTACCTACTCATCTTCTTCCCTTAGTTCGAGTTCTTCTTCTTATTCTTCAAGCAGCCCGACGACAGGGGTCCCGACCTACAGCTCCTCGTCATCTGGGGTCTCAACCAGTTACTCCTCCAGTGAATCAACTAGTTCACCAATAGTAACATATAGCTCAAGTACCTCGGAATCCATTGCTCCCAGCACGTACTCATCGTCTTCCACAAGTTCGAGTTCTCCATATTATTCTTCAAGCAGCCCATCGACAGAGGTTCCGACCTACAGCTCCTCTTCAACTGGAGTGTCAACAAGTTACTCGTCCAGTGAATCAAACACTTCACCAATAATGACATATAGCTCAAGTTCTTCTGTATCCACTTCTCCAGGCACTTATTCATCCCCTTCCTCAAGTGTTGAATCAAGTTCGACCTATTACTCTTCTCCTGGAGTGAGCACAACACCAAGTGTGACATCTTCCTATTCAAGTACAGAGAGCACTTTGTCTTCTACCTATTCGTCAGAAGGTAGGAATTTGTTGTTGTTGTTGTTGAACATAAAACAAAACAAAACAGTAAAAAGCAAGGCAGTTGGTTTAATGTTTTCATGTAGATTATAATCCTGAATTTCAAACAGTTGTTTCGATAAAGTACACTCTATGACCGTGTACTGAATAATAATGTAGAGACACACCTATGGTTGTAAGACATAAGGTCAATTATTGCCTTAGATCCAAAGGAGTAAATGGCTTTGGGTAAGTAATGAATTACTTTTTAAGACAAGGTTGAAGTCACACAAGTATGCTACTAATTTCATTTTTTATTCTTAACAGCAACTGAGACTACAACACCTACTATTGGAACTACATCAATGTCAAGTGCAAGTGTTACTACAAAGTGTGAATTAACAGACGGAATGGCCAATCCAACGTTTATTCAAGACAGGCAAATCAATATCGAAACCGATGATAAAGCAATGGGAAGTATTCGGTAAATGGAACTTCACGTTCAATTATATTCATTTGACTTTTTTTTCGTACACTTTCTTTTCTGCGCAGAAGTAGTACATTTAGACTGATTAATGTATGGCAGTATGTATTCGATCGTCTAGAATTTGCAACAGGTTTTGAAAAATCAATATCTAACAAGAAAATCCTAGGAAGGGCTTTATAACTTTTCGACATTTTCTTTCTTCTGTGTATGGGTAATGTGGAGAGCAGACGAGTAAATATTTGATGTATTGTTTCAGAGAATCGGACAAATCACCTTTGACTACAACAAGCGAAACGATGGAAGTCACCATAAAATTTGACTCATATATTCCGCTAGGAAGTATCGCATTACCAACCAACGAGAATGTTGAGAGTTTTACTGTCAAAATCAAACTAGCTAGCGGGGACGTAATACCTATTAAAGACGGAGAGGTTTGTATGATTAATTTATGTAGTTAATCTGCCAGATGCATAAATCCACCCTCCCGTGGTCTGTTCGTTTTTTATCGAGAAAAGACATGCAAAAAAACTTTCTTTAACCACACATGTTTCTGGATTCAAGATAAAACCATCGTAAAATAAAGATGAAAACATTCAAAATCATTAAAACACACAGGAATGATTTGACGAGCCCTTTGAAACTTCTTTAGCAAAAAATGTTTTGGTATGCAAAGTCACGCATATGCTATGGTTGCTTTTAGCTGACATGAAAGGTGCTATGTTTTCCAAAAGTTACTCACTTCCTTTCAAGGTGCAGAAGCAGCCAGAAGTAAACAATTTGTGCGTTGAAATTAATTAAAATTATTTTATTTTTAAGTACGGAGTTGAACTTGTTTTAGTGTACGGTTTTTCAAAGTTATTCTCTGGAAGAAAACTGAATTTTAAACTCGGTCGCTTTATCTTTTGTTCTATCATTTTTTTACCTGAGTTTAAAATCCAGTATTCTCCCAGCGACAAACATTTTAGTAGACCAAAAAGTACTAATTGATTGTCATTTTTTTACAAAAGCGTTCTTACTTTTAAATGCAACCGGTTAATCTTGAATGCATTTTAAACCCCACATTGCTTACTGTTGGTCACTACTTGGACTTTATACTAATATTTGATCATTCTTTTCACTTTTAACCATTCAGGAGTTTCAACCGGATGATATAGTAATTTTACCAGTGAACAAAGATATTAGATCCGTTGTGATAAGAATAGAGAAAAAACCTAGAAAATACAACATGCAGGTCACGGTGGAATTGAAGGGCTGTTTTGAAGGCAAGTATTCTAGAGGTTTAGATAATCAATTTCCTATAACTGCAAGGCGATACTAGAGCAATGCTGTTAAGACATCATATAAAATGAAATTATTACAACAAGGGGGTGAAAAAATTTTCTATCAGTAGATATTCTTCAAAATAGTAGATACGTCATCTGAAAATGTGCAAGGCGAATGAGGGATGTTTGTTTAACGCATTACCACACAATCCCTATTTTTGACTACCCTGAGAAAGGCGCCTTTAGAAAACATTGTGGGTAACCAGCATTTTCTCCTTTTCTCACAATGTTTTCTATCCTTCACAAAACAAATTTCAAATTTTCAGTCACTTTTATTTTGTCGTCTGCAAATGCTTTCGATTTGGACAAGCAAAAAATTTTGTCGTTTGGTAATGAGTTAAGTTACCTTAAGTTTAAGCTAATCGGTGCCAGTTGACCTGTTCCGTGAACATGATAACCGTGACCAAACTTACTGTAGTGTTGTGTGCGTGGTCGTGAAGTAGAGCGTCGGCCTCATAATCTAAAGGTCCTGAGTTCGATACCCGGGAGCGGGTTTCAACTTTGGGATTTTTCAATGGCCCACACATTCGGCACGAGTACTAGTGTAGTTCATCTTTAGTTGTGAATGTGTTTATCTACTTGACCTAAAGCAAATACTTTTATAAACGCTTTTGCTGTATTTATTCTACCTTTAGTTTTAGACATTACACCCTACAAAATATGCATTTCTAAATGTATATATACAGTCCTAACTATAGTATTCTTGTCAGAAATAAACAGCGTCAGGTGGATGGATCAAATTGCTACCCTTTGAGTAGTAATAAAATAACATTTACTCTTCATCATGCTTGGTAGAATAATTTTGACTGTAATTGTCCTAAATAACTTGACTATTTTATACATATTTATGCACACGAATGACATGTGATTATCTTTTTTTATCTTTCTTTATACCATACCATTTATAGCCTAATATTTTTCGACAGAATCCGCTTTTCAGGACTTTGAGGAGTTGCTGTTAGGCATTCTCCTAAATATTATACCTTCCTTAAGTAACCCTATAGAAATTATCCTTATTTCCTTAATTTTATGAGAAAGAGATTGGTTGCTTATCAGCTGCAACTTTTTTTCTTTTTTCTTTTTCTTTTGATCTTTTTATTTCATTTTTCAGTGAAACTACGTTTACACCTAGCACCTAAAGTAACGACAAGGAATGTATTCTGCATTCGTTGGTTTCATTTTTTTTAATCATCAATACCCTAATTCTATCATAAATACCTTAAGGGTATTAAGCAATAAGTTATATACAGTATTAAAGTCACAGTAAAGTTTGAATGTTAGAAGGCCTATTTGTAAAATAGAAATAAATTTCATTTTTATCATGTAAAAATATGGCGATTGTTATGACTTGCATGAAATGTAAAGGTACAATTGGTAAAAAATCGAATAAATGGCAGAAAAAAGAATTTTGAAGGTAGAACAATTCCTACCAGGCCGTATTTTGATCGTAAATTTCCGCACTGACGTAATAATGACGTAAACACCATGTCATCTCTCAATACGTTCATACAAAACGTACATTCATTTAAACGTTTTGTCCCTGTTCTAAGTTTATCGACATCGAAAAACGTAAGTTTATCGACATTGTAAACAAAACGACGATACAGGCTGACAAATACTTATTCAATTATCATCGATACAGGAAGAGTTTATTACATCTACATATAAATAGAAAAGCAGGTTCAGAATGAACAATCTTGCTCACCGACGACATACTAGACTATTTAACTCTTTACAACTCAAGAAAATTTTAGACTGGTCCAAATTTAAAGCATTTGCAGACGACAAAATAAAGGTGACTGAAAAATTGAAATTTGTTCTGGGAAGGATAGAAAACACTGTGGGAAAAGGAGAAAATGCTGGTTATCAATCGATGTAAAATAAATATGTTTAAACTAAAAATGTTCTTAAGAATGGTTGGTTAACACTGACATTATTAGTCCTAGTATCAATATCCATTGTTCTGCAGGTGACTTACAGTTCCCTCCACTGCACTTTAGCTCAAAGTTGTTCTAATGATAACCGCTATAATTTTCAAAGTTGTTCTAATGACAACGGCTATGATTTTCAACGTTGTTCTAATGACAACGGCTATGATTTTCAACGTTGTTCTAATGACAACGGCTATGATTTTCAACGTTGTTCTAATGATAACGGCTATAATTCAAACCCGAAACATCAAAATTCAGCATCAAACGACTCTAAAATAGAAGCTTGTTGAAAACATTGTATAGAAAGGAGAAAATTCTTGTCACCAGCATTTTTGCCTTATTGCAGAAATGTTTCCAGTCTAATAAAGCCAGATATCATAACTCGCGTCATGTTTCGTATGAGGTTCGTAAATGCTTTCAGTTTGGTCGATTCCAAAATTCTGTCCTTTGGTAAAGCGTCAAATGATACGAATGAAAATTACCGGTATTTCATACAAAGAATTACTTTCGCTGACATCGAGCCTGTAAGTTATAAATGGCTTACAACACGCAAAAAGGGGCATTCGGACATTTGCGTAAAATGTCGTCTCGGATCAACCTGCACAGTCCGCATAGACTAATCCGAGACGGCACTTTCCGTTTTCATGAATTTTCTGTTTATCGCAAGTCTACTGAAGGACAAAATGCAATGTAGTCGTAAAGTGCCGTCTCGGATTAGCCTGCGCGGACTGCGCAGGCTAATCCGAGACGACACTTTTTAAGCAAATGTCCGAATGTCCCTTTTTCCGTGTTGCAAGCCATATAGCATTCGTTTTTATGCATATTTTTATGAGCCTATAGCTTGGAAAATAGAAAACAGGCAGTCTTTACTCAAATGAAATAAAATATTTTCTCTTGTTTTTTGTTTTAGAGATACTCAAAAGTACCTATAAGAGTCCCACATTGACAACATCACCTTTCAGTTCGAGTTCCACACCTGGTAAGAAAAGAATCGTTTTATTTGGGAAACTTAAATGAAAAATTGTTTTATTTTTTGGGGAAAAAATGGAAAAAATGCCATTACACACCTTTAACCCTTTCCCAAACAATCCCTGGTTTTTACGAGTCAGGAATAGAAGCCTTTTGAAAACATTGTGGGAAAAGGAGAAAATGCTGGTAACCAGCATTTTCTCCTTTTCCCATAATGTTTTTTGCCATGTCATATACAAAAATAATCTTTTTAGCAGCTGTTAATTTGTCACCTGCAAAATGCTAAATCAATTTGGTCTGGTCCAAAATTTGCTGTTTGAGAAAGGATTAAGTGTATCTTATTTGATGAACTCTATACAAAACCGTATATGTGTAGGATATATATGTGATTTAGATAAGATATAACAAGAGCCTGGAAAAGAATAAATTGCCAATGAAACTGATGTGGCCAGGATTCTTTTGCTTTCGAATATATCGTTTTAAACAATTTATGTCATAATCTTGATAAACTATTCTAAGACAAAGACAAATTGCTTTATCTAGGAACTTTTTCTTTTGTTTCGAAATGTTTACTTATACCTATACATAGAGACATCAATAGAATTAATTTGCGATCTTTCATAGGGATTTTTCTACATCAGCTGCATATTTGTTTTAGCACCTTGATAATTCATTCACATTTCATCAGTTTAAAGGGCAAATCAACAAGTTTCTGATATGATTAATTTTGAAATCTACATCTATCAAATGGCAACCTGGTAATATTATAATTTGAAAAAAAAAATTAGTAAAAGTACTTTTTTTCCAATTTATATTTTTGCTTATTAGTTTTTCTTGCATCGCTTACCTCCCTTACTTATTGTAGCGCACCTTGATCTGTGACGTCATAGGAGCGTTTGTTTCAATATGGACCTTGTTTCAGATAGTAAAATGAGCGATATTTAAGACGAAGGAATACACGATTCTAGGCCGGTAAGGCCGTACATGTACCACCAAGTTTTTAATGAAACTTAATAGTTTCTGATGATGAGGATAAAAGTAAAAATTCGCCCACCAATGGCGAAAATAACGATGTTATGCCGGACTTTTGAACAGCGTGATGAGTATCACGCCTACATGTATTAGGCTACGGGGCGAACGTCGCTTACAGAAATATTATTCGATACATGATAAAATTAAGTGTACGGCATAAGCTTTGTTTCACTTGAAGTATTTTCAGTAGATTTACGGGTGGCATTAATAATAATAATAATAAAAAAAAAAAGACGGTTTCAAGACAGTTCCACGACTACACAGTTCCCCGACACTTTTAAAGACATTTCTCCTACACTTTAGTTTCATGTCAAATAACCGATTTCTTGACTTTTACGATTGATAATCGTGAAATGTTAGTTCTAACTATTTGTTGATGGATTCTATATTTGTACCTTGTAAAGAATTCTGTAAACATTGACAGGTACAAAATTCGTTCTCTCATGGGTGAAGGGTTACACAATTAATCGCGATTTTCGTGAGAATAAGAATAGTTTGAAATGCTGTTAACTAGCGTGAAATTTGAGAAAATAATATGTTCCGAGATCGTTAAGACAATCATCAAAATTATTTTATATTCTGGGTAACCACGTTTGTATCAATTTATCCTTTATGCTGTCTTCGGGGTCGTAAAAATTATGGATTGATTGGTAAAGGGTTAAATATAAATCCCACACATTGGGCACAAGTTACCAAACATCAAATTTATTGACTCAACCGAATTGAAAGCAATTAGAGTCAACAAATTAAATTTAACTCGCATGTTTGGACTTGTTTTTGATGGGTAAAAAACATTGTAGAAAAAGGAGAAAATGCTGATCAGCAACATTTCTCTTTTACCTATAATGTTTTCGAAAGTTTTTTCTATCTTTACAAGGGTCGTAAAAACAAAAGATTTCTCTCGGTAGCCTGTCTAGAAGACAAAGTATGGAGAGGAACAGGGAAATATCCACAAATCAGAAATGTAAAGATACAGTTCAAAATTTGTTCAAAATGATTGTAAGTTGTCAAATCATTTTTAAGAGTGAAATGTCGAAGAGAAGAAGTGTATGGGATAAAAGCTGTAACAAGGGTTTACTGTCACAAACAAACATTACAGAGTAAAGGGGTGAGATATGCAAATGTTATGTAACCATTTCCTGTATTGTTTCAACTGGCCGGTGATGGATTAACATTTATGACCATGACTAGGGGTAGCCAGATACTGACTTCACCCTTTACCATGCAAACCCTAGGTCCAGTTTCCAATACCCAAAGAAAGAGTGTTTGAAAAACAGTGTGGGAAGAAAAAGATGTTTACTGTTTAAGGGCAAATCCTAATATATTTTGACCATACTGTTTTTTACTCCAATCAGCTGCAAATATTTTTGGTTCACAATTCTTTTGTTGTCTGCAAATGCTTTCAATTTGAACCAGTCTAAAATTTTTGTGTTTGGTGAATGGTCACTTGACCCTTTGTTTTTTTACAACCCTGAGACAGAAACCTTTTGAAAACATTGTGGAAAAGGAAGAAAAAGCTGAAACACTTGAAAGTTAACATCATTTGAACAATCCAGTCTTTGGTACTTGCAAAATCTATGTTATGAATTTGGATGAATATGTTATGTTGTTGCCTTTGAAAACATTGCGAGGGAAAGAGAAAATGCTAAGATTTTCTCCTTTTCCCATAATGTTTTCCATCCTTTCCAAATCAAATTTCATTTCAACTTTTTGATTTAACATTTTTTGTCATGTGCAAATTAACCCTTTACCAAACAATCCCTGGTTTTTACAACCCTGAGATGGAAGCCTTTTTAAAACATTGTGGGAAAAGGAGAAAACGCTGGTAACCAACATTTTCTTCTTATCCTACAATGTTTTCTATCCTGGTGGAAACAAATTTCAATATTTCAATTAGGTTTACTTTGTTTGCAAGTGCTTTTAATTTGGACCATTCTAAAATTTTGTCTCTTGGTAAAGGGTTAAATGTTGAAAACATTTGGGGTAAAAAAGGGAGAAAACGGCACCAATTTCTACTTTGTCCAGAATGTAGATCTAGAAAAGGATAAAATATTACGAAAAACAATTAAAGGAATTACCGACCTTATGTTTGTTTTTCTTTTTGGAGATTGCCATTGCGGAATGTCTGTCTTATGGCCTATCTTATTTCGACTCGGAGTTTCGAACAATGTCGGCACAGCATCAGATTTTAATTGCAGCCTAATATTCCTATAACCAACTTCTTTTACGAGTTTTGGACTTATTAAGAACTGACTGTCCTCGAAGTGTTTCAAACACAATTTGGAATGAACTGATGGCACAAAATCCTCCGTTACTGTCCGGCCACGGTTTAAAGGGTCCTACTAAATACCACAAAGACACCCTAAATACCACAAAGACACACAAAGACGCACAAAGACACCACAAAGACACCACATTAACACACAAAGACACCACAAAGACGTTAAAACATGTAAAAAAAAAGAGTTAGTTTTTTTTAGTTGTTTGCATTATGCTCGGGTGGAAAAATTAATAAATCATGCAAATCACAACTAGGTGTGTTTGGGCATCTGCAGAATAATTTTTGTGTTCTTCTGTTATTTTTTTATACGTGTATACCAAATATTTTCTCAAGTAAACACCATGATGAATGATTGATGATGATGATATCTACTTGCTTGCATATCGCTTGAAAACCTTCTATAAAGTTCAATTATTGCATATTCAAAGGCAAAGTTGACAATTTATCATTAGCCGTTTTCTTTTGATCTTTTTATCTTATTCTGCACTGCAAAATTGTAAGCTATTACAAAACGACAGAATTATCAGACACCTACAGAGTCAAAGTTGGAGACCACAAATCAAGTATTGAAATCATTGAATTAGTTTCTGAATGATAGAGAACAAAAAAAACCTATTTTTTTTTTACATGTTTTAACGTCTTTGTGGTGTCTTTGTGTGTCATTGTGGTGTCTTTGTGCGTTTTTGTGCGTCTTTGTGGTGTCTTTGTGTGTCTTTGTGTGTCTTTGTGGTGTTTAAGGTGTCTTTGTGGTATTTAGTAGGACCGCGGTTTAAACGTTGAATCCATAGTTTCCTCCTTTTGAATTCCTTCAGAAATTTGAACATACTAATTCTATATGTTCCTGATTCGACGTTGAAGCCATAGGCTGCACAATTTACTATTTTTTCGGCTGAATTCTATGTTAATACTCAGATATCTGCGTATAATCATCAGCGTTCCTACTTATTTCTACTGACTGTAAACACAGGCTTACTCGACTATGACGTCACACAGGTACGGGAGATAAGCGAATCAGGGGAAGTAAGCCATGCACCATTTTTGGGGCCGTATATCAGCATGACAATTCGAGCGTGATTTATGGCATGTTACAGAGTGGTATTTATGAAAACTGATGGACACGTGTTTACTAACATCATTTGCAGCTGATTGGAGCAAAAAAACAGTATGGTCAAAAAATCTTAGGATTTGCCCTTTAAATAAACTCTACTTAATCTTTGCATATTGTACGTCTACATTTGCACATTTCTGAAACAAAAAAAAGCCTTGGAAGAAATGTCCATCAACATAGAAGTGCTATTACAGGCTCCTGCACGTAGTATTGTGTTTCAATTTTTATAAGAAATAATAAATTTTGTTGCTCCAAGTTTAAAAACTATGTCATCAGATTAGCTACGGTACACATTCATAGGTATTACTGCCTTTCCAGAGGATTTTGGGCCTTGGTTAAAATTCAATATAAGTCACTTGATTAAATTAGTCTACGCATATAATAGCCATTACAGTCAAGTCCACTTTGCATAAATATTTGTTTACCATGTTCAAACCTTGGTCTACCTTACGCTTCATAGTAAAGTAGATTAAAACGTTTCTTGCTTTGTACAATTGATGGCCGTTTTTCCTCAATATTCACGACATGCTTGTAGAAGTTCCTTAACACATTACCACACAATCCCTACTTTAGATGACCTTGAGAAAGAAGCCTTTAGAAAATATTGTGGAAAAAGGAGAAAATGCTGGTAACAAGCATTTTCTCCTTTTACCACAATGTTTTCTACCCTTTCCAAACCAAGTTTCAGTTTTTCAATCACATTCATTTTGTCCTCTGCAAATGCTTTCAATCTGGACCGGTCTAAAGTTTTCTTATGTGGTAAAGAGTTAAAGAGCGTCGTAAAACTGTACCCAATCATGTAGTTTTGAAGCGTTAAATTTCGTTTTACTCAGTTATACATTCTTCATACAAGTAATAGTACTAAACATTTAAGTGTGAAATAATGGAAACAATAAACAAATTTTGGAAATCAAACACTGAAAGAGGGGCTCAAAAGAAATGAACAAAAGGTAGAAAATAAATAATCATGTGAGCTGTTAATATTCAAGATTCTCTTATTCCTAAACAGTTGGAACCACTTCTAGTACCCTAACTACAGGTACAACCTCATCGACGACAACATCTACTGCAGTAACTACCTCGTCTACACCGACAACTCAGACGACATTACCAATCTCATCTTCATCTTTTATCACCAGTACGTCTGGTTGGGTACCAACAACATCATATTTCTTCACGACATCTTCCCCCTTTACAACAACATCTCCAACAAAAGGTGTGTAACTTTTTATTTTTAGCTCACCTGAGCACAACGTGCTCAAGGGGAGCTTTTAGGATCACCCGGTGTCCGTCGTCCGTCAACTTCTCCTAAACTGCTGGGCCAATTTGGACCAAACTTGGCTGGAATGTTCCTTGGGAGGTCCTCTTTAAAAACTGTTCACAGAATTTGATTCCGTCAAAAACTCTGGTTGCCATGGCAACGAAATGGAATTTTTTAGGAAATTCTTTAAAAATCTTCTTCTCTAAAACCGCTCGCCAGATTTTAAAATAACTTCACAGAGATGTTCCTTGGGTGACCCTTTTCAAAATATGTTCGCGAAATTTTGATCCGTCAAGAAACATGGCTCTGGTGAATGGGGGCTTCTTGCACTATACAGAAATGAAGAAATTCTTTAAAATTCTTCTTCTTTGAAACTGCTGGTCAGATTTTGAAATAATTTCTTAGAGATGTTCCTTGGATGACCCTTTCCAAAAATTGTTTGTGAAATTTTGATAGGTCAAGAAACCTGGCTCTGGTGAATGGGGGCTACTTGCGCTATAGGGAAATGAAGAAATTCTTAAAAGTTCTTCTTCTCTTGAACGGCTGGTCAGATTTTGAAATAATTTCACAGAGATGTTCCTTGGTGACCCTTTTCAAAAATTGTTTGTGAAATTTTGATTCATCAAGAAACATGGCTCTGGTGAATGGGGGCTATTTGCACTATAGGGCAATGAAGAAGTTCTTAAAAATTCTTCTTTGAACGGCTTGTCAGATTTCTCGAAAATTTTCACAGAGATATTCCTTGGGTGACCCTTTTCAAAAATTGTTCTTGAAAGTTTGATTCGTCGAGAAACATTGCTCTGGTAAGTTGGGGCTACTTGCACTACATGTATATGGAAATGAAGAAATTCTTGAAAGTTCTTCTTCTCTGAAACTGCTGGTTAGATTTTGAAAGGACTTTTACAGATGACCTTTTAAAAATTGCTTGTCAAAATGATGATTTTGTTTCCAGTGTTTCAATACCTTAAAAAAAAAAGGCTATGGTCCTCTCAAAAATTCAGGTGAGCGATCCAGGGCAATTTTGGCCCTCTTGTTCATTTTATTTCTGTGAAATTTCTTTATCTTTATTTTCATAGAGTTAACCCTTTACTAAACGACAATATTTAAGACTGGTCCAAATTGAAAGCATTTGCAGACGACAAAATAAAAGTGACTGAAAATTTGAAAATTGTTTTGTGAACGGTAGTAAACATTGTGGGAAAAGGAGAAAATGCTGGTTACCAGCATTTTCTCCTTTTCCCCACAATGTTTTCTAAAGGCTTCTTTCTCAGTGGCGTCAAAAGTAGGGACTGTGTGGTAATGGGTTAACTAGTCTAAACTTTGTATTCCTCATATAGATCTGGCCTTTCATCATGATATTATTATGGTTGATTTTTCTAACTGTACAATATCAGCTGTTAAACGAATTTTATGTCATAGTCGTGACTTTATTAGCTTTGTTTTTTTTCGTTAGCTCATTTGTTTGTCCTGCCCTTTTGTTGTGAAAGATATTTGTTCCCCAGCAATCCATTTGTCTACCTTGCTTTTTCATTTCTAACAAGGAAGACACTAATGGAATGAAGGGGATTTATGACTAAAAAGTATAAAGCTAAATTACCTTTCATAAAACAATGTATTTCACGTATATTGTGCTATTGTTATGATGTTATAATCACAATGTACACATGTACAAGTGGGAAATAAAGATACTACCACATAATATTGGAATAGGTTCGCCTTATTGTATTATACATTTATATGTTTTTCATAAACCTCATAGGTCTATGACCTGGTTTTCATTAATAAAGATATAATAAAAAAAAATCAATTTGTTATATTTCTTTTTATCCAACTAGAAACTACAACCGCATACACAACAACGCAAGTAACGACAACGCCACCTACGTATACCACACCGTACTATACGTCAACAACCCCTTATACTCCAAGCGAAACTACATTGGAAACAACCAGCACAATAGGTATGTGGCATCTAGGTCTCGAATGATATTCTGTTAGTCGGTATTTAACTGTTACTGTACTTTTAAATAACATTTACATCAGTAACCATAGTTAACATGATGATGAAATTTCAACTGCATCTGGTTCAGTGTTCTGAATCATCATAGATCAGCATTATTGGTATTACAATTGAAAGATATAGCAAGTGTAATGAGAGAGAGAGAGAATATTGTAGGATTCACATTTGTTTGTCCCGCAGCAATTTAACTGAAGTCTTTCATACAACTAGACTTAAACAATTATGGAAATACAATTATTTCATATACAAGAAAAATGAAAAGCATTAAAACACACCATTTAAATATTTTAACAGAAACCACGACAACCAGCATGGGTATTCCGACAACAACTGCAACGGAGTGTTATGCTCGTGAAGGAATGGATAGTCCTGCTGTCATCAGGCATGTTGATCAACTGCTTTTATCTTAGCACTTGGCAAAACTCGTCTTGTGTTCCTTAGAACGTGTAAACAAACAGACTACGTCTTAAAGATGGTCTTAACCCTTGCCCAAACAATCCCTGGTTTTTACGGGTCAGGAATAGAAGCCTTTTGAAAACATTGTGGGAAAAGGAGAAAATGCTGGTAACCAGCATTTTCTCCTTTTCCCACAGTGTTTTCTACCCTATCATATAGAAAAATCATCTTTTTAGCAACTGTTAGGTTGTCATCTGCAGAATGCTTTCAGTTTGGTGTGCTCCAAAATTTGCCATTTGGGAAAGGGTTAATCAAGATTAGGTGGCAGAGAACGTCTGCTTTTTTTCTGAGAAATGTTTGCCAAAATAACATTGAAACTGCAATGTTTGTTGCCTGATTAAACGGGTTCATTTCATTTATTCAATAAAGTGTATAAGCTTTAACCTCATACACAAAAAATATTCGGACATCTGCAAGTTGAAAGCATCAGCAAACAGAAAGAAAATATGACTTAGGAGGTCGTACATGTCTTTAATTGCGTAGAGAGCATTCTAGAAAAAAGGAGAAAATACTTGTTACCAGCGTTTTCTACTTTTCTCTAGGTGCTTTCAAAAGTTTTCTTTCCCAGTGTCCTTAAAACGTCGAATTGTGCCTTAAAAAGGGGTTAGAATATTAAATTTTACCTTTTGAACTACAGTTAAAAAACCTTTGTAAATTATTAACCCATAAACTGCCAAGCGCGGTTGAGGAACCTAGTGGAAAAGTATAAGACTCGTGACTCGAAGGTTCGAGCTTCACTGGCTAAACACATCAGAGACCATACCTAGTACTGATTTAACCCAAGGAAAAGCAGAAATATTTGGGCTGTTGCCGTGATATGACTGAAATAAACTGCCAAGCGCGGTTGATGAACCTAGTGGAAAAGTATAAGACTCGTGACTCGAAGGTTCGAGCTTCACTGGCTAAACACATCAGAGACCATACCTAGTACTGATTTAACCCAAGGAAAAGCAGGAATATTTGGGCTGTTGCCGTGATATGACTGAAATAATGTTGAAACTGGCGTTAAAAATTACTATTCAATCAATCCAAATAATTCCTTTTGCAAATAGTGTAGATTAAGATCCGAATGCACAGAGTTTGCATTATTTCTATCCATATTGTCAGAATAACTTTGAAATTGCAGTATTTTTTTTTTGTATCGATTTAACCCTTTCCCAAACAATCCCTGGTTTCTACGATCCTTAGATAAAGGCCTTTTGAAACCATTGTAGGAAAAGGAGAAAATGCTGGTGTCTGCAGGAAAAAATATGCACTGAAATTGCAAGGCCTTTTGAGAGAGTCTATCGCTTTTCGTTGTTTTAGTTTTCAACTTTGTTATTCTATTCAGTAAAGTTTTGATATAAACTGTTTTTCCTCCCGGTCATCCCTGTTGGCACTTCTGAAGAACATCAATATTACCAATAACATTGTTGATATGTCGATATACTACTCCTACAATCGGCGTAAAGCGCCAAACTTAAGTGATAAAATTCAAACAAAATATTTGCATAATGATTGATTATTTGTAGGGTGTTTAACGCCGTTTTCAACATTATTTCAGTTATATCGCAAAGGCCGGTGCACCTATCCAAGCTTTTCTGGGATCTCTTTTATCATTACTTTGCACAATTTCATGTCCATGCCACTGGCTGCCTCCGCACATAACCATCGTCGAGACAGTGGTCAGCGGTGGGAGAGATTTTTTTAAATTCTGTCTTGGAAAGAGATTAGCCGAGCCAGGGACCGAACCAACGATTACCTGGGTCCGTATTCACGAGCCTTTCCTAAAAACAGTCTCAGTCTTATTCTTCGGAATTTTTCAGTGTGAAAGTAACAAAACTCCTGACTGGCTAAACCATTTGGTTTAGCCAATCAGAAGTCGTGTTACTTTCACAGTTAGAAAATCTTGAAGAACAAGACAAAGAATATTCTTAAGAATGGTTGGTGAATACGGACGCAGGGCCCGTATTCACCAACCATTCTTAAGAACGTTCTTTGTCTTATTCTCCAGAACTTTCTACATTTGTAAGCAACACAACTTCTGATTGGCTAAACCGAATGGTTTAGTCACTCAGATGTTGTGTTACTTACAAACGTAGGAAATCTTTGAGAATAAGACTAAGAATATTCTCAAGAATGGTTGGTGAATACGGGCCCTGTTCTCAAATCCTGTATGCTACCGACTGAGCAACTGGGGCTCGGCGTCCGTATAATGTGTCAGGTAGGTAATTACTTGTTCAATTCACAGGGATGAAGATATCACAACAAATGACGATACGGTCAGTGTTGACCAGTTGAGGCCATCCAATCCAGCTAGCCCTGCTACAAGTAAAGTTCCAGACTTCACTGTAAACATTACGCTGCCTGGCATTCCTGTGGACAAGATGAAATTTCCAAGAAATGACAACATAAAATTTGTCAAAGTGTACTTTAAAACTCTTGGAAGTGACACTTCAAAACCACTTAACTTTGATGAGGTAATCATATATGTATATACAATAGAGGATAATCAACTGGTTGTTTTTAAATGGATATGAAAATTTATCTCACGAGGATGCGTTGTTAGGCGTTGAAAAAACGAGTGCGCAGCACGAGTTTTTTTAACGCCTTACGACGCGTCCGAGTGAGATATTTTTCATATAGAAAATAACCAGTTGATTATTCTATTTATTATATACCTCATTAACATCATTATTTGTAATTTTGCGTTTGAAAGTCGATAAAATGTAGTCGAAAAAAAAAAAAGTAGTTCCCAAATTACGGCAGGAAGTGAAAGTGAAAGTTGATAACGTCACTAGTGATGATATCAAAATTTATTACACTGGTAAATTCCAGGATTTCACTGCTAGGTATATAATAAAATCATTTATTACATCTATTAGATATAGACCATTCGGCTAAACAAGAGCTACACAACAGTGTTTTTTTTCTTTTTATTTTTTAACTCATTACCAAACGACTAAATTTTAGGTTTGTCCAAATCAAAAGCATTTGCAAATGACAAAATAAAAGTGACTAAAGATTTGAATTTAGTTTTGTGAAGGGTAGAAAACATTGTGAGAAAAGGAGAAAATGCTGGTAACCAGCATTTTCTCCTTTTCCCACACTGTTTTCCAAAGGCTTCTTTGTCAGGGTCGTCAAAAGTAGGGATTGTGTGGTAATGGATTAATTAGGTAGATCAAGGTTAAACAGCAATTTTCTTCAGTTGTGATAATAGTAGTCCTTTGTATTTTCATAAACTTGGTCAATTTACTTTAACTTTTGGACTGAAGGGTATGAAATGGAAAGCAGTGGTGACGCTTCATGTCAAAATTAAATTCTTATCGATAACTAAATTTTTGAAGGGAAACTCTTTCTGTTTCATGAAATGGAAAATAACACTCTGTCTCACAAGTTAATGATTTCAAATGCATTTGATTGGAACAAAACAATGACAATTTTTCATTACTATTGTGTCTAATAGAAAACATAATTTTAATAACATAGGTAGGAGAGAATTTGTTCTCAAACCCTTTGGAGTTGTTCTAGATCATAATGGACACATGCCCAAATATCTATAAAAAATATAAATAACTATAAAAGTAGACAAAACAAAAGTGACTGAAAATTTGTTATTTGTTTTGTGAAGGGTAGAAAACATTGTGGGAAAAATAGAAAATGCTGGTTACCTGCATTTTCTCCTTTTCTCACAATGTTTTCTAAAGACTTCTTTCTCAGGGACGTCAAAAGTAGGTATTATGTGGTAACGAGTTAAATATAATTTAGTTCAATTGTTTTATTTAGCAATATAGGCCGTCCGCCCGTAATGCAAACAATTTTGCAACATATTTCCTTACAAATTTCATAAGTTGATAATTATTCAAACCAAGACATTAACATTTTGACAATCGAAGAAGTTTCAGCTTTGTCAAATTGAAAGCGTCTGCTGCCTACAAATCATCTGTGACTCAGTTCGGTTAAATATACTGTGTTCTCTTTTCTCAGCATAGATAAGCTCATAAAATTCACATTTTCGGTCAAGGAATAAAAATTTTCGTGTAATGATCAAATTTGAAATCTGAATCAAATTTGTAACTGAAAAAAGTCACTATCACTTGCATCAAAAGGTTCGATCCGAGGATTTTTTCAAACCTACCTCGCCAACCTGGGTAGTATGGCCACTTTCTCATTTTTCCATTCATTTGATTGAATGTCAAGACCGGTAGCTAGAGACTGGTGAATATTCTACACTCTAGCTCAGACGGACTAGCTCATTGATAGTAAAGGGTAAACACAACCCATTAGGCATATTTAATTTTGAAAAACATTGAAAATTTGATTTTTATTGCATCTAATAAAATATTATCTTTCAAACTGTGAAAATTACTCTCTATTGTTGCATTTTTGCATCTTACTTGATAGACAAACACTATCGATGTAGGAAAGGATGTTATGCATAATGTCTGACATAGTAGAAGAGAACCAGGGTGGAACAAAACGTCACGAGCACTTATTCCTTCCGCTTCAGTGCATGAACGGAGAAGTGAGAATGAACGGAGAAATGAGAAAAGGCCATATGTTTCTTCATTGGTAGAAGACATTGGTCCAAAGAAAGAGCTCATTTAGTTGGATTCGTTACTTCAGTAGAAGAAGACATTGATAACATCGAGAAAATGTTTTTTTTTTGTATACTTTACTATTTGTTTTTTCTTGCAGCCAATTGATGCCAATGATATCATCCAGTTTCCGAGAGTTCTCATTACAAAAATACAGTTTGTTGTAGTTGAAAAATACCAACCGAAACGTCCAATATTCATAACAGTTGAACTGTGGGCATGCTTTGAAGAGATAAGTAAGTACAGTTTAAATGGAAACTCTTAAATTTATGTAAACTATGACATTCTTTGCTAGTTCTTTAATAATTTCCTTAACGTCCCAAGATACAAAAGTCTCAACAGTAAAACACCTATTTAGAAGATTAAAGTTTTTTTTTTATTCAAAAGGTACCTTGCGTCAATGCAGCATACATGAATTTGATTTCGGATCAAAGTATTTACTAAAGTGCATTTTTATCCAACCTATTTCCGAAAGGTAATATATTCTCTGAAGCATAGAAAAGAAAATTTCTGTATTTTGGAAAAAAAATGTTTGAAAAAGATTAAATGCTGATAAATGGAATCAGGCGCCTGTTTACCATCTTTCCTACAACTCATATATGTATAAAAAATAGTAAACGGTGGATCTGATCAATATTCTTCATTTCTGATATTTTGTAAAACAACTAGAAAGCTGCAATTGAGGTGCGTATTATTGGCCTGCAACACGCGAAAAGGGACATTTGGACATCTGCGTAAAGTGTCGGCTCGGATCAGCCTGCGCAGTCCGCGCAGGCTAATCCGAGACGACACTTTCCGTTTTCATGCAATTTTCTGTTTTGCGCATGTCTACTGTATCACAAAATTTAATGTAGTCGTAAAGTGCCGTCTCGGATTAGCCTGCGCGGACTGCGCAGGCTGATCCGAGACGACACGTTACGCAGATGTCCGAATGTCCCTTTTCGCATGTTGCACACCAATTAAAATGATGAATTATTATTGAGACTTATTCATGAGGTATAACATATATCTTCATCAGCTTCGACTGTTTCGTCCCCTTCAACAACAACAGAAGGACTGATAACAACCACTTTCACAACGGAAGCTTTTACAACCGAAGAAAGAACAACAACAGCAGAAGGTACAGTGCACCTCATATTGCATACAACACTCGAATAGGGCATTCGGACATCTGCGTAAATTGATGTCTAGGATCATTTGCGTAAAAATTGTGTCGCATCAGCCTTCGCCATAGGTGCTAATTCGCCATAGGTGCAAATCCGAAACGGCACTTTACGACTACATTAGATATTGTGCTACTGTAGACTTGTGCAAACCAGAAAATTACATAAAAACGGAAAGTGTCGTTTCAGTTTAGCCTGTGCGGAATGTGAAACGACACTTTAGCAAATGTCCAAACGTCCCTTTCCAGGTGTTGCAGGTAATTTTTCAAAGGCATAAAACTGTACCGCCATGGCACTTTGCCTGTCAGAGAAATAAAGTATAATGTAATTTCATAGATTTTTAAGAAACTGTCTCACAATGTTCTGTGTAAGTATACATTTCCAGTGTATATTCACCTAATGTAACCGAGCACTGGCATTCATTCATTTGGAAGGATTTTTGCATTTCAATTGGGGTTTCAAGACTTTATTATTCAACAGGAATAAAGATCAAACAGACAGAAAATCACAACACGAGCACAATCATTGTCCACACTCTCCGTCAGATACATGTACGTTCGTGATTTGTTAAGGCTGGCTTAGGTTTAATATTTAGATTGTAAGCATACATATAGACGAGACCCTGGTTAATAAAACAAACCAATGCTTATTTTCTTCTTCGCTCTCATTTTGATAACAGTTCGCACCAGTATCTTTCTTCAGACCTCCTACAATCATCGAAATTCTCAATTTACTTGAAATATAACAGATAATATAGATGCTGCACCTGGCAAATACGTCAATTTTCTCATAAGCCAACGACAACTGTACCCTACGCTTAACCCTTTCCCAAACGACAATTATTTTAGACTATTCCAAACTAAAAGAGTTTGCAGACAATAATTTTAAATTTCATAAAAATGGTGAAAAGTTTTCCTAAAGGGAAGAAAACACTGTGGGAAAAGGAGAAATTGCTCATTACGAGCAATATCTCCTGTTCTCAGTGTTTTCAAAAGATTCGTACTGCAGATACGTAAAAACCAGGGCTTGTTTGGGAAAGGGTTAAAATCATTTGTTGGACAAGATACTGTACTTTATCACCCATAATTCTGTTTTGACGTGGTTGTTGGTTTAATGCCTCACTTTTCGGAGTTTTTTTTTAATCCCATTTTGCTTAATAATGGTTGATTTGTGTATAATCGAAACTTAGAGAAAGAAACCGAGCAAAGTATATCCCCAATATAATGAAATAGAGAATATAAAAAAAGTAAAGAACCAGAAAATTTGGGCAATTACTTTACATTGCATTAAAACAACAGAAACGTCTTCAAGTAGATCAACTAGTTCACCAAAAGTAACCTATAGCTCAGATACTCCGGAATCCATAGTTCCTAACAGCTATTCATCTGCTTACAGTTATAAAATTGGGCTGAACAAAATACAGTACTGGACATCATCCATACGGATGCATGCACACTCATTTTAAATTTAGAATAGCTGGTCTGTGGAGTGTTATCTATTTGTCCTGAACTAAATACTGTTCTGCACGCTTGGGCTTTATACATTCTACTTTGCGTTTAAAGCAGTAAACGGCGACGTGGCTTTTTTGCACTGTCGTTTATTTAGTTCTTAATGTGTACATACATTCCTATATCTTATACCTGTCATCCGAAGAGCGCGTCAGATTAATATCTTTATTTCGTCATTAAGACAAAAGGGTAAGTTGCTTATTAAATGCAATTATTCTAAGTAGATATGGTATATCAAGTGAATCTTCAAAGGACAATAATCAAGAAATATCAAGTAAGCGATAACGTATATAAACTAGTGAAAAATAATATTTGTAATAATAATTATAATAATATATTGATAAAAATAAATGAATAGATCGGAAAAATAAGTAAAAGAATGGATTTTGAATTGCAGAAGAAACAACAGTGGCCTCGACAAGTCCATCTTCATCATCTTACTACAGCTCGAGTACACATTACTACACTTCAAGCAGTTCATCAACAGGGGCTCCAACATACAGTTCCCCCACACCAAGTGTCTCAACAAGCCCGAGTTATTCCTCCAGTGCAACAACAGGTTCACCGACTGTAACATATAGCTCAAGTACTTCGGAATCCATTGCTCCCAGTACCTACTCATCTTCTTCCCTTAGTTCGAGTTCTTCTTCTTATTCTTCAAGCAGCCCGACGACAGGGGTCCCGACCTACAGCTCCTCGTCATCTGGGGTCTCAACCAGTTACTACTCCACTGAATCAACTAGTTCACCAATAGTAACATATAGCTCAAGTACCTCGGAATCCATTGCTCCCAGCACGTACTCATCGTCTTCCACAAGTTCGAGTTCTCCATATTCTTCAAGCAGCCCATCGACAGAGGTTCCGACCTACAGCTCCTCTTCAACTGGAGTGTCAACAAGTTACTCGTCCAGTGAATCAACCACTTCACCAATAATGACATATAGCTCAAGTTCTTCTGTATCCACTTCTCCAGGCACTTATTCATCCCCTTCCTCAAGTGTTGAATCAAGTTCGACCTATTACTCTTCTCCTGGAGTGAGCACAACACCAAGTGTGACATCTTCCTATTCAAGTACAGAGAGCACTTTGTCTTCTACCTATTCGTCAGAAGGTAGGTAGTTTTTGTTGTTGTTGTTGTTGAACAAAAAACAAAACAGTAAAAAGCAAGGCAGTTGGTTTAATGTTTTCATGTAGATTATAATCCTAAATTTCAAACAGTTGTTTCGATAAATTACACTCAAGGACCGTGTACTGAATAATAATGTAGAGACACACCTATGGTTCTAAGACATAAGGTCAATTATTGCCTTAGATCCAAAGGAGTAAATGGCTTTGGGCAAGTAATGAATTACTTTTTAAGACAAGGTTGAAGTCACACAAGTATGCTACTAATTTCATATTTTATTCTTAACAGCAACTGAGACTACAACACCTACTATTGGAACTACATCAATGTCAAGTGCAAGTGTTACTACAAAGTGCGAATTAACAGACGGAATGGCCAATCCAACGTTTATTCAAGAGAGACAAATCAATATTGAAACCGATGATAAAGCAATGGGAAGTATTCGGTAAATGGAACTTCACGTTCAATTATATTCATTTGACTTTTTTTCGTGCACTTTCTTTTCTGCGCAGAAGTAGTATATTTAGTCTGAGTAATGTATGGCAGTATGTATTCGATCGTCTAGAATTTGCAACAATTTTTTGAAAAATCAATATCTAACAAGAAAATCCTTGGAAGGGCTTTATAACTTTTTGACTTTTTCTTTCTTCTCTGTATGGATAATGCGCATAGCAGAAGAGTAAATATTTGAGGGATTGTTTCAGAGAATCGGACAATTCACCTTTGACTACAACAAGCGAAACGATGAAAGTGACCATAAAATTTGACTCATATGTTCCACTAGGAAGTATTGCATTACCAACCAACGAGAATGTTGAGAGCTTTACTGTCAAAATCAAACTAGCTAGCGGGGACGTAATACCTATTAAAGACGGAGAGGTTTGTATGATTAATTCATGTAGTTAATCTGCCAGATGTATATATCGCCCTCCCGCATTCTGTTCGTTTTTTATCGAGAAAAGACATACAAAAAAAAAAAAAATCTTTAACCACACATGTTTCTTGATTTAAGATCAAGATTAATGACAAAGAAAACCATCGTAAAATAAAGATGAAAACATTCAAAATCATTAAAACACACAGGAATGATTTGACGAGCCCTTTAACTTCTTTAGCAAAAAATGTTTTGGTATGCAAAGTCATGCATATGCCTATGGTTGCTTTTAGGTGACATGAAAGGTGCTATGTTTTCCAAATGTAACTCACCTCATTTCAAGGCGCAGAAACAGCCAGAAGTAAACAATTTGTGTGTTGAAATAATTTAAATTATTTTAATTTTAAGTATGGAGAAAATTGTGGAGTTTGAAATGTTTTAGTGTACTGTCATTCAAAGGTATTCGCAGGAAAAAACATGAATTTCAAACTCGGTTAAAAGTTTCCTGGTCGCTTAATCTTTTGTTTTATTTTTTTACCTGAGTTTAAAATCCAATATTCTCCCAGCGACTAACATTTTAGCAGACCAAAAGTACTAATTGATTCTCATTTTCACAAAAGCGCTCTTACTTTCAAATGCAACTGTATACATTTTAAACCCCACATTGCTTACCGTTGGTCACTACTTGGACTTTAAAGATAAAGAAATAAATATCGACATAAAAGTCATGAGAAAAGAGGATAATTTGGCGAATGATCACATGTCTTCCACTCTGACATACGTCAAGGTCATTTTACTTAGAGTGGTAACATTTAGAATCTGCATTAACTAAAGAGGTATTTTGGTTTGGGTTTGGACCCCTCAAATGTGATGAGATGGTATTTTACAAAGGATGCAGAAATGACCTTAAGAAATGAATTTGAACTTCGCAAGCTGTACACTTCCAGATCAAGGGTGATGCCTATGTAAAAAAATAAATAGATCCGCATCTTAAAAGACAGAGTTTCAATGAGCTGTAAAAGGTCAAAAACGCTTCTTAACTTCCAGTTGCACATTTTTGAGCGTGTTTTATACTAATATTTGATAATTCTTTTCACTTTTAACCATTCAGGAGTTTCAACCGGATGATAAAGTAATTCTACCAGTGAACAAAGATATTAGATCCGTTGTGATAAGAATAGAGAAAAAGCCTAGAAAATACAACATGCAGGTCACGGTGGAATTGAAGGGCTGTTTTGAAGGCAAGTTCAAATTCTCTTGTTATTCCAAGTACTGCAAGGAAATACCACGACAAACCTCAAAACACTTCTTATAAAATCGAATCACGACAACAAAGGATGATATCATTTTCCTGTGACGGTTATTTTTTTAAAACAGTATTTGTTGAATTACAGAAATGAAGTTAACTCTTTACCAAACAACAAAACTCTAGAGAGGTTTAGAGTTAAAGCGCTTGCAGACGACAAAATAAATTTAACCCAAAAATTGAAATTTGTTTCAAGCAAAGCAGGAAATATTGCGGGAGAAGGAGAAAATGCTGGTAACCAGCATTTTCTCCTTTTTCCACAATGTTTTTAAAAGGCTTCTATCTCATTCTCGTGAAAACCAGTGACTGTTTGGCAAAGGGTTAATGGGTGATGTTGACTTGACTATTCGTCCAGTTGTGACATTCTTATGGATTTGTATAGAAAATCTGCTTACTGTTATAAAATTGGGCTGAACCAAATACAGTACTGGACATCATCCATACGGATGCATGCACACTCATTTTAAATTTAGAATAGCTGGTCTGTGGAGTGTTATCTATTTGTCCTGAACTAAATACTGTTCTGCACGCTTGGGCTTTATACATTCTACTTTGCGTTTAAAGCAGTAAACGGCGACGTGGCTTTTTTGCACTGTCGTTTATTTAGTTCTTAATGTGTACATACATTCCTATATCTTATACCTGTCATCCGAAGAGCGCGTCAGATTAATATCTTTATTTCGTCATTAAGACAAAAGGGTAAGTTGCTTATTAAATGCAATTATTCTAAGTAGATATGGTATATCAAGTGAATCTTCAAAGGACAATAATCAAGAAATATCAAGTAAGCGATAACGTATATAAACTAGTGAAAAATAATATTTGTAATAATAATTATAATAATATATTGATAAAAATAAATGAATAGATCGGAAAAATAAGTAAAAGAATGGATTTTGAATTGCAGAAGAAACAACAGTGGCCTCGACAAGTCCATCTTCATCATCTTACTACAGCTCGAGTACACATTACTTCACTTCAAGCAGTTCATCAACAGGGGCTCCAACATACAGTTCCCCCACACCAAGTGTCTCAACAAGCCCGAGTTATTCCTCCAGTGCAACAACAGGTTCACCGACTGTAACATATAGCTCAAGTACTTCGGAATCCATTGCTCCCAGTACCTACTCATCTTCTTCCCTTAGTTCGAGTTCTTCTTCTTATTCTTCAAGCAGCCCGACGACAGGGGTCCCGACCTACAGCTCCTCGTCATCTGGGGTCTCAACCAGTTACTACTCCACTGAATCAACTAGTTCACCAATAGTAACATATAGCTCAAGTACCTCGGAATCCATTGCTCCCAGCACGTACTCATCGTCTTCCACAAGTTCGAGTTCTCCATATTCTTCAAGCAGCCCATCGACAGAGGTTCCGACCTACAGCTCCTCTTCAACTGGAGTGTCAACAAGTTACTCGTCCAGTGAATCAACCACTTCACCAATAATGACATATAGCTCAAGTTCTTCTGTATCCACTTCTCCAGGCACTTATTCATCCCCTTCCTCAAGTGTTGAATCAAGTTCGACCTATTACTCTTCTCCTGGAGTGAGCACAACACCAAGTGTGACATCTTCCTATTCAAGTACAGAGAGCACTTTGTCTTCTACCTATTCGTCAGAAGGTAGGTATTTGTTGTTGTTGTTGTTGTTGTTGAACAAAAAACAAAACAGTAAAAAGCAAGGCAGTTGGTTTAATGTTTTCATGTAGATTATAATCCTAAATTTCAAACAGTTGTTTCGATGAATTACACTCAAGGACCGTGTACTGAATAATAATGTAGAGACACACCTATGGTTCTAAGATATAAGGTCAATTATTGCCTTAGATCCAAAGGAGTAAATGGCTTTGGGCAAGTAATGAATTACTTTTTAAGACAAGGTTGAAGTCACACAAGTATGCTACTAATTTCATATTTTATTCTTAACAGCAACTGAGACTACAACACCTACTATTGGAACTACATCAATGTCAAGTGCAAGTGTTACTACAAAGTGCGAATTAACAGACGGAATGGCCAATCCAACGTTTATTCAAGAGAGGCAAATCAATATTGAAACCGATGATAAAGCAATGGGAAGTATTCGGTAAATGGAACTTCACGTTCAATTATATTCATTTGACTTTTTTTCGTGCACTTTCTTTTCTGCGCAGAAGTAGTATATTTAGTCTGAGTAATGTATGGCAGTATGTATTCGATCGTCTAGAATTTGCAACAATTTTTTGAAAAATCAATATCTAACAAGAAAATCCTTGGAAGGGCTTTATAACTTTTTGACTTTTTCTTTCTTCTCTGTATGGATAATGCGCATAGCAGAAGAGTAAATATTTGAGGGATTGTTTCAGAGAATCGGACAATTCACCTTTGACTACAACAAGCGAAACGATGAAAGTGACCATAAAATTTGACTCATATGTTCCACTAGGAAGTATTGCATTACCAACCAACGAGAATGTTGAGAGCTTTACTGTCAAAATCAAACTAGCTAGCGGGGACATAATACCTATTAAAGACGGAGAGGTTTGTATGATTAATTCATGTAGTTAATCTGCCAGATGTATATATCGCCCTCCCGCATTCTGTTCGTTTTTTATCGAGAAAAGACATACAAAAAAAAAAAAAAAAATCTTTAACCACACATGTTTCTTGATTTAAGATCGAGATTAATGACAAAGAAAACCATCGTAAAATAAAGATGAAAACATTCAAAATCATTAAAACACACTGGAATGATTTGACGAGCCCTTTAACTTCTTTAGCAAAAAATGTTTTGGTATGCAAAGTCATGCATATGCCTATGGTTGCTTTTAGCTGACATGAAAGGTGCTATGTTTTCCAAATGTAACTCACCTCATTTCAAGGCGCAGAAACAGCCAGAAGTAAACAATTTGTGTGTTGAAATAATTTAAATTATTTTAATTTTAAGTATGGAGAAAATTGTGGAGTTTGAAATGTTTTAGTGTACTGTCATTCAAAGGTATTCGCAGGAAAAAACATGAATTTCAAACTCGGTTAAAAGTTTCCTGGTCGCTTAATCTTTTGTTTTATTTTTTTACCTGAGTTTAAAATCCAATATTCTCCCAGCGACTAACATTTTAGCAGACCAAAAGTACTAATTGATTCTCATTTTCACAAAAGCGCTCTTACTTTCAAATGCAACTGTACACATTTTAAACCCCACATTGCTTACCGTTGGTCACTACTTGGACTTTAAAGATAAAGAAATAAATATCGACATAAAAGTCATGAGAAAAGAGGATAATTTGGCGAATGATCACATGTCTTCCACTCTGACATACGTCAAGGTCATTTTACTTAGAGTGGTAACATTTAGAATCTGCATTAACTAAAGAGGTATTTTGGTTTGGGTTTGGACCCCTCAAATGTGATGAGATGGTATTTTACAAAGGATGCAGAAATGACCTTAAGAAATGAATTTGAACTTCGCAAGCTGTACACTTCCAGATCAAGGGTGATGCCTATGTAAAAAAATAAATAGATCCGCATCTTAAAAGACAGAGTTTCAATGAGCTGTAAAAGGTCAAAAACGCTTCTTAACTTCCAGTTGCACATTTTTGAGCGTGTTTTATACTAATATTTGATAATTCTTTTCACTTTTAACCATTCAGGAGTTTCAACCGGATGATAAAGTAATTCTACCAGTGAACAAAGATATTAGATCCGTTGTGATAAGAATAGAGAAAAAGCCTAGAAAATACAACATGCAGGTCACGGTGGAATTGAAGGGCTGTTTTGAAGGCAAGTTCAAATTCTCTTGTTATTCCAAGTACTGCAAGGAAATACCACGACAAACCTCAAAACACTTCTTATAAAATCGAATCACGACAACAAAGGATGATATCATTTTCCTGTGACGGTTATTTTTTTTAAAACAGTATTTGTTGAATTACAGAAATGAAGTTAACTCTTTACCAAACAACAAAACTCTAGAGAGGTTTAGAGTTAAAGCACTTGCAGACGACAAAATAAATTTAACCCAAAAATTGAAATTTGTTTCAAGCAAAGCAGGAAATATTGCGGGAGAAGGAGAAAATGCTGGTAACCAGCATTTTCTCCTTTTTCCACAATGTTTTTAAAAGGCTTCTATCTCATTCTCGTGAAAACCAGTGACTGTTTGGCAAAGGGTTAATGGGTGATGTTGACTTGACTATTCGTCCAGTTGTGACATTCTTATGGATTTGTATAGAAAATCTGCTTACTGTTATAAAATTGGGCTGAACCAAATACAGTACTGGACATCATCCATACGGATGCATGCACACTCATTTTAAATTTAGAATAGCTGGTCTGTGGAGTGTTATCTATTTGTCCTGAAATAAATACTGTTCTGCACGCTTGGGCTTTATACATTCTACTTTGCGTTTAAAGCAGTAAACGGCGACGTGGCTTTTTTGCACTGTCGTTTATTTAGTTCTTAATGTGTACATACATTCCTATATCTTATACCTGTCATCCGAAGAGCGCGTCAGATTAATATCTTTATTTCGTCATTAAGACAAAAGGGTAAGTTGCTTATTAAATGCAATTATTCTAAGTAGATATGGTATATCAAGTGAATCTTCAAAGGACAATAATCAAGAAATATCAAGTAAGCGATAACGTATATAAACTAGTGAAAAATAATATTTGTAATAATAATTATAATAATATATTGATAAAAATAAATGAATAGATCGGAAAAATAAGTAAAAGAATGGATTTTGAATTGCAGAAGAAACAACAGTGGCCTCGACAAGTCCATCTTCATCATCTTACTACAGCTCGAGTACACATTACTTCACTTCAAGCAGTTCATCAACAGGGGCTCCAACATACAGTTCCCCCACACCAAGTGTCTCAACAAGCCCGAGTTATTCCTCCAGTGCAACAACAGGTTCACCGACTGTAACATATAGCTCAAGTACTTCGGAATCCATTGCTCCCAGTACCTACTCATCTTCTTCCCTTAGTTCGAGTTCTTCTTCTTATTCTTCAAGCAGCCCGACGACAGGGGTCCCGACCTACAGCTCCTCGTCATCTGGGGTCTCAACCAGTTACTACTCCACTGAATCAACTAGTTCACCAATAGTAACATATAGCTCAAGTACCTCGGAATCCATTGCTCCCAGCACGTACTCATCGTCTTCCACAAGTTCGAGTTCTCCATATTCTTCAAGCAGCCCATCGACAGAGGTTCCGACCTACAGCTCCTCTTCAACTGGAGTGTCAACAAGTTACTCGTCCAGTGAATCAACCACTTCACCAATAATGACATATAGCTCAAGTTCTTCTGTATCCACTTCTCCAGGCACTTATTCATCCCCTTCCTCAAGTGTTGAATCAAGTTCGACCTATTACTCTTCTCCTGGAGTGAGCACAACACCAAGTGTGACATCTTCCTATTCAAGTACAGAGAGCACTTTGTCTTCTACCTATTCGTCAGAAGGTAGGTAGTTTTTGTTGTTGATGTTGTTGAACAAAAAACAAAACAGTAAAAAGCAAGGCAGTTGGTTTAATGTTTTCATGTAGATTATAATCCTAAATTTCAAACAGTTGTTTCGATAAATTACACTCAAGGACCGTGTACTGAATAATAATGTAGAGACACACCTATGGTTCTAAGACATAAGGTCAATTATTGCCTTAGATCCAAAGGAGAAAATGGCTTTGGGCAAGTAATGAATTACTTTTTAAGACAAGGTTGAAGTCACACAAGTATGCTACTAATTTCATATTTTATTCTTAACAGCAACTGAGACTACAACACCTACTATTGGAACTACATCAATGTCAAGTGCAAGTGTTACTACAAAGTGCGAATTAACAGACGGAATGGCCAATCCAACGTTTATTCAAGAGAGGCAAATCAATATTGAAACCGATGATAAAGCAATGGGAAGTATTCGGTAAATGGAACTTCACGTTCAATTATATTCATTTGACTTTTTTTCGTGCACTTTCTTTTCTGCGCAGAAGTAGTATATTTAGTCTGAGTAATGTATGGCAGTATGTATTCGATCGTCTAGAATTTGCAACAGTTTTTTGAAAAATCAATATCTAACAAGAAAATCCTTGGAAGGGCTTTATAACTTTTTGACTTTTTCTTTCTTCTCTGTATGGATAATGCGCATAGCAGAAGAGTAAATATTTGAGGGATTGTTTCAGAGAATCGGACAATTCACCTTTGACTACAACAAGCGAAACGATGAAAGTGACCATAAAATTTGACTCATATGTTCCACTAGGAAGTATTGCATTACCAACCAACGAGAATGTTGAGAGCTTTACTGTCAAAATCAAACTAGCTAGCGGGGACGTAATACCTATTAAAGACGGAGAGGTTTGTATGATTAATTCATGTAGTTAATCTGCCAGATGTATAAATCGCCCTCCCGTATTCTGTTCGTTTTTTATCGAGAAAAGACATGCAAAAAAAAAAAAAAAAATCTTTAACCACACATGTTTCTGGATTCAAGATCGAGATTAATGACAAAGAAAACCATCATAAAATAAAGATGAAAACATTCAAAATCATAAAAACACACAGGAATGATTTGACGAGCCCTTTGAAACTTCTTTAGCAAAAAATGTTTTGCTATGCAAAGTCATGCATATGCCTATGGTTGCTTTTAGCTGACATGAAAGGTGCTATGTTTTCCAAATGTAACTCACCTCATTTCAAGGCGCAGAAACAGCCAGAAGTAAACAATTTGTGTGTTGAAATTAATTTAAATTATTTTAATTTTAAGTATGGAGAAAATTGTGGAGTTTGAAATGTTTTAGTGTACTGTCATTCAAAGGTATTCGCAGGAAAAAACATGAATTTCCAACTAGGTTAAAAGTTTCCTGGTCGCTTAATCTTTTGTTTTATTTTTTTACCTGAGTTTAAAATCCAATATTCTCCCAGCAACTAACATTTTAGCAGACCAAAAGTACTAAATGATTCTCATTTTCACAAAAGCGCTCTTACTTTCAAATGCAACTGTACACATTTAAAACCCCACATTGCTTACCGTTGGTCACTACTTGGACTTTAAAGATAAAGAAATAAATATCGACATAAAAGTCATGAGAAAAGAGGATAATTTGGCGAATGATCACATGTCTTCCACTCTTACATGTACATACGTCAAGGTCATTTTACTTAGAGTGGTAACATTTAGAATCTGCATTAACTAAAGAGGTATTTTGGTTTGGGTTTGGACCCCTCAAATGTGATGAGATGGTATTTTACAAAGGATGCAGAAATAACCCTAAGAAATGAATTTGAACTTCGCAAGCTGTACACTTCCAGATCAAGGGTGATGCCTATGTAAAAAAATAAATTGATCCGCGTCTTAAAAGACAGAGTTTCAATGAGCTGTAAAAGGTCAAAAACGCTTCTTAACTTGCAGTTGCACATTTCTGAGCGTGTTTTATACTAATATTTGATAATTCTTTTCACTTTTAACCATTCAGGAGTTTCAACCGGATGATAAAGTAATTCTACCAGTGAACAAAGATATTATATCCGTTGTGATAAGAATAGAGAAAAAGCCTAGAAAATACAACATGCAGGTCACGGTGGAATTGAAGGGCTGTTTTGAAGGCAAGTTCAAATTCTCTTGTTATTCCTAGTACTGCAAGGAAATACCACGACAAACCTCAAAACACTTCTTATAAAATCGAATCACGACAACAAAGGATGATATCATTTTCCTGTGACGGTTATTTTTTTAAAACAGTATTTGTTGAATTACAGAAATGAAGTTAACTCTTTACCAAACAACAAAACTCTAGAGAGGTTTAGAGTTAAAGCACTTGCAGACGACAAAATAAATTTAATACAAAAATTGAAATTTGTTTCAAGCAAAGCAGGAAATATTGCGGGAAAAGGAGAAAATGCTGGTAACCAGCATTTTCTCCTTTTTCCACAATGTTTTTAAAAGGCTTCTATCTCATTCTCGTGAAAACCAGTGACTGTTTGGCAAAGGGTTAATGGGTGATGTTGACTTGACTATTCGTCCAGTTGTGACATTCTTATGGATTTGTATAGAAAATCTGCTTACTGTTATAAAATTGGGCTGAACCAAATACAGTACTGGACATCATCCATACGGATGCATGCACACTCATTTTAAATTTAGAATAGCTGGTCTGTGGAGTGTTATCTATTTGTCCTGAACTAAATACTGTTCTGCACGCTTGGGCTTTATACATTCTACTTTGCGTTTAAAGCAGTAAACGGCGACGTGGCTTTTTTGCACTGTCGTTTATTTAGTTCTTAATGTGTACATACATTCCTATATCTTATACCTGTCATCCGAAGAGCGCGTCAGATTAATATCTTTATTTCGTCATTAAGACAAAAGGGTAAGTTGCTTATTAAATGCAATTATTCTAAGTAGATATGGTATATCAAGTGAATCTTCAAAGGACAATAATCAAGAAATATCAAGTAAGCGATAACGTATATAAACTAATGAAAAATAATATTAGTAATAATAAAAATAAATGAATAGATCGGAAAAATAAGTGAAAGAATGGATTTTGAATTGCAGAAGAAACAACAGTGGCCTCGACAAGTCCATCTTCATCATCTTACTACAGCTCGAGTACATCATACTACTCTTCAAGCAGTTCATCAACAGGGGCTCCAACATACAGTTCCCTTACACCAAGTGTCTCAACAAGCCCGAGTTATTCCTCCAGTGCAACAACAGGTTCACCGACTGTAACATATAGCTCAAGTACTTCGGAATCCATTGCTCCCAGTACCTACTCATCTTCTTCCCTTAGTTCGAGTTCTTCTTCTTATTCTTCAAGCAGCCCGACGACAGGGGTCCCGACCTACAGCTCCTCGTCATCTGGGGTCTCAACCAGTTACTACTCCACTGAATCAACTAGTTCACCAATAGTAACATATAGCTCAAGTACCTCGGAATCCATTGCTCCCAGCACGTACTCATCGTCTTCCACAAGTTCGAGTTCTCCATATTCTTCAAGCAGCCCATCGACAGAGGTTCCGACCTACAGCTCCTCTTCAACTGGAGTGTCAACAAGTTACTCGTCCAGTGAATCAACCACTTCACCAATAATGACATATAGCTCAAGTTCTTCTGTATCCACTTCTCCAGGCACTTATTCATCCCCTTCCTCAAGTGTTGAATCAAGTTCGACCTATTACTCTTCTCCTGGAGTGAGCACAACACCAAGTGTGACATCTTCCTATTCAAGTACAGAGAGCACTTTGTCTTCTACCTATTCGTCAGAAGGTAGGTAGTTTTTGTTGTTGTTGTTGTTGTTGAACAAAAAACAAAACAGTAAAAAGCAAGGTAGTTGGTTTAATGTTTTCATGTAGATTATAATCTTGAATTTCAAACAGTTGTTTCGATAAATTACACTCAAGGACCGTGTACTGAATAATAATGTAGAGACACACCTATGGTTCTAAGACATAAGGTCAATTATTGCCTTAGATCCAAAGGAGTAAATGGCTTTGGGCAAGTAATGAATTACTTTTTAAGACAAGGTTGAAGTCACACAAGTATGCTACTAATTTCATATTTTATTCTTAACAGCAACTGAGACTACAACACCTACTATTGGAACTACATCAATGTCAAGTGCAAGTGTTACTACAAAGTGTGAATTAACAGACGGAATGGCCAATCCAACGTTTATTCAAGAGAGGCAAATCAATATTGAAACCGATGATAAAGCAATGGGAAGTATTCGGTAAATGGAACTTCACGTTCAATTATATTCATTTGACTTTTTTTCGTGCACTTTCTTTTCTGCGCAGAAGTAGTATATTTAGTCTGAGTAATGTATGGCAGTATGTATTCGATCGTCTAGAATTTGCAACAGTTTTTTGAAAAATCAATATCTAACAAGAAAATCCTTGGAAGGGCTTTATAACTTTTTGACTTTTTCTTTCTTCTCTGTATGGATAATGCGCATAGCAGAAGAGTAAATATTTGAGGGATTGTTTCAGAGAATCGGACAATTCACCTTTGACTACAACAAGCGAAACGATGAAAGTGACCATAAAATTTGACTCATATGTTCCACTAGGAAGTATTGCATTACCAACCAACGAGAATGTTGAGAGCTTTACTGTCAAAATCAAACTAGCTAGCGGGGACGTAATACCTATTAAAGACGGAGAGGTTTGTATGATTAATTCATGTAGTTAATCTGCCAGATGTATAAATCGCCCTCCCGTATTCTGTTCGTTTTTTATCGAGAAAAGACATGCAAAAAAAAAAAAAAAAAATCTTTAACCACACATGTTTCTGGATTCAAGATCGAGATTAATGTCAAAGAAAACCATCGTAAAATAAAGATGAAAACATTCAAAATCATTAAAACACACAGGAATAATTTGACGAGCCCTTTGAAACTTCTTTAGCAAAAAATGTTTTGCTATGCAAAGTCATGCATATGCCTATGGTTGCTTTTAGCTGACATGAAAGGTGCTATGTTTTCCAAATGTAACTCACCTCCTTTCAAGGCGCAGAAACAGCCAGAAGTAAACAATTTGTGTGTTGAAATTAATTTAAATTATTTTAATTTTAAGTATGGAGAAAATTGTGGAGTTTGAAATGTTTTAGTGTACTGTCATTCAAAGGTATTCGCAGGAAAAAACATGAATTTCCAACTAGGTTAAAAGTTTCCTGGTCGCTTAATCTTTTGTTTTATTTTTTTACCTGAGTTTAAAATCCAATATTCTCCCAGCAACTAACATTTTAGCAGACCAAAAGTACTAAATGATTCTCATTTTCACAAAAGCGCTCTTACTTTCAAATGCAACTGTACACATTTTAAACCCCACATTGCTTACCGTTGGTCACTACTTGGACTTTAAAGATAAAGAAATAAATATCGACATAAAAGTCATGAGAAAAGAGGATAATTTGGCGAATGATCACATGTCTTCCACTCTTACATACGTCAAGGTCATTTTACTTAGAGTGGTAACATTTAGAATCTGCATTAACTAAAGAGGTATTTTGGTTTGGGTTTGGACCCCTCAAATGTGATGAGATGGTATTTTACAAAGGATGCAGAAATAACCCTAAGAAATGAATTTGAACTTCGCAAGCTGTACACTTCCAGATCAAGGGTGATGCCTATGTAAAAAAATAAATTGATCCGCGTCTTAAAAGACAGAGTTTCAATGAGCTGTAAAAGGTCAAAAACGCTTCTTAACTTGCAGTTGCACATTTCTGAGCGTGTTTTATACTAATATTTGATAATTCTTTTCACTTTTAACCATTCAGGAGTTTCAACCGGATGATAAAGTAATTCTACCAGTGAACAAAGATATTATATCCGTTGTGATAAGAATAGAGAAAAAGCCTAGAAAATACAACATGCAGGTCACGGTGGAATTGAAGGGCTGTTTTGAAGGCAAGTTCAAATTCTCTTGTTATTCCTAGTACTGCAAGGAAATACCACGACAAACCTCAAAACACTTCTTATAAAATCGAATCACGACAACAAAGGATGATATCATTTTCCTGTGACGGTTATTTTTTTAAAACAGTATTTGTTGAATTACAGAAATGAAGTTAACTCTTTACCAAACAACAAAACTCTAGAGAGGTTTAGAGTTAAAGCACTTGCAGACGACAAAATAAATTTAATACAAAAATTGAAATTTGTTTCAAGCAAAGCAGGAAATATTGCGGGAAAAGGAGAAAATGCTGGTAACCAGCATTTTCTCCTTTTCCCACAATGTTTTTAAAAGGCTTCTATCTCATTCTCGTGAAAACCAGTGACTGTTTGGCAAAGGGTTAATGGGTGATGTTGACTTGACTATTCGTCCAGTTGTGACATTCTTATGGATTTGTATAGAAAATCTGCTTACTGTTATAAAATTGGGCTGAACCAAATACAGTACTGGACATCATCCATACGGATGCATGCACACTCATTTTAAATTTAGAATAGCTGGTCTGTGGAGTGTTATCTATTTGTCCTGAACTAAATACTGTTCTGCACGCTTGGGCTTTATACATTCTACTTTGCGTTTAAAGCAGTAAACGGCGACGTGGCTTTTTTGCACTGTCGTTTATTTAGTTCTTAATGTGTACATACATTCCTATATCTTATACCTGTCATCCGAAGAGCGCGTCAGATTAATATCTTTATTTCGTCATTAAGACAAAAGGGTAAGTTGCTTATTAAATGCAATTATTCTAAGTAGATATGGTATATCAAGTGAATCTTCAAAGGACAATAATCAAGAAATATCAAGTAAGCGATAACGTATATAAACTAGTGAAAAATAATATTTGTAATAATAATTATAATAATATATTGATAAAAATAAATGTATAGATCGGAAAAATAAGTAAAAGAATGGATTTTGAATTGCAGAAGAAACAACAGTGGCCTCGACAAGTCCATCTTCATCATCTTACTACAGCTCGAGTACATCATACTACTCTTCAAGCAGTTCATCAACAGGGGCTCCAACATACAGTTCCCTTACACCAAGTGTCTCAACAAGCCCGAGTTATTCCTCCAGTGCAACAACAGGTTCACCGACAGTAACATATAGCTCAAGTACTTCGGAATCCATTGCTCCCAGTACCTACTCATCTTCTTCCCTTAGTTCGAGTTCTTCTTCTTATTCTTCAAGCAGCCCGACGACAGGGGTCCCGACCTACAGCTCCTCGTCATCTGGGGTCTCAACCAGTTACTACTCCACTGAATCAACTAGTTCACCAATAGTAACATATAGCTCAAGTACCTCGGAATCCATTGCTCCCAGCACGTACTCATCGTCTTCCACAAGTTCGAGTTCTCCATATTCTTCAAGCAGCCCATCGACAGAGGTTCCGACCTACATCTCCTCTTCAACTGGAGTGTCAACAAGTTACTCGTCCAGTGAATCAACCACTTCACCAATAATGACATATAGCTCAAGTTCTTCTGTATCCACTTCTCCAGGCACTTATTCATCCCCTTCCTCAAGTGTTGAATCAAGTTCGACCTATTACTCTTCTCCTGGAGTGAGCACAACACCAAGTGTGACATCTTCCTATTCAAGTACAGAGAGCACTTTGTCTTCTACCTATTCGTCAGAAGGTAGGTAGTTTTTGTTGTTGTTGTTGTTGAACAAAAAACAAAACAGTAAAAAGCAAGGCAGTTGGTTTAATGTTTTCATGTAGATTATAATCCTAAATTTCAAACAGTTGTTTCGATAAATTACACTCAAGGACCGTGTACTGAATAATAATGTAGAGACACACCTATGGTTCTAAGACATAAGGTCAATTATTGCCTTAGATCCAAAGGAGTAAATGGCTTTGGGCAAGTAATGAATTACTTTTTAAGACAAGGTTGAAGTCACACAAGTATGCTACTAATTTCATATTTTATTCTTAACAGCAACTGAGACTACAACACCTACTATTGGAACTACATCAATGTCAAGTGCAAGTGTTACTACAAAGTGTGAATTAACAGACGGAATGGCCAATCCAACGTTTATTCAAGAGAGGCAAATCAATATTGAAACCGATGATAAAGCAATGGGAAGTATTCGGTAAATGGAACTTCACGTTCAATTATATTCATTTGACTTTTTTTCGTGCACTTTCTTTTCTGCGCAGAAGTAGTATATTTAGTCTGAGTAATGTATGGCAGTATGTATTCGATCGTCTAGAATTTGCAACAGTTTTTTGAAAAATCAATATCTAACAAGAAAATCCTTGGAAGGGCTTTATAACTTTTTGACTTTTTCTTTCTTCTCTGTATGGATAATGCGCATAGCAGAAGAGTAAATATTTGAGGGATTGTTTCAGAGAATCGGACAATTCACCTTTGACTACAACAAGCGAAACGATGAAAGTGACCATAAAATTTGACTCATATGTTCCACTAGGAAGTATTGCATTACCAACCAACGAGAATGTTGAGAGCTTTACTGTCAAAATCAAACTAGCTAGCGGGGACGTAATACCTATTAAAGACGGAGAGGTTTGTATGATTAATTCATGTAGTTAATCTGCCAGATGTATAAATCGCCCTCCCGTATTCTGTTCGTTTTTTATCGAGAAAAGACATGCAAAAAAAAAAAATCTTTAACCACACATGTTTCTGGATTCAAGATCGAGATTAATGACAAAGAAAACCATCGTAAAATAAAGATGAAAACATTCAAAATCATTAAAACACACAGGAATGATTTGACGAGCCCTTTGAAACTTCTTTAGCAAAAAATGTTTTGCTATGCAAAGTCATGCATATGCCTATGGTTGCTTTTAGCTGACATGAAAGGTGCTATGTTTTCCAAATGTAACTCACCTCCTTTCAAGGCGCCGAAACAGCCAGAAGCAAACAATTTGTGTGTTGAAATTAATTTAAATTATTTTAATTTTAAGTATGGAGAAAATTGTGGAGTTTGAAATGTTTTAGTGTACTGTCATTCAAAGGTATTCGCAGGAAAAAACATGAATTTCCAACTAGGTTAAAAGTTTCCTGGTCGCTTAATCTTTTGTTTTATTTTTTTACCTGAGTTTAAAATCCAATATTCTCCCAGCAACTAACATTTTAGCAGACCAAAAGTACTAAATGATTCTCATTTTCACAAAAGCGCTCTTACTTTCAAATGCAACTGTACACATTTTAAACCCCACATTGCTTACCGTTGGTCACTACTTGGACTTTAAAGATAAAGAAATAAATATCGACATAAAAGTCATGAGAAAAGAGGATAATTTGGCGAATGATCACATGTCTTCCACTCTTACATACGTCAAGGTCATTTTACTTAGAGTGGTAACATTTAGAATCTGCATTAACTAAAGAGGTATTTTGGTTTGGGTTTGGACCCCTCAAATGTGATGAGATGGTATTTTACAAAGGATGCAGAAATGACCCTAAGAAATGAATTTGAACTTCGCAAGCTGTACACTTCCAGATCAAGGGTGATGCCTATGTAAAAAAATAAATTGATCCGCGTCTTAAAAGACAGAGTTTCAATGAGCTGTAAAAGGTCAAAAACGCTTCTTAACTTCCAGTTGCACATTTTTGAGCGTGTTTTATACTAATATTTGATAATTCTTTCCACTTTTAACCATTCAGGAGTTACAACCGGATGATAGAGTAATTCTACCAGTGAACAAAGATATTAGATCCGTTGTGATAAGAATAGAGAAAAAGCCTAGAAAATACAACATGCAGGTCACGGTGGAATTGAAGGGCTGTTTTGAAGGCAAGTTCAAATTCTCTTGTTATTCCTAGTACTGCAAGGAAATACCACGACAAACCTCAAAACACTTCTTATAAAATCGAATCACGACAACAAAGGATGATATCATTTTCCTGTGACGGTTATTTTTTTAAAACAGTATTTGTTGAATTACAGAAATGAAGTTAACTCTTTACCAAACAACAAAACTCTAGAGAGGTTTAGAGTTAAAGCACTTGCAGACGACAAAATAAATTTAATACAAAAATTGAAATTTGTTTCAAGCAAAGCAGGAAATATTGCGGGAAAAGGAGAAAATGCTGGTAACCAGCATTTTCTCCTTTTTCCACAATGTTTTTAAAAGGCTTCTATCTCATTCTCGTGAAAACCAGTGACTGTTTGGCAAAGGGTTAATGGGTGATGTTGACTTGACTATTCGTCCAGTTGTGACATTCTTATGGATTTGTATAGAAAATCTGCTTACTGTTATAAAATTGGGCTGAACCAAATACAGTACTGGACATCATCCATACGGATGCATGCACACTCATTTTAAATTTAGAATAGCTGGTCTGTGGAGTGTTATCTATTTGTCCTGAACTAAATACTGTTCTGCACGCTTGGGCTTTATACATTCTACTTTGCGTTTAAAGCAGTAAACGGCGACGTGGCTTTTTTGCACTGTCGTTTATTTAGTTCTTAATGTGTACATACATTCCTATATCTTATACCTGTCATCCGAAGAGCGCGTCAGATTAATATCTTTATTTCGTCATTAAGACAAAAGGGTAAGTTGCTTATTAAATGCAATTATTCTAAGTAGATATGGTATATCAAGTGAATCTTCAAAGGACAATAATCAAGAAATATCAAGTAAGCGATAACGTATATAAACTAGTGAACAATAATATTTGTAATAATAATTATAATAATATATTGATAAAAATAAATGAATAGATCGGAAAAATAAGTGAAAGAATGGATTTTGAATTGCAGAAGAAACAACAGTGGCCTCGACAAGTCCATCTTCATCATCTTACTACAGCTCGAGTACATCATACTACTCTTCAAGCAGTTCATCAACAGGGGCTCCAACATACAGTTCCCTTACACCAAGTGTCTCAACAAGCCCGAGTTATTCCTCCAGTGCAACAACAGGTTCACCGACAGTAACATATAGCTCAAGTACTTCGGAATCCATTGCTCCCAGTACCTACTCATCTTCTTCCCTTAGTTCGAGTTCTTCTTCTTATTCTTCAAGCAGCCCGACGACAGGGGTCCCGACCTACAGCTCCTCGTCATCTGGGGTCTCAACCAGTTACTACTCCACTGAATCAACTAGTTCACCAATAGTAACATATAGCTCAAGTACCTCGGAATCCATTGCTCCCAGCACGTACTCATCGTCTTCCACAAGTTCGAGTTCTCCATATTCTTCAAGCAGCCCATCGACAGAGGTTCCGACCTACAGCTCCTCTTCAACTGGAGTGTCAACAAGTTACTCGTCCAGTGAATCAACCACTTCACCAATAATGACATATAGCTCAAGTTCTTCTGTATCCACTTCTCCAGGCACTTATTCATCCCCTTCCTCAAGTGTTGAATCAAGTTCGACCTATTACTCTTCTCCTGGAGTGAGCACAACACCAAGTGTGACATCTTCCTATTCAAGTACAGAGAGCACTTTGTCTTCTACCTATTCGTCAGAAGGTAGGTAGTTTTTGTTGTTGTTGTTGTTGAACAAAAAACAAAACAGTAAAAAGCAAGGCAGTTGGTTTAATGTTTTCATGTAGATTATAATCCTGAATTTCAAACAGTTGTTTCGATAAATTACACTCAAGGACCGTGTACTGAATAATAATGTAGAGACACACCTATGGTTCTAAGACATAAGGTCAATTATTGCCTTAGATCCAAAGGAGTAAATGGCTTTGGGCAAGTAATGAATTACTTTTTAAGACAAGGTTGAAGTCACACAAGTATGCTACTAATTTCATATTTTATTCTTAACAGCAACTGAGACTACAACACCTACTATTGGAACTACATCAATGTCAAGTGCAAGTGTTACTACAAAGTGTGAATTAACAGACGGAATGGCCAATCCAACGTTTATTCAAGAGAGGCAAATCAATATTGAAACCGATGATAAAGCAATGGGAAGTATTCGGTAAATGGAACTTCACGTTCAATTATATTCATTTGACTTTTTTTCGTGCACTTTCTTTTCTGCGCAGAAGTAGTATATTTAGTCTGAGTAATGTATGGCAGTATGTATTCGATCGTCTAGAATTTGCAACAGTTTTTTGAAAAATCAATATCTAACAAGAAAATCCTTGGAAGGGCTTTATAACTTTTTGACTTTTTCTTTCTTCTCTGTATGGATAATGCGCATAGCAGAAGAGTAAATATTTGAGGGATTGTTTCAGAGAATCGGACAATTCACCTTTGACTACAACAAGCGAAACGATGAAAGTGACCATAAAATTTGACTCATATGTTCCACTAGGAAGTATTGCATTACCAACCAACGAGAATGTTGAGAGCTTTACTGTCAAAATCAAACTAGCTAGCGGGGACGTAATACCTATTAAAGACGGAGAGGTTTGTATGATTAATTCATGTAGTTAATCTGCCAGATGTATAAATCGCCCTCCCGTATTCTGTTCGTTTTTTATCGAGAAAAGACATGCAAAAAAAAAAAAAAATTCTTTAACCACACATGTTTCTGGATTCAAGATCGAGATTAATGACAAAGAAAACCATCGTAAAATAAAGATGAAAACATTCAAAATCATTAAAACACACAGGAATGATTTGACGAGCCCTTTGAAACTTCTTTAGCAAAAAAATGTTTTGGTATGCAAAGTCATGCATATGCCTATGGTTGCTTTTAGCTGACATGAAAGGTGCTATGTTTTCCAAATGTAACTCACCTCCTTTCAAGGCGCCGAAACAGCCAGAAGCAAACAATTTGTGTGTTGAAATTAATTTAAATTATTTTAATTTTAAGTATGGAGAAAATTGTGGAGTTTGAAATGTTTTAGTGTACTGTCATTCAAAGGTATTCGCAGGAAAAAACATGAATTTCAAACTCGGTTAAAAGTTTCCTGGTCGCTTAATCTTTTGTTTTATTTTTTTACCTGAGTTTAAAATCCAATATTCTCCCAGCGACTAACATTTTAGCAGACCAAAAGTACTAAATGATTCTCATTTTCACAAAAGCGCTCTTACTTTCAAATGCAACTGTACACATTTTAAACCCCACATTGCTTACCGTTGGTCACTTCTTGGACTTTAAAGATAAAGAAATAAATATCGACATAAAAGTCATGAGAAAAGAGGATAATTTGGCGAATGATCACATGTCTTCCACTCTGACATACGTCAAGGTCATTTTACTTAGAGTGGTAACATTTAGAATCTGCATTAACTAGAGAGGTATTTTGGTTTGGGTTTGGACCCCTCAAATGTGATGAGATGGTATTTTACAAAGGATACAGAAATGACCCTAAGAAATGAATTTGAACTTCGCAAGCTGTACACTTCCAGATCAAGGGTGATGCCTATGTAAAAAAATAAATTGATCCGCATCTTAAAAGACAGAGTTTCAATGAGCTGTAAAAGGTCAAAAACGCTTCTTAACTTCCAGTTGCACATTTTTGAGCGTGTTTTATACTGATATTTGATAATTCTTTTCACTTTTAACCATTCAGGAGTTTCAACCGGATGATAAAGTAATTCTACCAGTGAACAAAGATATTAGATCCGTTGTGATAAGAATAGAGAAAAAGCCTAGAAAATACAACATGCAGGTCACGGTGGAATTGAAGGGCTGTTTTGAAGGCAGGTTCAAATTCTCTTGTTATTCCTAGTACTGCAAAGAAATACCACGACAAACCTCAAAACACTTCTTATAAAATCGAATCACGACAACAAAGGATGATATCATTTTCCTGTGACGGTTATTTTTTTAAAACAGTATTTGTTGAATTACAGAAATGAAGTTAACTCTTTACCAAACAACAAAACTCTAGAGAGGTTTAGAGTTAAAGCACTTGCAGACGACAAAATAAATTTAATACAAAAATTGAAATTTGTTTCAAGCAAAGCAGGAAATATTGCGGGAAAAGGAGAAAATGCTGGTAACAAGCATTTTCTCCTTTTTCCACAATGTTTTTAAAAGGCTTCTATCTCATTCTCGTGAAAACCAGTGACTGTTTGGCAAAGGGTTAATGGGTGATGTTGACTTGACTATTCGTCCAGTTGTGACATTCTTATGGATTTGTATAGAAAATCTGCTTACTGTTATAAAATTGGGCTGAACCAAATACAGTACTGGACATCATCCATACGGATGCATGCACACTCATCTTAAATTTAGAATAGCTGGTCTGTGGAATGTTATCTATTTGTCCTGAACTAAATACTGTTCTGCACGCTTGGGCTTTATACATTCTACTTTGCGTTTAAAGCAGTAAACGGCGACCTGGATTTTTTGCACTGTCGTTTATTTAGTTCTTAATGTGTACATACATTCCTATATCTTATACCTGTCATCCGAAGAGCGCGTCAGATTAATATCTTTATTTCGTCATTAAGACAAAAGGGTAAGTTGCTTATTAAATGCAATTATTCTAAGTAGATATGGTATATCAAGTGAATCTTCAAAGGACAATAATCAAGAAATATCAAGTAAGCGATAACGTATATAAACTAGTAAACAATAATATTTGTAATAATAATTATAATAATATATTGATAAAAATAAATAAATAGATCGGAAAAATAAGTAAAAGAATGGATTTTGAATTGCAGAAGAAACAACAGTGGCCTCGACAAGTCCATCTTCATCATCTTACTACAGCTCGAGTACATCATACTACTCTTCAAGCAGTTCATCAACAGGGGCTCCAACATACAGTTCCCCCACACCAAGTGTCTCAACAAGCCCGAGTTATTCCTCCAGTGCAACAACAGGCTCACCGACAGTAACATATAGCTCAAGTACTTCGGAATCCATTGCTCCCAGTACCTACTCATCTTCTTCCCTTAGTTCGAGTTCTTCTTCTTATTCTTCAAGCAGCCCGACGACAGGGGTCCCGACCTACAGCTCCTCGTCATCTGGGGTCTCAACCAGTTACTACTCCACTGAATCAACTAGTTCACCAATAGTAACATATAGCTCAAGTACCTCGGAATCCATTGCTCCCAGCACGTACTCATCGTCTTCCACAAGTTCGAGTTCTCCATATTCTTCAAGCAGCCCATCGACAGAGGTTCCGACCTACATCTCCTCTTCAACTGGAGTGTCAACAAGTTACTTCTCCAGTGAATCAACTAGTGCACCAACAGTAACATATAGTTCAAGTTCCTCAGAATCCATTTCTCCAAGCACCTACTCGTCCACTTCACTAAGTTCGAGTTCTCCATATTATTCTTCAAGCAGCTCGTCGACGGAGATCCCTACATACAGCTCTTCACCTGGGGTGTCAACAAGTTCGAGTGAGTCGACTGTAAGTTCTAGTTCACCATATTATTCTACAGGTAGCTCATCAACAGAGGTTCCGACCTACAGCTCGTCGTCACCTGGAATATCAACAAGTTACTACTCTAGTGAATCAACCAGTTCACCAATAGTGACTTATAGTTCAAGCACTTCGGCTCCAGGCACCTACTCATCCTCTTCCTCAAGTAGTGAATACAGTTCGACCTATTACTCTTCCCCTCGAGTTAGCACAACACCCAGTTTGTCAACTTCTTATTCAAGTACAGCTAGCACTTCGTCCTCTTCGTATTCATCAATAGGTAGGCTTGACATTTTTTTTTCTTTGAATAATCAACACAGTGATAATAACTTTTGTTTTGATACCCGTGATAGTTCGTTTTGACGAGACATGAGGTGGTTTTTTTTAAAGTTCCTTTAGTCCTTTCAAATATTGATTTTAATGCTGGACATCGAATTTTTTCTTTCATTTCTTAACCTCTTAACCAGGATTTAAAAGATTGTCAGAGGCATTTGTGTAAGAGGTATTAGAATTACTTATTAGGACAGAAGAGAATGCTACAAATTTTATGCTTGTATTTTTTTTTTTTTAATCTAAACAGCCACCGAGATCACAACTCCCACCATTGAAACTACATCGATGTCAAGTGCAAGTACTACTACAAAGTGTGAATTAACAGATGGAATGGCCAACCCAACGTTTATTCGAAATAAGCAAATCAATATTCAAACTAGCGACAAACCAAAAGGAAGCATTCGGTAAATGGAGCTGTTCTTTCAATTACCTTTCGACTCTTTATACACTTTCTTTTTTATGCAAAGGTATTTCAGTTAGAATAATGTATAGGATTATGTGTTCAATTTCAACATGTTGTCTTTCTTTATTTTTCTATATGGAGTGCAACACGCGAAAAGGTGCATTCTGACATTTGCGTAAACTGTCGGTCCGGATTAGCCAGCGCAGTCCGCGCAGGCTAATCCGAGACGACACTTTACGACTACATTAGATTTTGTGCTACAGTAGACTAGTGTAAAACAGAAAATCACATAAAATCGGAAATTGTCGTTTCAGATTAGCCTGTACGGACTGCACACGCTGATCCGAGACGACACTTTACGCAAATGTCCGAATAACCCTTTTCGCGTGTTGCAAGCCAACTATCTTTTCAATCTGGTTAGAGTTGGGAAATGTCATTTTCTTCCTTTTCATTTTTATTTGTGAGAGAGACTAACTTCATACAGGAAATATGGAAAGTCAACAGAATTATAATTTTTTGAAGCCTTGTTTCAGACAACCGGATGACGACTCACCTTTAATCACTACAAGCGAAAAAATGAAAGTCACCATAGAATTTGAGTCAGTTGTACCTCTAGCAAGTATTAGATTAGGAAAGAACACCAATGTTGAGAGTTTTACTGTCAAAATCAAGCTATTTGGTGAGGAGTTGATGCCTTATGAAAACGGAAAGGTATGTAAAAAATAATACATGTGATTTATCTACTATATGTGTAACTCTCTTGTAGTCTCTGTGGTTTCTATTTGAAAAAATAAACAAATTAAATAAGTAAATATACCAATGGTAACAAAGCAAAAAATTGTAATCCAAAAGTCTAACCCTTCTATCTGTTGAGTTTTCATTTGGAAAAAAAATGAATATATATATATATATATATATATATATATATAAGCAAAATAGAATCCAAAAAAGTAACCTTTGCAGGTACATGTATATCCTTTCCTGCAAGGTAGTACACGTAAAACAGAAACCTGTATTTGAAAAAATAAAAATGTTTTTTTTTTCTGTAAAAGACGTGGTGCATAGTACATATATGCATGAAATACAGTGTTTCTAAATATTTTGACAACTTTTCGTTGTTGATTTTTTTGTAATAAACTAGCTTTTTAGTTGAATCAGAAGCACATATTTCAAAATGAACGATGATAAATACTTCGAAGACTTTTGGATAATTGCATGAAAGCGCCAGAGTTTCTTGATAGTTTTCCATCGGTATCAATGTAGGGGACATTTCTGCTAGAATCGATGTGCTTGCCTCCCAATCTCGATAGTTACAAGTAAGTTAAAAGTACTGGGCAAGAACTTGCTGTGAGGAAAATACGGAAAGAATAACTGTCCTTGGTGGAAGAGTTTGCCCTCTGCGTGAACGCTTTCTTCAAATAAAGGCGTCCTCTGTCTCATAAAACACCTATTGTAAAGGTGGGCATAACTTTAAACTTTGATTCAAATGTCTACAACGTTTTTAATTTAATTTTTATCTAATTCACAGTTCAGAAAGTCGAGTTTAAGTGATGCTTTTCGAGTGTGGTTTGATACATATATTTGATTCTTATCTTTTCTTCAATACTTCAGGACTATGAACCGAACGATACAGTATTCTTACCAGTGAACAAAGATATTGTATCCATCGTCATAATTATCAAGAAAAATCCTTATATGGACACCATGCGGGTCACGGTAGAGCTAAAGGGCTGCTTTGAAGGCAAGTGTTTTTGAATATTGAAATAAAATATCTGTTAAACTTTATACTGTAAATGAAATACTATAACGAATTTTAAGAGGCTTCTGATGAAATCAAGTCTTGACCACAAAGGATGAAATTTTTTGCCCTATTGCGATACACTTCATTTTTGTTGTTGTTGTTGTTGATGTCTAAGTGTGCAAAGTTAATTGTTGCCGTTTGATCATGTCCAAGTTTAATAAGGAATTGCCGTTAGGTTTTTCGTCGTCCTTGTCAAAATCTAATCCTATAGATATTATCCTGATTTCTCCAGTTTGATGAAAAAAAGATTGATAACTTTTTTACTGAAATTATCTTTAAGTGGTTCTATTCTTCTTAACTGAAGGCTGAAGAAAGCAGTTTTAAAGGAAATGTGAAGTATCAGATAACATTACTAAATGGAACACGAATGGAGAGAGAGAGAGAGAGAGAGAGAGAGAGAGAGAGAGAGAGAGAGAATACAAAAAGAGAAGAAAACTGTCTGAATTTCATATTGCAGAAGGAACAACACTGGCCTCTACAAGTCCATCTTCGTCATCTTACTACAGCTCGAGTACGCCATACTCCTCCACTCCAGGAGTATCCTCAAGCCCGAGTTATTACTCAACAGCGACATATACCTCAAGTCCTTCGGAATCTGTTACTCCCAGTACATATTCATCGACTACCCTTAGCTCTAGCTCTCCACTTTACTCTTCAAGTAGTTTATCGACAAGTTTCCTGACCTACAGCTCTTCCTCAACAGGGGTGTCAACAAGCTCAAGTTACTCCTCCAGTGAATCAACCTCAAGTTCAAGCTCCCCGACCATCTCTACAAGCAGCTCACCGACAAGTGTCCCGACTTATACCTCAACTGGTTCCACTTACTACTCTAGTGAATCAACTAGCTCACCGATAATGACATACAGCTCAAGTCCATCGGAATCCATGACTCCTTACTCAACCTCTTCTCCAAGTGTGGAATCGACTTCATCTTATTACTCTTCCCCTGCAGTTAGTACAACACCAAGTATCCCAACAACCTTGTCGAGTAGTGGAAGCACTTCGATCACTAAGTATACAACAGAAGGTAAAAATTCTGTCCCAGAAGACGACTGTGTTTTCTTTTTCCCTTCATTATTATTATATGAATATCAGTATTTTTATGTTATTATTATAGACATTCGTATTCGTTCCGTCACATTAAATGCTTGCACACTCATACTTAATTTTGCCTTTGTATGCAGTTGTTTTGTCGCTGAGGAATATTTTAAAATTCTTTGAGAAAGACACAGTTATAATTATAAAAATTCAATATTGTCTGTCTACCATTCTGTCTAACAAAAGAGTAACAAACTTTTTTGTATTAATTTTAGGTCACAAAAAATTGCACTCATTACTTTAAAAAGTTTTGAATTCTTATTAGAGCATGCTTTGATTACTTTGAAATATGTAAATGTCTATGCTTTAATTACTTTAGAATATCAACAATTCTATTAAAGCATGCTTTAGGTGGGGAATTACTGACCATTTTAATTATATTATAAGTCTATTTTTAAATTTTGAAAGTTCATGAGCATGTTTTCTGATTGGCGTAACAAAATAGTTTAGCCAGAAAATTTTTTTTTGTTTCTTTTCTTTTCCTTATTTGGAATATTTCTGCAACTTAGACTCTAATTCAGAATAGTTCATGAATATGGTATTGGTTGTATTATTGAGGTACTTCAACTTAGCATAGATTGGTAGCTTTCTGATTACTGCTTTTTGTTTGTTTAGACGTTTTGCTTTCATCTAACATCATATATTCTTATTATCTTCCGGTGAATTTGATAATTTATCAGAGAATTTTGTCTTTTATCTTTGACATACCACAAATATTTATACAAATTGGATTAATTTTTAGCTGGTTAATCTCATGTTTTCTTAAGTATTCAACAACACTCATGAGGTCATTATTACAGCTGACCCATGTCCGATTTGAATGGATAGCTATATTTTGCATGAAAAAACCCATGTTTTTCACGATGGGCAATTCTTAGACGCGAAAAGAAAAGCTAGAGTTAAGAGCATAAAGGAAAGAGTATAATTGTTTGTTTCCATGTATGATCTTTTTTTTTGTGAAGATAGACCATAAATTCACTCACAGCTTCGCCACGCGTGAAAATATTGCACTGGCTTTTTCCACTTGATGAAAGAAATTTTGACATTGAAACGGATATTATCCTCTTTTTTCATTATTTCAGGGGTGGGTTGGGAGTGGTAATAAAGTGTTTTACGCCTATACAGTATATGACAGTATATGAAAGTGATTGATAACCCTAAAGACTTTGGTCTGATTGTTGTCATCGAAAAAAATGTCTTTGCCTATTCATTTTGAAAACAAAAACAGAAATTCCAATTATCAGTCCTGCTCTTTTGTTTTATCTGTATTCAGTAAAAAATGAATCACTTTACAGAAACAAGCACCAGCACTGTCTTTACAACAACTACTTCACCAAGTGTTCCAAGTACGTCGTCCACATCGAGCACTTCCGGTATTTACTCTGGAACATCTAGTATAGAATTCAGCTCACCAGTTACAGGTATGTGATTGTCACTTCTTTGAAATATTGAACTGAACATTTCTCTGGATGGTCAGTACATTTACACTATTTCACACTAAGCAGAAAATGTGACACAATGTTTTTCTATTTGCCTAACCCTTTACCAAACGTCAAAATTTTCGATTGGTCCTAGTAGAAAGCACTTGCAGACGACAAAATAAAGGAAATTCAATAATTGAAATTTGTTTCCAGCAGGGTAGAAAACATTGCAAACAAAAAAAGAAACCAGCTTTTTCTTCTTTTCCCACAATGTTTTCAAAAAGGCTTCTTCCTCGGGGTTGTAAAAACCTGAGATTGTTTGGTAAAGGGTTTACAGAGACCAATTCATTTTTTATCCAGGACACCATTCTCAGTGACCAAGTTTTGATAGATTCTGTAATCGCTCCTTGGTTATTTCGCTGGCGTTTCCTTTTTCTCACAAATTATTCATGAAGCATTTTGACTTGTGATCTCAGTTTTCTTTGGGAAAATTTAAACCATTATAATCACAAATACGCTTTTGTTTTTATTTTTTACTTGGCGATTACCAATATACATGGATCCGTGGCGAAAAGATAAACCGACTACCTTAGTTACTGTTGCCAAGGTCTCACAAACAAACGTAGTTAATACATATACAGTATAGCAGAAAGGCTACTTAAATCGTGCTGTCAAGACTATTTCTCTCTATAAAATTCCGGAAAAAGTATTTTAATAATATATTTCTATCGATGATAAATTCTCAGTAATCAATTTAAAGATGCTTAACTAATTTACATACGGAGATGTATTAAAAGGGCGAATTACGGGGGCGACGTACAATGTAACAGGTTTACATGTTTAAACAAAAATTTGAACATATAAAAAACATCAACAAATCTCCGTTTTGCCACAAAATAATAGAATTAAAGATACTTATTGCTTTCGTTGGGCTAGTAAAGTCATCTCAGCATCATATCAAATTAAAGAAACCTTTTGAAAAATTTATAGAAAGTCTGAATGTACAGAGAGGTTTAAGTTAATGAAAAATTTTAATATCAGGTTAAGGGGAAAAGGGTTGTCTGATGGATTATAAAATGCGTTTAGTGTGTTGTCAATTAAGTAAATTGTTAATATCATTGACGGTAGTATATGATATACTAATGACAACGGGTGGTCAAGTTGATTTGAGCGGCAAATTGTGTTGCAATCAAACACACTTCTTATCAAATTAACAGTTTACCAACACACCCTCTGTGCTAATGTGCAGATGTGCTAATCCAATTAAACTCGTCACCAAATGACAAAATTTTTAGAGCAATCCCAATTCAAATATTTGCAGACAACAAAATAAATGATTCAAAAATTGTAATTTGTTTTTGAAAGAGCGCAAAACACAGTGAGAAAAGGATAAAATTAATGTTACAAGCATTTTTTCCTTTCTCCGCAATGCTTTTAAAAGCTTTCTACGGGTCGTTAAAACCTGTTATGTGGTAAACGGTTAAAACAGATAAGTCAAGAGAAAAATTTCCATGTTCCACCACATCGGAATTTAGACCTTTTTTAAAATTGAAATATGCTCCTATAATGATGAAGAACTACACGTCAAAGTGCTTATTGTAATTAGCAGGTACTTTAAATCCAAGAATAAACATCATGTAATTTGCAATCTGATCTATATCTACACATCAGAGATCGTATATACGATCCCAGTACACATTCAGCATATTCTTCATGCACCATGGGTTAAAATTAATGTCAAATTGAAACATTGGTGACAAGTAACGAGGCCACTTTTTGGATGTGTATAGGTTATTGAACAAGGTTAATATTCAAGTAAAAGTATTTTCTTTTTATTTATACTTCATATAGGTCTGTTTTTACCTTTGTTTTCCCATTTTCTCTTTCAGAAAGGAAAAATTACAGAATACTTTAAATTAATCTATTATCCAGCGCTGATTAGCTCTTTGCACAAGTTCAAATTTTCAGTAATCATCACAATTTAAACTTTTCAATAGCCTCTGCGTGATCTCACGTTCGCAAAGCACATTTTGTAATTTTTTTTTTTAAATTCAAACGTTAAAAACACAACATAAATAAAGAGAATTGCATTCTTCCAACGTTAACAGTCGTTTATTTGTGAGCCGAAATAGCAGGAACCAAGGTAGGACATCGGGTAGAATAAACCCTATGTCCTGATTGGTCAAATATCGATTTCCACGGATCCATGTATCACATCATTTGTTCAAATTAAGCTTAGCGATACTTTAAATATGGCAGCGCCCATCAATACCCCCAAACGAGAAGCGTTTAAAGGGGATTTCCGGCGTAACACTGGAAGATTGTCAGTTGAAATTGTACAGAAAGATCGATAATATGATCCCTGTATTGGAGAATTGCTGATCTCAAAGGAGACATGCATGTCGATGTCCACCATATTTCTTGACAATCTCATTTTTTTTTTCAGGGTTATTTTTAGTAATGGAAGAAATGAAATTATCCACTCTAAAAAAGAGTATTATTATGTTATCAGTTTTTTGATTTACTATTAGAGTACTTCCCGACCATATCAATATTCATAAGAAAAGATAATAGGCTAGTCAATTTTCTCCGGGGTGATGCATGGAGAGTAAAGTAATGCTTCAAACCTGGGTTCCAAGGATGCCAGAATACATTATGAAATGTTTAAAAAAATATAGACCAAGACTGTTCACCTTTGATGTGTTTACCCTCAAACCGTATCCAAAGTTGAATGACATGTTATTATAATTCAATATTAGTTGTTTTCATGGACAATGGCGAGTTCTGATTGGCTGAAATTTTATTTTCATAGATCCATGAAAAAAAAAAATTCAGCAGTGCCGGGACTACTTTTGCAAAGTAATGTAAACAAACATGTATATGAGATTTCATAATGGTCTTCTTTCTGATCTTTATACAGTCCGAAGTTCAACTTGCTTGCTGCATTTATTTTCTCTAAATATTGATAAGAATATTCAACAGCAAATTCAAACAGAGAGCTGAAAACTCATTGTCACTTTGCTTGGTTCTAACAATCGTATTTTCAGCTTAGTTCAAGCGTATTGAACTTCTAGTAATAAAGCTACTGAACCTGCAAATGTTCAATATTATAATGACGTCACGTATACGTCATTATTACGTCATGAACCAGCAGTTTTACCGCGCTATGAATTATGAATGAAATGGACATTATATAAATACTCAATTTTAGATTTTCAATGAAAAAAGCAGTTAGTAATTTTCAAGTGTATATAGATCTATTTGTTGTCTGTGATATTGAATTATAAGGAATGAAGAGATTTTTTTTTTGTTTTCATGGAGGTATGAAAGAAAAAAAAACAAATCACACTATGAAACCGCAAAGCGGTTTCATACAAAAGTGTGATTAGGTTTTTTTTTTTTTATACCTCCATGAAAACAAAAAAATTCTCTTCATTCCTAAAATAATACAAACAATGTTACCAAATGTGGCATCTCAAGCACTCGCAGTATTTCCTATGGAGTTGATTAACCCTTTCCCAAACAAGCCCTTGTTTTTACGTGTCTGCAGTGCAAGTCTTTTGAAAACACTGTGAGAAAAGGAGAAATTGCTCGTAACGAGCAATTTCTCCTTTTCCCACAGTGTTTTCTACCCAATTAGGGAACTTTCTGCCATTTTTATCAAATTTGAAATTGTCGTCTGCAAACTCTTAGAGTTTGGAAGAGTCTAAAATTTATCGTTTGGGAAAGGGTTAAGTGAAAGTACAGTCTAATACTAGGTTAACAAACACCCCCCTTCCGCAAAAACCTTGGTCCACAATAAAAATAGAGTGAGCTATGCTCTGTGAAAAGGGAGATTAATGCATCTGCATACAGTATAGATTCAGATCAGCCTGTGCAGTCTGCGCAGGCTGACAAGGGCTGAAACATTTCGTTATCGGTCGGTTTTCTGTATGCCAAAGTATGTCGCATGATTAAAATGGTTGTTTAAGCCTTTACTCCATAGATACTCATTTCTACACATTGCTTGTAGGAGCCCTTGCAAAACATTGTAACAAAAGGTGAAATCGCTCTTGATGAGTGATTTCACCTTTTGTCACAATGTTTTCTATGCTATCAAAAGGTGTCATACATACATAACAAACAGCTTCATCCTTGCTGTTATTTAGGGTCCATTAGAGATATCCTAGAAATGCCTTATAGGGTAAAGGATTAAAAAAGTGGATATTATCGATCCAGCAATATGTAATGGCTTGCTTGGTCTCTTGGATCACAGAGATGCATTAAGCCCTCTTTTATTAGAGCATGATTCAGTGTTGTTTACAAACAGGCCATGCTCTGTGGACAGGTTTAACCCTTTACTCCATAGATACTCATTTCTACACATTGCCTGTAGGAGCCTTTGGAAAACATTGTCGAAAAAGGTGAAATTGCTCCTGACGAGCAATTTCACCTTTTGCCACAATGTTTTCTATCCTATCAAAAGGTGTCATATACACATAAGAAATGGCTTCAGCCTTGCTGTTATTTAGGGTCAATTAGAGATAACATAGAAATGCCTTATGGGGATATTGGGTTAAACGCATCTTCAACCGAGTACAAACCAAGTTAGCTTGTGTACTCCAAGCTGGCTGACCTGAGTCGACAGTTTTTGCATTCAACCTCATGTCTCTGTCAGTTGTTAGTCTAAATGAATTTTAGGAGTTCAAGAAAATGACCAGGCCTGCAACAAGTAAAAGAGAGCATTTGGACATTTGCGTAAAGTGTCGTCTCAGATCAGCCTGCACAGTCCATGCAGACTAATCCAAACCGACACTTTCAATCTTCATTTAATTTTCAGGTTTGACAAAGTCTACTGTAGCACAAAATCTAATGGAGTCATACAGTGCAGTCTAGGATCAGTCTGTGCATACTGTGTAGGCTGATCCGAGAAGACACTTTACGCAATTGGCCGAATGCTCCTCTCAGTGTGTTGCAAGCTGTGTGATGATATAGTGCATCATGGAGACGCATACAAAGAAAATCTATTTGGTTTACAACACGCGAAAGTTGCGTTTGATCATCTGTGTAAAGTGTCATCTCGGATCTACCGGCGCTGCTCTCACAGACTTATTTGAGACAGCACTTTACGTCAACATTAGATTCTGTCCAACAGTTGGCTTGCAAAAAACAAAAAATCATATACGATCCTAAAGTGTCATCTCGGATGAACCTCCGCAGAGTGCGCAGGCTAATCTGAGACGACACTTTACACAAATGTCTGAGAGAAATAACAGATTTCGAATTCCATCATTCCCCTTTATCTAGAGCTCTCATAAAACTTTGCAGGAACAACTCCTGAAGCCTGCAAAATTACGGCTGGGATGGATAATCATGCTGATATTCCCAACGAAAATATCACAACCAACGACAGAAATGTCAACAGAAATATCAACAGATTGAGACCGCAGTACAAACATCCAGTAAAGACGCATAAACCAAATTTCAAGGTCAGATCCATTTAGCAGCCACCTTTAATTTGAAACCATTCTTAATCAATGTCCTGCTGATTGAGTGAAATAAAACTTTCCAACTGATTACACAAAAAAAATGATTTTTTTTTCTATTTCAAAGCCATTGTGGATGAAAGATATATCCCAAACGGAAAGGGTAGATCCAAGATCGGACTTCTGTGGGATATGTGTGTAATCTAGGATTTGCTTTCTCATTCTCTTTTATTATGAACAAAAAGTTTCCGGTTAATTAAGAAATAGTCTTCTTTTTTAGCCCAAAGTGATTTATTCATTGCACCTCATAACTCACAGAGTGGTTTATTGAACAATAAACCGCAGATTCTAACTTGACCAACTTTGAATCAGAGGAAAACAAATTCATACTTAGAGAAAGAATGCGGATGCAGATGATGGTCCATTGAATAATCTACTTACTTACTTTAAACAGAATGACGTCACTCTATATAGAGTAAGGTAGATTTTACCATGCTTTTGTTGCACTGTGTTTATAGAGCCGAATTGATGTGTTTTGTTAGAATAAACATTCCATATAGAATGACGTCAGTCTATATAAATAAGGTAAGGAAGTAATTCAATAATAACAATCTGCATACACATTTTTACTCAAAGTTTGAAATTGTTTTCTTTTGATTAAGAGGTGGCCATGTTAGAATCTAAATAATCTTCTTTCTATCATGGTTTATTGTTCAATAAACCTCGTTGTGGGTTATGAGGCGCAATGAATAGACCACTTGGGCTATTTTGCCCTTGTGGATTATTTATTGTGCCTCATAACTCACAACTGTGGTTTATTAATTGATAAACCATGATAGAAAGGAGGTTATTTCTTCATTTTACCCAGCATTCATTGCACTGTGTTTATAGTGCCACATTCATAATTGATTTATAACTATGGTGTTGAGATTATGCTTTTTCTTTGAGTTTAGAGAGAGAGAAAGATTGAGAGAGAGACAGAGAGAGAGAGACAGAGAGGAAGACATAGAAAGAGGCAGACAGATAGAGAGACAGACAGAGAGACAGACAGACAAAGATGAATACACCAATGTTAAATGCGATTATGTTACCTTGCTTTTTGCTTTTACAGATAACAGTAACTTTCCCTCTAGAAGGAATACCTTTGGACCGTATTGTCTTGCCCACCAACAAAAACATCAAGTCGATTATAGTCACTTACACCCCGCGTGGTGAAGCGCCAGTTCCGCTTAATGATAACCAGGTAAAGAATTGTCCTTTCCTTTAACCCTTTACTCCATAGATACTCATTTTGACGTATCAACAACAGGCAGCTTTTGAAAAAATTGTGGGAAATGGAGAAATTGCTCGTAATGAGCAATTTCTCCTTTTTCCACAATGTTTTCCGCTCAATCAGATATTTGTATCCTCATTTGTCCATATTTTTGACATCATATCTGTATTTGCTGCTGAATTGCAAGAGCCTCAAATTGGCATATCAGGTAAAGGTACTCAAAACTCAAAGCATTTGCAGACGACAAAATAAAAGTGACACAAAAATTGAAATTTGTGTTTGGTTGGGTAGGAAAAATAGTTTAAATAGGCAATTTTTCTTCTCCAACCACTGATGCAGTTTGGAAAAGGAGTCAGCGCCTTAGAAAGAAAGTAGTGTCAGTATTGGTGTGAGAAAGCCAGGAAATACTTGCGTAGGTGCACTAACCGCTGTAATATGACATAAGTTGTTAAAACAGTATTAAACTTCAATACAAGCAAGTCTATGATAGTTTTTGTGTATGTATGTCAAAATTGATAAAACATTTACAGTTTATATAATTATGTTTGCTTTACCAAAGAATCTTCAAAAAGAGCTCACACTATTGCCCGTATACTACATGTATATTCATGCAAATTGAAGTTATGTAATTTGTTTCTATATGTATTCAGCCGATGCCAGGTGACAAACCTGTGAAGTTCCCTAGTGGCGTTCTAATTGTGAGCATACAGATAACAGTGGTAGAAAAGTTAATCAAGGAGAACCCCATATTGATTACACTAGAGGTATGGGGATGCTTCGTGCCAGGTAAATAAATAGTAAATGATTGTGTGTGTTTGTGATGAAGTGAAAAGAAAAGGGAATAATTTCTCGAGTGTTGAAGCCACGAATGAAAATATGGAAACATGAAACGTGACGTTCCCACTTTTAAAATTCCTGATTCTGTTCTGTTCTATAAATATCTGTGGTAATGTCAAAAATTAGATATGATATTCTGCAGTGAATTATAACATTTACTTGTGAATTACATGAGTGTAATTCACGATAATTCTCAATTATAATATAGTGAAAAATAACACTCTAATGTGCAATATTTAGGCTATTGCCAATTTCAAGAGCTGCAAACACTTTATCCCACTAGAACATTTTCTTTACCTTATATCATGCAGCCATACTGTTTTACTAGTATTTTAAAAATGTTCCAGAGAGATAAAGTGTTTCTATCTCTTGAAAAAGGCAAAAGCCGAATCATTAAACATTAGAGTGTTATTTTTGATAAGGTTTTAGTTTTTTTATTGATTAATAAAGCAAAATGGCTGCATGATACACGCTAGAAAAAAATTCTAGTGGTTAAAGTGTTTCAAACTCTTGAAAAAGGCAATAGCTGAAACATTGAATATAAGACTGTTATTTTTCATAGTGTTTTGGTTATTCTCTAAGGAATTAAAAGCGTCGTTGTGTTTCCTTAATTGACATTTCTGTAAATGCAAGTTTGGCATGCCCCCTTTAGTAACGCACTAAATTAGTTGTCAAGCCTGACAAGCTAACCAGAAATTGTGTTAGACTTTTTTGTTTACATGAAGCCCAATGCTGCATTTTCATTGGCTGATAAGATATTGGTAGACCTGTGAATCAAAGTTGGCAGAAAGGTCAATTATAGTTTGCGTTATTTTCTAACAGGTGCTGGTACAACACCTTATCAATCAACCATCACAAGCACCTTGACTTCAAGCCCAGTTTGTGAGCCTGTGGACACAATGTCGAACCCAACATTCCTTCCACTGCGTAAGTATTCTTTTTTCTCTCGGTGAACCATTTTGATGGAGGAAAGCACAACTTCATTAATTTTAACTCATTACCAAACAACAAAATTTTAGATTTGTCCAAATCAAAAGCATTTGCTGATGACAAAATAAAAGTGACTTAAAATTTGAAACTTGTTTTATGAAGGATAGAAAACATTGTGTGAAAAGGAGAAAATGTTGGTATCAGCATTTTCTCCTTTGTCCACGATATTTTCTAAAGGCTTCTTTCTCAGGGTCGTCAAAAGTAGGGCTTGTGTGGTAATAGGTTAATCATGAGCAAAGAATGCGATCATATTGCCTATTGAGGACAATGCAGTTCAAGATTAAACCACAGAGAACTTGCATTCTTGCCAAAGACCTACACTTTTCCCTGTTTTGTACAAAATTTTGCACAAAACTCTTTCAATAGATTGTATCCGTCTTCTTGAATACACTGGGGAAAGCCTATATGGTTTATTTAGCCCACTAAATGTAAAGTTAATGTAGTGGACATAATAGAAAACAGCTATTTCCACTACAATACTACCCTACAAAATTTGCTATGATTAAAAATGCGTACTTTAACTGACCCACTTTTTTTTCCCCATTTTAGAATTGTGATTAATGAATCTAAAACCACAATAATCTTACTACAAGGGGAAATTACGATTACATCCCTTTTGTGAAAACTTGCAAAAGTATCAACAAATAATTTCAAGATAGACATCAAAGGAATTTCTAGTCAGATAAAAATTTGCAAAACTATTTTATCTGTGGGCATTCGAAAATATGGGTAAAATGTTGTCTCAGATCAGCCTGCGCAGTCCATGCATGTTAATCCGAAACAACACTTTCCATTTCTGTGATTTTCTGTTTTTTTAAAGTGTCAACTGTATCCCATAATATTATGTAGTCGTAAAGGCGGACTTTGCAGGCTGATCTGAGGTGACATTTTATGCAAATATCAGAATTCCACTTTTCGAGTGTTGTACGTCAATAAGTCTGTATTCACCAACCGTTTTTTAGGAATATTCTTTGTCTTATTCTCAAGAATTTCAAGACTTGAAAGTAACACGGCCACTGATTGGCTAAACTACTAGTATTTGGTTTAGCCAATCAGAATTTTTGTAACATTCAAATGTAGAAAATCATGGAGAAGAAGGCTAAGAATGTTCTTAAGAATGTTTGGTTAATACGGTTCCTGATCAGTAAGTGATCAAAGCGTTGAAAATGGGAGAGTATATAAAGGAAAAAGAATGAGCCATGGTCTGTAAAGAGAAGGCTCAAGCATCTGCGAAAAGTATCGACCTAGGTCAGCCTTTGCAGTCCACACAAGTTGACCTAGGCCGAAACTTTTCACTCTCGATCAATTTCTCTATGTACAAGGATCATTGTACCTTATCATTGGTACCACAGGTCATGGGAATGCATTAACCCTTTACCCCATTAGGCATTTCTATGTTATCTCTAATTGACTCTAAATAACAGCAAGGATGAAGCTGTTTCTTATATGTGTAAATGACACCTTTTGATAGCATAGAAAATATTGTGACAAGTGGTGAATTTGCTCGTCACGAGCAATTTCACCTTTTGCCACAATGTTTTCCAAAGGCTCCTACAAGCAATGTGTAGAAATGAGTATGTATGGAGTAAAGGGTTAAATCCCCTTTCTGCCAGAGCATGGCTCAAATGTATATAAATGCTTACATCACAGAACTTGTCTTTCAGACGCAGTCTCATGCAGTGACTCAAGCATCTCTACAGACATGTTGCTGCCAAACAATCCAAAAGGTCCTGCTAAATCTATGGCCGACAACTTAAAGATTACAATCAGTTTCGATGGTGGTGCGGCCATGGATAAAATAAGTTTACCGACTCATGATAATATCTTGACCATAAAGATCTCAATCTTGTTGCCTGGGGAGACAAATCCTGTTGAATATATGGGAGGATTGGTAAGACTTGGGTTTTTTTGACGTGAGAAGAGGGAGAGACAACTTTTAGAAATATGAGACAAGCTTTTGTTTGGTTTAGCCTTTTATAAATTTTCTTACTTCGACAGTTAACCCTTATTGTGCTACATAAATGAAAGGGAATTTTTCAGGGGATAGCTTAAACTTGATTAATAATATTGCAATTTATCCTTTTGGTGAGCAAAAATCTTCCTGCTGGAATGTCTAGATCAAGATCAGACTACACATTCTGTGCAGTCTGATCTTGATCCCCACTGTCTACAAGAGGTCAGTAAGTCACGCTTATCAGCTAAAGGGTTGAAACATTCTCAAACATTAGAGCTAATATCTTATCAAGAATGATTGTCGAAAATTACTCATTTGGGTCCGTATTCACCAATCATTCTTAAGAAGATACCGGTACTTAGTCCTATTTTCCAAGATTTTCTGAATTTGAAAGTTACTCAACTTCTGATTGGCTAAAACAAGTGCTTTAGCCAATCAAAAGTTTTGGTACTTTCAAATTTAGAAAGTTCAGGAGGATAAGACCAGGAGTGTTATAATGGTAGGTGAATACAAGCCCAGATCTTTCATGTAAAAAAGACTCAACAGAGGTCAATATGTTGTTATAATTTCTATCAGCTTCTTAATTACAAGATCTGATTTCTTTCACCATTTTCTGTACAGCTATTGTGACTGAAAGTACAGAAAATGTATGGAAAAATAGACACAGAGTCATATAAGGTGTTCAGTTTTGATTTAACCCATTACCAAACAACAGTATTTTAGACTGGTCCAAATTCAAAGCATTTGCAGACGACAAAATAAAAGTGACTAAAAATTTGAAATCTGTTCTGGGAAGGGTAGAAAACACTGTGGAAAAAGGAGAAAATGCTGGTTACCAGCATTTTCTCCTTTTCCTACAGTGTTTTCAAAAGGCTTCTTTCTGAGGGGTGTCAAAAGTAGGGATTGTGTGGTAATGGGTTAAGAAATATAGGATCTGACATGAGTTGGTTTTTGAGATAAAGATTTATTAAACAAGTCTACAAAAATGTTATTAAACAAGCCTTTGGCAAGCTTACAGTTAATAATATTTTTTGTGGACGAGTTTAATAAATTTTTACCTCAAAAACCAACAAGTGTCAGATTCTTTTTATCACATTACTGATTAACAAGAATTATAGTCCAAAATGTGTTAAACCAGAGACATACACATATCAAGTGTAGTGAAATTTACATGAAGCACATGCACTTACTTTGACAGGTACATTATGAATGAAAATAGTTCCGGAGAAACTTGCATAATATTGATTTTTGTTTGAGTCTAAATTTGATTAAATTAATAACATTATCATGACAAGAACTTGGACCGCTAATTTCCTTCAGAAACCTAGGTCAGCAATGCTTTAGAAATGAACCATATGATTACTGAGTGTTGACCAAATTACAGCACTATTTTCTTATCTCACACCTGTGTGAGACAAGGAAATTTGTAATGGCTGTATCACATTGAAAACAAGAAGAGTTATGTGATAAATAATATTCTTTCTATTATTGTCCTTCTTTCAATATACAGCGGTTTAGCATAATGAGAACCAATAAATTAAGTTCAAAAATTTGTTTTGTTTTGGATAGTCGTAAACTTTGTTGTGTTGTCGAGGGTTGATATACATTCAGCCATGCCATATGGAAAAGGACTTAACACATCTGCAAAAAGTATTGACACAGTATGGCCTCCTCAAACCGGGCAGGCTTGCCTGGCCGAGATTATTCACTATTGGTCAGTTTCTTGTATGTCAAAGGACTAGTCTATCACCTTAATAGGTCGGATGTTTAACTCATTACCAAACAACAATATTTTAGGCTTGTCCAAATCGAAAGCATTTGCAGAAGACAAAATAAAAGTGACTGAAAATTTGAAATTTGTTTTGTGAAGGGTAGAAAACATTGTGGGAAAAGGAGAAAATGCTGGTTACCAGCATTTTCTCCTTTTCCCACAATGGTTTCTAATAGCGTCTTTCTCAGGGGTGTCAAAAGTAGGGATTGTGTGGTAATGGGTTAAAAAGATTGGCTATTATGGATCGATAATTATGTGATGACTTGTCCCGTATCACATATTGTCTTGTATCACAGATATGCATGAAACCCCCTTTTGTCAGAATCATGATGTGCATGAATGTTCAGTGATCTATGGGTCAGTGTCAATATTTTCTTTTTTACAGCCTATACATGTTACAGATGAACCAATCCAACTTCCAGCCAACATTATGGCAAACCAGATTATAATCATAGTTTTGGAGAAACTCCAACCAGACGAGCCAATATTCATCACATTTAACATTTGGGCTTGCTTCGACATATGTGAGTATACTAGATTTCCTTGGCAAATTCGCTCCCATTGACAAACAAATTAGCTTTACCCTTAATAAATAGATAGAAATTTATGTGTCATCCAAACTGAGACGACAAATCAAATGGAACTCATATAATGAATTTATCCTTAAATGAGTAGAAAATATTGTGGGATCCAGCATTTTCTCCTTTTCCCACAATGTTTTCAAAAGGCGTTTTCCCTTGGGTCTTTCAAATAAAGGATTGTGTAGAAGAGGGATAAATTTAGTGATAGTATGGTTATAGATTGAAATCAGCTGGCACATATGTTACAGGAGACCACGTCTTCATGCATAGCTTCATCCCGATTTAGATACAATACCTGACTACTGCGTCTGAGAGATATCTCTGTGGCTCAGTGGTTAAGGTATTGGTCTTTTAATCCACAGAAAACAGGGTCATTTTGTTTTTTTAAGGGTTTGAAGCCCGTCAGATGCGGTTTGTACATGAGTTATGCATTTATTTGTTTCTTTGTTAAGGACTTTGTAAGTTAGAGGCTTGTACAGGATTGGCCATTGAGCCAATAATCCCATTTGTTGTCCAAGAACAGACTTGCAGCCTACTAAGGCTTAAAGTCATCAATAAATGATGACTTTAAGAGTGGGGGGTGAGGGGGGGAAGGTTGTTATGGGAGACCACTCCTTCATGCATAGCTTCATGCCGATTTAGATACAATACCTGACTAGTGCCTCCGAGAGATATCACTTTTGCTCACTGGTTATGTTATTGGTCTTTATATCCTCAAAAAACAAGGTTGTTTGTCCCTTCATGGGTTCGACACCCACCAGATGCCATTTGTACTTGAGCTATGTGTTTATTCGTTTCTTTGTTACAGACTTTGTTAGTAAGACATATCGACCACTCTGATCCTCGACTGCACAAATCATTACTCTTTCCTGAATTACAAAATAAATGTTTCTTTATTTGCAGTTATAAAATGGGCATTTTGACCGCCGCAAAAAATGTCAATAGTTTTTTGTTGTTGTTGTTGTTAATGCAAAAGACATACAGTTCTACCCACAGGAAATTGAACGAGATAAGGGTTAATTGGCTCTGAAACTAAATTGCAGCAGAATATTTTAACCCTTTACTCCATAGATACCCATTTCTATGCATTGCTTGAAGGAGCCTTTGGAAAACATTGTGGCAAAAGGTGCATCCCATTAAGGTACCCTATACTTGAAAAGATCCTTGTGAACTAGGGATAATTGATCTCTGAAAGTTTGATACATGTGAAAACATTGCGACAAAAGGAGAGCCTAAATTGAGCAATTTCTTCTTAGGCAACATTTAACTCCTTCAAAAGCAAATTGATGCAAGAAAAAAAAGTTCTCTGCTATTATCAAACACATCTCCAGCGACAGTTCCAATTTGACCTGTTTCGGACAAACAAACAGTAAAATGTAAAGCTTTATAACTCAATTTACTTATATGGAATATACATGTGTGAACAGTGTTCAAATAAAAGACGTCCTTTGAAAAACAATTTGAGTATACATGTATTTCAACATCAATATTGCGTCACTCGCATAAAAACAAAAATTTGCTACATAACCATTATTTGTTTTTAAATATCCATATGATTATATTTATAGTAACAACAATGCCTTCCTCTACCACTGTAACGACACCACCCACCTGTGACGTGAGGAAAATTGACTACACTTCCGGTAATGTATTGGTTGGAGTCTCGTCAGAGATGCCGGCGGCTCAAGGTGAAATGGCACTGAGTGGATCTGGTGGATTCTGGTCACCATCAACGGAGGATCCAGAAATGTCGCCCTTCATCATTTTCCAGGTATCTCATTTACTGTTATAACATTAAATCTGAAATAGAAGTTATAAGTTTTTATGCTTAGAAACATACCAAGTAGTTATAGACAGAGCTATAGGGTGTAAGGTCTGCTTTTTTTTTTTACAATTGGTTTAAATGGTAGATGAATGTTTCTTGGAGGAAACAACTCTTTTGCAACTTTGAGTTAGTAGCATTTATGTTGATAATAAATGCCAAAAGTAATGCTTGTAGTAATGTAATACCCTAGTTGATGAGCATTTGACAATAAATGACATCAAAAATTGAGAGAATGTTTTTTATCATTTTCTTATAACTTTCCCAGTTTACATTTTATTGTAACATGTCATGCAAATCTGGCTTTATAAACACAGTGCAAGGAAAGCATGGTAAAATCTGCAACATTCCATGCAAAGAGACGTCATTCTATATTGAGTGACGTCATTCTGTATAAAGTAAGTTTGTTATGAGTTATTCAATGGAAATAATCTTTATCTGCGTTTTTACTCTAAGTATAAACTTGTTTTATAAAAAAACTGGTCATGTTAGAATCAAATAATCTTCTTTCTATCAAGGTTTATCATTCAATACACCACGTTTTTGGTATTGAGGTGCACTGAATAAATCACTTGGGCTGTTGCCCTGATGGATTATTTATTGTGCCTGATAACTCACAACCGTCGTTTATTGAATGACAAACCATGGAAGAAAGTAGATTATTTCTTAAATAAAGCATGTTGTGAGTTATGAGGTGCAATGAATAAAACACTCAGGCTGTCACCCTGGTGAATTATTCATTGTGCCTCATAACTCACAGCTGTGGTTTTGAACGATAAACTGCGATAGATAGAAGACTATTTCTTGAATATACAGTGTACCCGATTTTTTTCCTTGACAGGTTTGTCATCACAATTGAGCGACTTCATTTTTGATGTTATTTTGTACATAGGTCATAGAAGTTAATGGGTTTTATTGATATTATGGCTGTTGAATCTATAGCTAGTTTTGCACTCTCTGATCTATGATTTGTGAAATATTGATATGTGGAAAAAAAAACTGGCATTTGTTTGCATTTGAGATAAAGTTTTATGAAAGGCGTCAAGAAAAATGCTATTAAGATTGCCAAAGGCTTTCTTAACATTTTCCCTAGATTTGTTTAATGAAATTTTATAGTATTATTTGAGTGGTCAAAAGCTAGTTAGATATATTGGATCTGACATGATTGGAGCACCTATATATCTAACTAGCTTTTGACCAAACAATCAATACTTTACGTAAGGATCATGTATAGTTATGGCAATAAGACTGCTCGGCAATAAGCTGTAAATTTAGGGTATATTTTATGTTATAAATATGTTTATAAAGAGTGCTTTATGTATCAACAGATTGTAGCCAAGGGCAGTCGAGCATCTGTGTACAAAGTGTCCTTCACGTTACGTTTCTCCAAGAACGTATTCCTCAGTCTGTATAACAAACGTGGCAAGAATGTGGATACAAGTGACGTATGTACCTTCTGTTTTACCACAGGACTTTTTTATTCACAAGTCGGAATTTTATTCTCATATTTACTTTTAAAAAATACAGCTAGAGAGAAAAATAAACCCTGTTAAAACTTTAAAGAAACAATAAAGGCTAAATGTAAACAAAGGTTTTTTTTTTAAAATGCATTTGAGTTTATATTATACCACTTAAAAGTATGGAAATCATTGTGAAGATGACAATCTGCCATTGTAAGGTCGGTCCAAGTCTTATTCGCCAACAGAGAAATTAATTTCAAAACTAGGTTACAATCTACCAGGTAGCTTATAAGAGTGAACTGTTTCGTCAGTTGATAAAGTCTTGCCTTTAGCCTGGCTGTTGGTGCCAATCACGTGGACATACTTTTATCGAAGGTATGGTGTGAAATATGTTACAATATTGTATCTGGTAATGCAGGTATCTGCATGTCATATTAAGAATATATATTCTGTATATTGGATACCAGTTATTTATTGTGGAGAAAAATATGTATACAAGTTTTCTTTGTGTATGAAATAAGATACTGAGAACTTTTCGGTCTTTTCTTTTGCAGAGAATCCGATGCCGCTCTCCAAACCACCATAAATACATCACATACAACTTCTTTGGCCTTGTTGGAGACAAGATTTACATCTATGTTACGCCCGTGAGGAAGTCACAGCCTCAGCTGAGTAATGTAGAAATACACGCTTGCTTCGATGACGCTATTGGTAAGTTGGTAAAGTATGAGTTTTAGTTTTAATTGTTATTTCACACTGTCTTCTTCTGTTATAAAGTTATATGTCAGCTACAAGTGCGTCTGGTCATGTATTGCTTGCTGATACAAGCACTGCCTGATGGACCTAAGATTTAAAGATTTCTACAAGACGCGAAACGTGATCTTTAATCTGCAACGTCTGCTCTGCTTTGCATGTTTGAATTTTTTTCTTATTGACTCTCAATTAACAAGTCAGCAAAACATTTAAATGTTTGTCTGAATGATTCAGTCACTCTTTAACTCATTACCAAACAACAATATTTTAGGCTTGTCCAAATTGAAAGCATATGCAGACGACAAAATAAAAGTGACTGAAAATTTGAAATTTGGTTTGTGAAGGGTAGAAAACATCGTGGGAAAAGGAGAAAATGCTGGTTATCAGCATTTTCTTCTTTTCCCACAATGTTTTCTAAAGGCTTGTTTCTCAGGGGCATCAAAAGTAGATATTGTGTGGTAATGGATTAAAGGGGGTGGGGCGGGGGTGTGGGGAGGGGGGTGGGGGTGTGGAGATTTAATGCATCTGCAACAGATATCGACCAGGGTCAATCTTCACAGTTTGTGCATGCTGATCAGAGACGACACTTTCCGAATATGTGTGATTTTCTGTTTCATACAAGTATACTGCGGGAGGAAATATAATGTTGACTTAAAGTGCCATCTCGGGTCAGCCTGTGCGGAGTGTACAGGCTGATCTGGGACGACACTTTACGTAAATATTCCAATGCCTCTTTTTGCATGTTGCCAACCAATTATATGTTTGTCTTTGACATCTTTGTACTACAATGTCAATCATGTTTCAGTGACCACACCCACTTTACCACCAACAACACCAGAAACAACTCCCAAGTGTGACTTTGTTTGTGAGATGGGCAAAAAATGTATTCGCGGAGACCAGGTAGGTGTTTTATGTGACAACAACTGTCACTGCCCTGAAGACATGTATGACATTCATGAAGCTGGCAAAGATGAGTTACTGCTTTGTCACAATGCTACCAAGCCCCAGTAGCTAGCGCATTCGGTAGCATACAGGACTGGAGTAAAGGGGGTCGAACATTTGAATCCCCTGCATGGCCAAAAATCATTTCCAAAGATTGGTGATAGTCATTGCAACAAGAATCATAGTTATTTCATGCTTTCCGGTAGGATATCGAGAAATAGCAGTAAAAATATTTTTCGATCTTACACTGGTACCACCAGTGAAAATACCGATTTTCACGTTCTTGTTGCCTAGGTAAATTGCGCGTGCCTGACAACCACATGGGAAATATGACGTCATGTACCTTACATTTCTCGTGCTTGACGTAACGTTGCTATGCGGGAGGGGTACTTTATGGGGAATAAGGGAAAAGAACCGTACTGAATTTTGATAAAGCTCCTCCCAGAAAGGATTAAAAGCATAAAATAAATAGAATATTTGTTTTTTCTGGTGGAAGATCGAAATTTATTTCATCTCGTGAACATCATCGGTAATATTTTCACTCGTGGCTGCACCACTCGTGAAAATATTACCGATGGTGTCCACTCTATGAAATAAATTTCGATCTTCCACCAAAAAAAACAAATATCCTCTATCTCTCTCACCGCTGCTCATTGTTTCATCTGTTGTTATATTGGAAAGCAGCAAGTGGCTTAGGAAGAATATTTTGCCTACTACTTGTGAAGAGAAACTTAACCCTTTACCACACAAGAATGGGTTTTGATGACCCCGAGAAAGAGGCCTTTTGGAAACATTATGGGAAAAGAGGAAAATGCTGGTAACCAGCATTTTGTCCTTTTCCCACAATGTTTTCTACCCTATTTATAAACAATTGCACAGAAAGTAACAGAACTTCTGATTGGGTAAATCATTTGAGCCACATTGAAATTATGGTCTGAAAATGCTTTCAGAGCTAAAATTTTGTCGTCTGGTAAAGGGTTAAGGAAAGAATTGGTACATGAAGATATGCTGGCCACCACAATATAACTGAAATATTATTGAAAATGGCGTTAAATGCCTTTCAAAGGGTAATAAACGTTGTTTGTTTTTAAAATTTTCTCTTTTTCCCAGTGTATTTTGAAAAGTCTCTGTCCTAAGCGTCAGTTGACCACCAACGTGGCCAGCCAACATTGTTATAATTTAATGATGTTATGTACCAGCAATATCACGGGCCAGTAACATTGAAGAGCAGTAATACCACATGCCAATATCATAGGCTGCCAACAATATCGCATGGCAGTAATGTAGTCAGCCTATCAGTAGAAAATGGTATCATGTACCAACAATATCGCAGGCCAATGAAATTGTGGAAGAACAGTATCAGAGGCCATTTACATCGCTCACCAGCCCTACCATCGGTCAATAGCATTGTGTACCAACAAAATCAAGCCAAAGTGGCCAAATAAGCCAAAGTGGTCTTGGGAAAACAGTATCATGGGCTATATATGGCTTGACATGCAAAAAATGTCATTGGGACATTTGGTAAAGTATTGTTTTGGATTGGCCTGCGCAGTTGGCACGGGCTACTCTGAAACAACACTTTCCATTTCATGCAATTTTCTGTTTTGCACAAGAATCATGTAACACAAAATCAGATGTAACCATTAAGTGCCGTCTCGGATTAGCCTGCGTGGACTGTGCAGGCTGATCAGAGAGGACAGTTTGCGCAAATGTCCGAATGCCCAGTTTCACTTGTTGCAGGTCAATTTTATACATGTAGGTTTTGCATTGTTTGACATTTTATAATATATATTTATTACAGGTATGTGATGGTGATTGTAACTGTAAAGATTGCTCTGATGAGGCTGACTGTGGGCCAGTAGACGGTAAGTTAAAACCACTCTATAAATTGTAATTTTCTTTGAAAATCAAAACAGAAAAAAAAAAATGATTTCCAGGTTTTAGCTCAGCTGCTCCTGAAGAAAATCCAACACTTTCCAAGATCCCGGCTCCATATTCACCAACCATTCTTAAGAACATTCTTTGTTGAATTCTTCAAGATTTTCTGTCAGTGAAAGTAACAGAACTTCTGATTGGGTAAACCATTTGGTTTAGCCAATCAGAAGTTCTCTTACTTTCACACTGACGAAATTTTCAAGAATAAGACTAATGATGTTTTTTAAAATGGTTGGTGAATATGAAACCGGTCATATCTGAAGACATTCACAACAAAGTTTTGCTAGTTCATAACTATCAAAACGGGACATTAAAAACAAGAGTAGGTGGCAATAAAACATTTTTGAAATAGTTACTGTGACTGTTTCAACAAAAAAATAGTTTTTAAAGTCAAAATTGGGTCTTGCTGATTATTCTGAACAGTATGCCAAAGTTTGAATATTGGCTGAAACATTCGAATGGTGGTCAAAAGCCCCTCCGGTCATTATCCCCTACCCCCAAAACAGGTATGGTAGTCAAAAGCCCCTCAATGATTTTGCAAGGGCGGTCAATATCCCCTTCATCAATTTTTAAAGAAGGACAAAAGCCCCTATGCGATTTCACAAGGACAGTAATCATCCCCTTCATCCAATCTTAAAAGAGGACAAAAGCCCCTTTAAATAGCTATTGTGATTTCTAATGAAGAAATAAAATAATCTCAGTGTCTTACATGTGCAGTTCATCCCTATCCCACTGCCCCTTTTTTTTCTTTGCTCGATGATGATTTACTCATTAAAACTGTTTCCTGTCAGTCTTATACATTCAACATGTAAATGTGTGATCACATTACACCATATCTTAATCCGTCCTCAGTCTGTCTCATTCATTTCAATAGATGTAAATACAACACCTTTTCCAATATAAAGAAAACAAATGACCCACTTTAATCAAAATGTTCAAACTTTCTATCTGTAATTAATTACATATAAAGCTATAGACAGACGGATTTACATTTCACTCGGAAAAGAATGGGATTCATTGAAAAAGGTTGTGGTTCAAAGAAACATTGCTATGATGGCCAATGCTCATTTAAGGCAGTCTGATCTTGATCCACGCTGTTCTTAACATTGTCTTGATGTTTTTCTTTTTGATATACATTTATTTCCTGGATCCTGCAGGGCTCAGCGGTAAAGGAATGTAGAACGTTTTGGCCAGGGACATTTTGGCCAAGACGTTTTGGCCAGGACATTTTGGCCACGGACGTTTTGTCCAGCTGAATGTACAAAGTAGGACGTTTTGGCAAAATGCTTTTTATCACAGAGAAGTGCAATAAATGTACTGTCTATGCTTCTAAGTACATGTATAGATTTTTTATGCAGAAAAGCATATTCAGTACATTTCATGCTATTCTTGCTTAAAAAAAGAAAAACTGTTAACTAAAACATAATATGATTTGCAATTTTCTATAGCAAATTCACTGTAGTTTATTTCAAAATATTGTGGCAACTAAAAATCTTAAGTAATTGTTAAATCCTTATTAATTAACAGAGATGATAATTAGCAACTAAAGCAATCACCAAATATAGTTTTGTACTTAATTGATTATAAACCATATTTAATGGGACAAAAATTCACAAAATTAACATTTGGCCAAAACGTCCTACTTTGTATATTTATCTGGTCAAAACGTCCATGGCCAAAACGTTCGTCCACGGCGGTAAAGTGTGTGACTCGTTACCCAGAGGCTCCGGGTACTAGCCTCAAGTCCTGATTCCAAGAGCTATGATTTATAGAATGCCTTTGGATCATGTTGGTCTGTTTTTGCAAACCCAGCTCTGGTAGCTCAGTTGGTAGCATACAGGACTTTGGCATAGGGTGTCATCGGTTCAATGCCAATTCCTTTCTGAGGATTGATGATATTCACTGTGATAGGATTCATAACTGTCACCGCTGACCATTGACACTTAAATTGTTATGTGAGAAAGCAACCAGCGGCTTGGGAAAAAAAGCACCCAGGGAAAGCATTGATAGGTACACTGGCAGCCACGATATAAAGTCAAATAATCTTGAAAATGGCGTTAAACAGCATACAATTAATCAACAATCAACAATTCTAGATCCACATCAGATGATTTCACAAATTCAGAATTTGTATAGAACTTATTGTATATTCTACAAGTGTTCTATTTCAAAGTGATTATCAGACTTCAGGTCTACGGAAGGGATATTGTTGGCATGGTTATCATTCATAGGGACTATTGTCTGCTACTGATAAAGGGGGTTTTGACCGCCTTCATAATTTGATGAAGGGGATGATGACCGCCCTTTCAAAATTGCATAGGGGCTTTTGACCGCCTTACCTATTTGGGGGGTAGGGGATAATGACCAGAGGGGCTTTTGACTGTTTACCGAAACATTCAATTTTAAAATAGTAAGTGGGTATTTGAAATGTAAATTTTAGATCAATGAAGATTTGATGTAGCTGAATATCGAATTCTTAGGAATGAGATTGAATGACGAATTGTGTCCAGCAGGAAATTTGCCTTCATTTTATTAAAATAAATCTTGAGCAAAAACCATAAGCTTAACATCAAGAATAGTACAGCAAATTTCAATTGTTAAATTGTACCTTGCGATTTATACATTGTAACTGGATATTTAACAGTGTTTTAGTCTAAATGAACACTGAATTTGTTTCATGAAATTCAATGATGAGCTGAAATTTTCTGGTGAGTATTGGTTTTAGCCTAATTTTTGGAATAGAATAGCTTTTTTTTTTTAATTAAGCTGTGATGTTGGTTCTTGTCTGGAGTGGGTTCAGCTGGAACACTGCCCCAAATTATGCTGGAACACTGCCTATGTTTATAAAAGTTTTCCTATGTTCTATGCTACTGCAGGAAATTGGTCACCATGGTCTTCTTGGAGTAGCTGTGGTTGTGATGGGACTCGAACCCGATCAAGACAATGTACCAACCCTCCACCAAGCCCAGGAGGCAAGAGCTGCAAAGGCGTGTCTTCCCAGACAATGCAGTGTCGTCGTCCTAAAGAATGTGAAAGTATGTGTTTGATTTATTTAACCCTTTACCATACAATCATGACATTTTATGACCCTATGGGTAGGCCCTTAGAAAACATTGTGGGGAAAGGAGAAAATGCTAGTAACCAGCATTTTCTCCTTTTCCCAAAATTGTTTCTACCCCTTGAATGATATACATGTATTTCATGTCTAAAGAAACACTTAATTTGTCTTCTGCAAATGCTTTCAACTTGAACAGGGCTTACACTTCTACAACTGGTGAAAGGTCAAGCTGATTGCATTTTTATTCAACACTATCAGCACTGTATTGGCTTTAGTTGCCTCGGAATTTAGGCATTTGGAGTTATATGGAGTTAAAAAATTACTTGATATTGATTACTCTGCAACAGTTTGGTTGCATTATGTTAGATATCAATAAGAAATGGTTTTGAAATTCATATTGTCCGTTTACTTCTAAAACCTCGTAACTAAAGTTTGAAGCAAGCCATAGTTATGAGGTGCTTGAAGTAAACTGACGATATGTTGTTTTAACCAAGTTTCAGTTATATTATATAATTACTATTGTATAAAACAACAGTATCATTTAAGGTTATTTTTAAAATGTTTCATTTTTATCACTGTGTAAACCAGAAGGCCATGAGATCATTCTCTATAGTCAGTTAACTGTTTACCAAACAAAATTTTAGACTGGTTCAAATTGAAAGCACTTGCAGAGGACAAAATAAACATAGCTGAGTTGAAATTTGTTTGCACCAGGGTAGAAAACATCGTGGGAAAAGGAGAAAATGCTGGTTACCAGTATTTTCTCCTTTTCTCACAGTGTTGTTAAAAGGCTTCTATCTCAGGGATTGTTTGGTAAAGGGTTAATCCGTTCAGTGATATTTTAAACTAAAGGTTTTGAATATTGTTTTGAAATTTTATTTCTGTATATGCAGATCATAGGCAAAAAAAAACAGACATTTATCTTGTGACAAACAAAAAGAAGAGGCATGAATTATGCTAAACCTGTAAGTTGTTCAGAAATGTATACATAACTTACTTTATGTTTTCAATTAGTATACATTGTAGAGTTAAAGAACAAAAAAAATTATATACCTGTATACTAGTTAATTATTTATTCAACAAAGGTGATTTTGTTCTTGCCAAAACAGTCTGCAAGAAAGACACCGTGCCTGTGACCGATGAAGATGAGGTTGTGACATGTGGTGGCTTTGTAGGTGCTCAGTGTCCTGGCCCTGACGATGTGTGCACGCTGTACCCTGGTTCTACACTCGGAGTTTGCTGCCGACCAATAGGTACAGGACATGATCATTATTACAGCACCAAAAATAGCCCACGTTCTGTGCTACATGTATCTGGTCTAATCCTATGCAGTCTTTAAAAGCTATTTAAGTCGCCAATAGCAGAGAGAGTATGCAGTTCAAAGCACTGGTGTGCAATTGTACAATATATATCAATGGCCTAGATATGTAAACTACTAATCATGTGAATGTGGGATCAACCACTCAAATCCTTTTGTTAACTCTTAACCAAACAACAAAATGTTAGACTGGTCCAAATTGAAAGCACTTGCAGGCGACAAACTAAACGCAACCAAAAAATTGAAATTTGTTTCCCACAGGGTAAAAAACACTATGGGAACAGGAGTAACCAGCATTTTCTCCTTTTCCCACAATGTTTTCAAAAGCCTCCTATCTCAGGGTCGTAAAAATCAGGGATTGTTTGGGAAAGGGTTAAACATATCCTGCTAAATAACTAAAATGAAATTTTCAATTCGATATCAATAACCTGAATACTGCTGTTTCAAAGCTTTGTTTTGGGGAATAATTTCTCCTTATTGGACTGTGTAGATCCAAGATCAGACTGCACATTCTGTGCTGTCTGATCTTGATGTACACAGTCCGCAAAACATCAGAGAGTCACGCTTAGCAGCTAAAGGTTTAAAATATAATATCGCAATTAGCACATGTAGAGGATGGAGGGTTATTCTTTTCGTAAAAGCTAAAAGAATTGGTGGTATATCAGTTATCTGTACAGAGAGTATCGTCGAACAGCATTCTTGTTAATTTCTCATTTCAGGTTTGACAACAACGCCATCTTACACTACAGTGTCAACAGTGTCCACACCAGGACCAGACGGTATTTTCATTTTTTGTGTGTTTTTTTTTTTTAAGGTTAAACATATTAATTATACCCCTGCAAAACGTACATTTTTGGGGAAAATACTTGAATCAGCCTGTCTTTCTGTGTGTCTGTCCATGTGTTCGTCTCTGTACAAGATACATGTACATGTACTAGTAATTGCCTGTTTCTGTCAAAGTGCTGGCAGGGGTATTAAGTTTCAGTCATTGACAGCTCTATTGTTACGTCGATTACATTGAGATATAAGCTCTTACAACTTATATAATCTCTCTAGATTCTTCTTCCTGGAAACTAGACCCGATGACAGGTGACAACTAAATGGTGACATGTCGGTTGCGAGTTTGGTTCAATACCTAGTTAAGGGAAAGTTTCCTTTTGGCGATTTTTTTGACTCTCAAATTTGATTCCAGTGAAAAATGTAATCAGTGACTTTGAAAAAAAGTTGTGTCTGCACTGGTGAGAGAAAAACCAGGGAATCACTGCGGAGGTGAACTGACTGCCATGATATGACCTAAGCTGTTAAAAACGACTCAAAACTTCAGCATAAACAAAGCAACAAAATTTTCTTAAATATGTTGACGAAATGGCTTAGTCAGTAGTCAAAGGAAAAACATGTATTATTATGAACTTATTTCATATGCTTGGGTACAATACCAAATTTTATTGGATGAATTCACTGCAGAACCAGTCTACACTTTGGACGAGGCTACAGCCGAGTCCAAAATATAGACTGTTTCTGCAGTGTATGAATCAATTGAATTCAGTATTGTACCCATGCATGTTAAATGACCTCTTCATTTCACACCTCTGTATTGACTTTGAAGTAAATGACATGTATATGGAGCCATTTCAATTTAAATACAAGCCATCTCAATTTAAATAAATAAAAAAAAAAAAACATATCAAAAGGGGCAAAAGTTGCTTTTTCTTACAACAGACTGTGAGAGACTACTCTTCCAGTTCAATATCAATTTTCAGGACTTTAGCCTTTTGAAAAATCCTTATTAGACTCTTGCCTCGTTCTGAAAAATCTCTGATGGACTCTTGCCTCATTCTGAAAAATCAGTATTGGACTCTACAGCATCTAATATGGGCCTAGACATTCTGTACTCATGTAGTAGTATTAAAACGATTTTATTAGACGTTAAATCGTAACGTATGCATGAAATAAAAATAAGTACTTTTCACATACCCTTTGTCCTGTGAGTTGAAAACACCATGAGAAAACAATTCAAGAACTAGACCATTCTGTAAATTCTAATTTAGGTAACTGGGGTGGATGGTCACCATGGTCGCGATGTTCAAGGTCATGTGGAAACGGCACGGAAACTAGAAGACGAGAATGTGACAGTCCGCCGCCTGGACCCAAGGGAGAATATTGTAAAGGTCGAGATGAAATTTCAAGGCCTTGTAAAAAGAGGGACTGCAAAGGCAAGCATTATATAGGGTCCATATTCACCAACCATGCTAAACAATATTGTTTTTCTTATTCTCATGAATTTTCTAATTTGAAAATTACACAACTTCTGATTTACTGTAGAACCAGAAATATGAAATAGATTCGAACTCAAGAGAGAAAAGAAGAGTCATCAAGTTTTTAAGCTACTCTTTAACCCTTATCCTGCTAAAAGACTAAAATGAAATTTTCAATTAGATATTAGAAATCCCAAATATTGCGATTTCAAACTTATGATTTGAGGAAATAATATCTTTTTATCGGACAGTGTAGATTCAAGATCAGACTGCACAGAATGTGCAGTCTGATCATAATCTTCGCTGTCCGCAAAAGGTCAGTGAGTCGCGTTAACAGCCTGAAATACTCGTCAAAAACAGATCGGTAACTTATAACTTTTGAAAGTATTAACTCACAGTGATACCAAATAGATTTTTATTTGTCATCTTGTACAGTTTGTTTCATTAATCTTGAAATCATAGAAGGACAGAGGAGAAAATTCTGGTTATCATTTTTCCACATTAATTTTACTCTCTTGAGCATGTTGTGTAAAAACTTGGTGGGTAGGTAAAAGAAAACTGTCTATGATTAAAGGTCCCCCTGCCTGGTCACCCTGGACACCATGGAGTGAGTGTGACGTGCACTGCGGTACTGGACAGAAATCACGAGTCAGGTAGGTCAGAATAGTATTTGGCAGATTAACCCTTTACCAAACAATCCCTGGTTTTTATGACCCCCAAGGAAGAAGCCTTCTGAAAACATAGTGGGAAGAGGAGAAAATGGTGGTAACCAGCATTTTCTCCTTTTCCCACAATGTTTTCTATTCTTCTACAGTCAAGTTTCAATTTTTGAATCACGTTTATTTTGTCAACTACAAATGCTTTCTATTTGGACAAGTCTAAAATTTTGTCGTTTGGTAAAGGGTTAAAAAGTAAAGGTTAAAAAGCCAGTATTACTTGGCCATGTATTAAGCTAAGGTAAATATAGATTGATTTTAAAATCTCTAAAATCTTTTTTTTAAATCACACAATTTTCATATATATACTGTTCTAGCAGAGAGATTTATCTCAAGCTGTCAGTGGTTAAGCGACTTGGGAGCCTTTGTTTCTTGCAACAACTCAGATTTTGGTTATTGGCTGTATCTTGACAAGAGTGCATATGCATTGTGGAGATATTGATATTGACGGTATAGCAATCAATATCTATATCATAAGAGCAAAGTTTGATATTTAGCGGTTGCCAAAACAGCAACTTTATGCACAAACAGTAGTTAACACTTTTCTTTATCATTTTACTTTTATAGATATTGCGACAGTCCGCCGCCATCCTCCAAGGAAGAAGGGTGTAATGGACCAGCTAATGAGACAATCATCTGTCATCAGAGACCCTGCGAATGTACATTTGATATGGACACATTTGAAAATATATTCGGCTATGCACCACCTGACACTATAGGTAAGAAAGTGACTAATGGTACATCTTTACCTGTTTTCAGGTAGTTTTTCTACCAGTCTTTAAAACACTTTATCCATATGTTATGCAACTTTAACCATCCTTGTATTTTCATGCCAAATGTTGCACCTGATAGTTGCAAGAGTGCACCGATTATGACAGATAGATATAGCATTTCATGTTCTTGGGGGCCATCAAAGCATTTGCAATAGTCCTTTTTGGCATTAAATGAGGACACTTCCCATTCATTTTACTGTCCCTTACACCATATGTTTGGTAATTTACACACCTAAGCTATTAAACACCCTTTCAAGTTTTCGGAGGGTTTTTCTCTTTATCTGTAAGGACATTCCTGTAAAGTATTTTTTTCAACAATTCTGAAACCATTGTAAGGAAAAAGACATAAAGTCTTTTTCCTTACAATGGTTTCAGAATTGTTCGGACGGAAAAAAATAATTATTTTTTTTGGTGTCCGAAAACTTATTAAATTATTTGTGTGACTGTCCGAAAATTTCGGGAAATCTCTTTCCAACAACAACAACATATCCTTTAATAGACATCGTATGTACAACATACAGTAAGGCATATATTTCCCGAAAAGAACTGACACGAGATCGACCTTTATGGATTAATAAAACTTACTTGTTAAAAGAGTTCACACAATTACGTATTCGAACGCAAATACAGTAGCTACTTCGCTAAACAATCCTAAATCATGGTCGTGATAAGGGTTATTCTTGACCTGACTAAACCTGGTTACGTCACCCGAACACGTGCTTGTCTCCATGCCAACATGTCTGTGTACAGGTCGTTACAACTAGCCATCCCGTTATGCATTAAAAGTGTATCTTATAGCGTTTATAGATACGATTTACATCTTTAATGCGTCACGGGTATTGGCCTAAATATATACAGCCTGCGTAACACAAATTAGCACCTGCATTCAGTCTACCGCGATCAATCAGATACCAAACAAAGGATTTAAGCTTAAAACATTGATCGATTTACTCTTCTCAGGTACATGCTAATTAACTCTTTACCACACAATCACGACTTTAAACGATCCTGGGGTAAAACCTTTTGAAAACATTGTTGGAAAAGGAGAAAACGCTGGAATTAATTATTTTCTTCTCTTCCCCCACTGTTTTCTTCGTTATCCAATCAAAAATCATTTTAGCAAAATGTAATTGTCGTCTGCGAATCCTTCGAATTTTATCTAGTCCAAGAACATTTTCGTTTGGTAAAAGTTTACCATATCCCAAACAAGCCTTTGTCGTATGCAAACTCTTTCAGTTTGGAAGAGTCTTTAATTTGTTGTCTGGGAAAGAGTATTGCAGACCTTCGTCGATCTTCTGAACCATTTTAATTTGTTGTTTGGGAAAGTGTATAGCGGGTCTTCGTCAACTTTTAAACCATTTTGATATGCTGTTTGGGAAAGAGTGTAGCGGGCCTTCGTCAACTTTTAAATCATTTTAATTTCTTGTTTGGTAGAGCACTGCGGGTCTTCTAAACCATCATAATTTCGTGTCCGAAAATTTAGGGACAATTATTTTACCAAGTGTCCGAACTTAGGGACAAAAAATAAATTATTTCGGAAAATAATTAATGGTGTCCGAAAATTTAGGGTGTCCGAATACTTAGGGGAATTACGGTAAGTTATATTCTTTTCTTTTTCCAGCATATTAGGAAGAAGAGGAAATCTTTGTTTTTTTCAAAGTTTTCAGTCCTTTCTCACAATGCTTTTCCAAGCTATCGACTTTTTCTGCATATAGATCTAAACCTACATTTGTCCAGAAATAAGATTAACCCTTTCCCAAACAAGCCCTGGTTTTTACGTGTCTGCAGTAAGCGTTTTTTGAAAACACTGTGGGAAAAGGAGAAATTGCTCATAACGAGCAATTTCTTCTTTTCCCACAGTGTTTTCTACCCTTTTTGAGAACTTTCTGCCATTTTCTTAAAATATAAAATTGTCGTTTGCAAACTCTTTCAGTTTGGAAGAGTCCAAAATTTGTCTTTTGGAAAGGGTTAATTAAGCTGTCTTTTTGTATTCATTGTATTGCTGGCCATCCTGTGTTAATAGGGACTTAATACATCTACAGAAAAATAATGAACGATGTCAGCCTGCTCAGACTGACATGGGTAGATACTTTTTGCTGATACATTAAGCATCCCTTTCACAGAGTGTTGCTTATTCAGTTGCCAGCAAAACAATTAACCCTTTGCCACATGACAAAATTTCAGACCCGTCCAAATCCAAAGCATGTGTAGTCGCAAAATGCAATGTTGCTAAAAATGTCGAAGATGTAGAAAGAAAGGTAGAAAACATTGTGGGAAAAGGAGAAAATAATGGTTCCCAGCATTTTCTCCTTTTCTCACAATGTTTTCAAAAGTTTTGTTTATCGAGGTTTTCAAAAGTTGGTATTGTGTTTGAAAGGGTTAAACTTAAATGATAAGATGTTATTATGCCATTTTTGCAGGCTGGATAGAGCTAGACGATGAACCAGGTTTAACTAAACCCGAAGAAGAGGTCAATGTAGATGACTCGTTTGAGGATGGTGTTGTAGTACACGTGGACTGCAGCAACTGGTAACAGCCTCAGCTACATTTTTTATTAACCCTTTTACTGCTAGAAAGCCATTGTTGATACCTGAATGTAGCTATTTCTAACATATATCTTGGGGAGAGATATTTTGTTATTGGACAGTGTAGATGCTAGATCAGACTGAGTGTTCTGTGCAGTCTTATCTTGGTCTGCACTGTATGCAAAAGGTCCTTTAGTCGCACTCAAGGTTATATATATTTGGCTGTGTTAATCGGCTTGAAACGGTAGTCAAAAGGACCAGTAGCGACCAAAAGTAAACAACCTGGGCGTCAAAATGAATTTTAAAGTACAGAGCATACCTTTTAACTGTATGGAAGTTTTTGTAAAGACAACAATCTGTCATTGCACGGTTGGTCGGTCAAAGTGTTAGTCTTACAGAAAGATAAAATATAAAACCAGTTAAAAAGTAAACAAAGATAGAGCTACCTTGCAATTTTTTACCTGGTTTTGAAATTATGACCCATCATGCATGCAAAAAGGGACCTTCTAGGAACTGCGAAAGTGTTGACCCTGGTCAGACTACGCGGATGTGCAGGCTGACCTGGGTGGACACTTAAATTATCAACTTAAAATGACCTCCACTCTCTTTGATCTGTTTACATCAATTGACGTATGGAATTCCCAGATAGTCCCTTTTTGTGTGACAGGTCACAATTCATTTTTCTGCCACTGATTAGCTCTTTGAGGCACTGCACTGTAACCTATCGCTATCTAGACAACAATTGACTTACTTAAAATTTTCATGATTTAAATTATTGTATTCGCTTGGCAGAACTCTTCAAATTAAAGGCGTCTTATGCAGTGTTTAATGAGTATATTCCGGCTCATGTTTTTCATTTTTTATTGTTCTTCTAGGTTACTAAATGTTTTGTCTACCTTAAAGGCAGCGTACCTGACCGATGATATCGTGCTACCTCTCAAGACTTGTTCTGTTCTAATTGAATAAGAAGATGAGTGCTTAAGCCATTACCAGATAATCTCTACTTTTGATGCCCCTAAGATAGAAGCCTTTAGAAAACATTGTGGGAAAAGGAGAAAATGCTGGTAATCAGCATTTTCTCCTTTTCCCACAATGTTTTCTACCCTTCACAAAACAAATTTTAAATTTTCAGTCACTTTTATTTTGTTGTCTGCAAATGCTTTCAATTTGGACAAGCCTAAAATATTGTCGTTTGGTAATGAGTTAAATAGAGGTAACTCTGTCAGACTAGGTATTGAAGACAGCAATGATTAGATATTTTATTCTTTATTTTACAGCACATGTGAGGAAGGGCTCATCAACTGCGAAGTTGGAGAGTGTGAAGGTAAACTGGCTGTTTTAGTAGTTAAAATTAAAAACATATGAAAAGTACTTGGTATACTCTGCATTTGGTTGGGATCAAGAAACAGTTTCAGAAAAGGTCAAATAGTCAAGAAGGTGTTTTTCCATTAATAGTTAAGCCTTCATGTATGGTTAATATGATGTGTCCTCTTCTGATAATATCCTACGGTTTAACTCTTCTAAGTGTTATTTTGATAAAGAAAATATAATGTTCTCTGGAAAATTCTTTGCCAGTACTTCTTTAACTCTTTACCAAATGGCAAGATTTTAGACTGGACCAAATTGAAAGCATTTGCAGACGACAAAATAAACGTAACTCAAAAATTGAAACTTGATTTTAAAAGAGTTAAAAAAAAAAGATTGTGGGAAAAGGAGAAAATGCTGGTTCCCAGCATTTTTGCCTTTTCGCAAAATGTTTTCAAAAGGCATCTTCCTCTGGGTCGTGAAAACCAGTGATTGTTTGGTAAAGGGTTAACCAGCAACAAATTTATTGGACATGTTAGGAAAGGGACCTGTTTCATTGAACTTTTTATTTTTTGCTGTTTTTTTTTTTTTGTTACATTGTTATGTTTATCTTAAGTATTTTGCACAAAGACCAGTCCTTTTAACATTCATAAATTCATTTGATAAAATCTTTTTGAATCCATTTACCAATTTTAAACACACCAATGTTAATTTGTTGTACTTCAATTTCCATGGCCAGGGTACATTATCTGTTCTCAATCTTGTTATTTTTAAAGGACATCAATTTAAACTGGATCCTTAATTTTGAACCACCCTAAATTGCAGCCTTAGTCCAGTTCTAGGTCTAGGAAATAGCGCAATTTCTGATTACTCTAATGAACTAAATGGTATGGAGAGTCAGAAATTGTTAGTTCATCATGCAGAAAATTCTTTGGAATTGAACTTGGTGTGTCATTTATAATGGTTGGTGATGATTAATGGCCTGGACAACAATCTCACCTCTATCCGGTGAAAATCATGCTATTGCTGACCAGTAAGATTTTTAACTGTTACAGAATGCGTATACACAAAATGGAGTGCATGGACTGAGTGCTCGAAGTCATGTGACATTGGTCAGACATCGAGAAGTAAACGTCTGAGAAAGAGGATGAGTAGACCCGCCAAATGTAAACCAGTCATAACTCAACGAAAGGACTGTAATGTTGATCCTTGTCCAAGTGAGTTTCATCTGAGGTTGTTGTTTCAACTATATTTGAATGCATTATAATTAAAACTTCAGAAAGTGAAACAATTTCTGACTGATCTACGGAAATATTTAACCCTTAGCTATGGAATCAACTTTAGTTGCTTTAACAGACAGTGTAGATGAAGATCTTGCTGTACAGAACATTCAGTCTGACCTTTGATGTTCACTGTCTCTTATGTTACAGTGGAAACAACCTTGAGATAGCAATATTTTAAGGTGAAAATCACAGAATCATTAAATCAGCTCTTCAAGAGAAAAAACCGAATAGAAATTGCCTTACTTTCAAATAAAGAAAATTCTTTGAAATTGAAATAAAGTTGAAATTTGAAAAGATGTGAACATACATTCCCAGAGGTCTGGTTTAGAAACAAAAAATTCAAGGACTTACCATATAACTGGCCTAGACTTACAAACTCTAGATGTTGTCCTACAATTTGAATGAGACCAGTATCTGGTATGGTTTGTGAAAACCACCACTGAAATATTTTCTCTTTATAGTTCGATGATTTTCAAATATTTGAAAATAATCAAACTATAAAGAGAAAATATTTCAGTGGTGGTTTTCATGAACCATATCATATATTATAAAGAGATCATATTGCAGAGTTTGTTTGATGACTAATTTAGTTTATAAAATCTGATAGACAAAGACATGAAATTGCGAACCGAATTCTAGAAGTAATGGTGACATGTTGTGTGATCCAGGTTAAGCACACAAACAGGCTTATTTCTTTGATGAAATTTGTATAGGATCTATTTAAGATTATGCCAAAACCTTTAAGGAGTATTTCAGTCGAAAGTTGCAGTAAGTTTTCATTTGTGAAACATGTCTTCAAATATAGTGTCATATTTTACATTCAGGTTTTATGACTCTACATACTCTATTACTCTACTTTCAGCTACTCTTCCACCAACCTGGTCAACATGGTCACCTTGGAGTGATTGCTCTGCAGATGATCCCTGTGCATACGGCACAATACAGAGAACAAGGCAATGTAACCCACCGCCCAATTCTAACTGTTTTGGTGATGCTATAGAAACTAAACCTTGCCAAGCACCATGTCTAACTAGTACGTAAATTTATCTCAGCGAATTCAACAAATAAGGATTGTTTTATGCAAAGACTTTTGTGTTGTCTTAGTGTATTTAATCTATGTTAGACTTATAATGGTTTCCTGTTTTCAAGTGTATAGACTTCTACCATGTGTAAAATAATTCTTCCATTTCATTGTTATCATTATCTTTTTTTTTTCTTCACTTAAGTATCTTTGCATAGAATTTTTTTTTTTGTCTAAAAATTTTTTTTGATTTCCTGTTTTCAAGTATATAGACTTCTACAATGCTTAGAATTATTCTTTTGTTTCATTGCTATCATTACTATTTTTTTTTCTTCACTTATGTACCTTTGCATAGATTCATTTGTCTAAAAATCTCTCAAATATATCAATTCTTATAAAATGCTTAGAAACAAAATAGAAAAGGCAATGTTTTTCTTACCCAGAATATCTTAAAATACCAGTTTAAATATATGATCAAACTACATCTTAAGAGCAGTCTGATCATGATCTACATCCTTTGAAAAAAAAGGTTTGATGTGGTATGCAGTAGACTCTTCCACTTTTTATTATCTGACACCTTGTTCTTGGTGTATGTATACCAGGGCTTATACAATTTAATTGTGGTAAAACACATTTATGATGAGAAAAACGGTATTACTGTTCATCACGCAACTGACCTTTTTCCATTGCTGAAAATAAAAAATTTCCATTTCTCCATATATTTGTTCGTAGGAGTTTTTGGAAGATGCAGAAAATCCTCTACCAGTAAATGCCTAAGAGTACTATCCAGTGCTCATATATAAATGTGTAAGCAAAAAGAGGGCATTGCTTGAAAAACTCATGTTTCCTTTTTATATGATGTAATCATCATCTCACTAACTGACCCTCTTCTACCTTTATTGAAACACAAAATATTTTGTGTACCTACAGCCCCAAAGGAGTGCCCCGGTGATACGGTCTGGAGTGAGTGTGCTAACCAATGCCCACATACCTGTATGGACTACAGAATGGGTGTGTGTGATGATGAGACCTATGAGGACTGCGTGCCAGGTAAGTTCTAACCTCTTAACTAGTCTTAATAGTTTTCCAATGAATTCTGAGTTTTAACAACATTTAGGAAAAGAATGTCTGAAAAAAATTTGTTGGAAAAGGAGAAAATGCTGGTAGCCTACAATTTCTCCAGTTACCACAGTGTTTTCTATCCCTTTAAAAAATAATATCCATTATTCTAGCCATACTTATGTTGTTTGCCAAAACTCTCAGCTATATTAGTTTTCGTCAGATAAAGGCTTGTAAAGCTGTAACAAAACTTTTTGGTGATGGATTAACAAATGTTTTATTTTTTGTCATAGTTTGAAAATAACTGAGGAATGGAATGAGAGAATCACGTGACAAAATAGGAAAAAAATCTGATGAAACCTGTGATTGGTCAATCCAGTCATATGACTTTGATTTCATTTGTTTGATTTGTAATCTCCCTTGTTTTCAGTGTAACCAGTACAAATTTTCTAACCTTACACTCATTTTAGATTTTTTGAAGTCATTGAAGTATTATTTGACGTAATTTATTGAAGCATTGTTTTCCTGCTTTTTAGTTTCAAAACAAGTTATTTAGTTCAAATTCGGCAGTCAATTCAGCTATCAAAAGTGACATCTTTTGTAAAATTAAGATTTTTTTTACTGAAAAAATATTTTTTTCTATCATTTTGGCATTCATCATTTATATTCCAACCCTTCATTGCTACCAAAGCAGTGAGTTAATCTGATTCATTTATAATCAGGTTTTGCAAGCAATTGTGGATCAAAACATTCACTTGTGATTCTTGACATGTAGTTATGTGATAAGAAGAATCTGACATTTGTTATCGTTTAAAATACCGGTAGAATATAAATTTTGTCGTCTGTGCTTTGCAAAGGTTAACTTTTCTAACTTGTTTTATATTTTACCAAATTCTGACTAGAACATCCAATCTTGTACAACACTGAGGAAAACTGCCTCCAAAAATACTACTGTGATAGGAGGAAATGGTAATACAGGCATTTTACTCTTACTTTAGCACATTGTTATTTATCTTTTTAGGAAAATGATTTATAATTTAATCTGCAAATTGTTGCAGATTTGTTTTCTGCAGATTCACTCGATAGGGCTTTGTCTAACAGTTTGCAGTCTCGTAAGTAAGTAAATGCAATACAAGAAACTCACTGTTCCATTCCTTTATACGTCCTTGTCACTTTGCAATACTAATCATTTTTTAGGTTGCACCTGTGTTGACGGTGAAGTACTGATGGAAGACCAATGTATACCTGTGAATGAATGTCCTTGTTATGATGACGATGGAAACGTGGTGCTACCTGGCTTTTCTATTGACAAAGGACCTTGTGAAACATGGTATGTACTTACATAATTCTCTTGAGGCTTTTTTCTTGTGTTTGGATTGTGTTTAGCACCCATGTAGAATGTTTGTAATATTACAAGAACAGCTGATTTATTTACATGTTTCACAAGGTCCTATACATACAAATGTGTAAATAAATTAGCAAAACTTTTACTTCTGTTTTTGTTTGTATTGACTATATTCAACGAGAAAGTACAAAATTGTGAATGAAATTGTATGAAAATCAAAATAAAAAAATTATTCATAATCAGTATTTAAGTTCTCTTTGTAGAAGGTGGAGAAGTCACTATAACTTATGACAACCACCTATGAAGGATTCATTTTCCAGATACATTTAACGTCATCTAAAACAGTGTAAACATGATTTTGCTTCTCTCTCTTTTTCAGTACATGTAAAAATGGTTCTTTGGATTGCTCAACAGATCCGGATTGTAAGTATAAGTTTTCTTTTACAATTGATCTACATGTATGCATAAAACAATTAAATGAGAAAATTTTGCCTTGTAATGGTACAGTTCAGATAACTTTTCATGCCACCTCCTGGTAACCACATCTAATTACATTAAAGATAGTCATGAGTTTTGGAATGGTTCAACTGGTTGGCATATATAATCTCTCAACCTTATGTTCAGTCTGATGTCGATCTTTACTATCCGCTGATGCAAATGAAATCCTCAACCTTATCGCTAATCCTTTACCAAACAACAAAATTTTAGACTGGTCCAAATTGAAAGCACTTGCAGATGACAAAATAAATGTAACCCAAAGATTAAAATTTGTTTCCAGCAGGGTAGAAAACATAGTGGGAAAAGGAGAAAATGCTGGTTACCAGCATTTTCTCCTTTTCCCACAATATTTTCAAAAGGCTTATATCTCAGGGTCGTAAAAACCAGGGATTGTTTGGTAAGCGGTAAAACAGTACATAATTATGAGCCATGTTTTGACTAGAGTGGGTATGATTCATCTCTGCAATACATGATGCCAGGTGGACCCATCATATTGGTGTGGATCTATAACATCCTCTAGGTATAAGAACAGACTGGATCATGTTACACACTGGTCTTTGGCATGCAGAAAATTGACCAAATGCGAAATGTTTCGATCCAGGTCAACCTGCGTGGATTGCACAGGCTGACCTGGGTCGAAACTTTTTGCAGATGCATCACGCCCCTATTTCTCAGAGCAAGGCTCTTATGTATTGGTACTACGTGTATATCCATAGGTTGTCACTGGAATGATTGGGGACCATGGGGAGAATGCAGTGAGACTTGTGGTAAATCAACCAGAAATAGATACAGGTCAGTTCCTTGCCTTTATTCTGTGGGATTAAAATGATCAATGGCTTTGGTTTTGCAATGCCTTGCCCAAGGAATCTCCAACGTAATTAAGTCTCTTTAGAAGATTTAAATTGGATTTCCATCCAGAAATCAGCCAGATCAACTTATGAACTACATGTGCAATGGACCACTCCATGAAAAAGGATAGAAAATTGGTAGTTTTGTTCAAACTTGCTTGGAAAATGAATGACCATTTAAGATACTATTCCTTTTACAGAAATGAAACAATAATTCACAGATGTAACTCTCGCTGTTTGAAGAAAACAGAGTTTTCTATCTTTATCTCATAACCTTCCTCATTTTCAGTGCACTATATCCAAGGTGAATTTGCAACCCTTTGAACTGAGCAAACTGTCACTTCACATTTTTTGGCAAAAGCACTGAATTCCTACGCCTCATTTCTGACCATTGCTAATCTAGGTTTTCCTCTAAATAGCACTGTCAAAATTCATGACCATGACAAGGCTTGTTTTATTTTGCCTTCACCTTTAATTTTAAAATAAAGTTGTTGCACATCAATTTCTTTTGAGCTTCTTTTTATGCTGAACGGGCACTCCTGTCAAAGAAGACTGTTTGTTACGTTCATTGAAATTCAAATGCTTTTTTTGCTAATTAAATTATGACATGCAATTTTTAAGATAAAATTATGTGATATAAAGAAACCAGCATTCATTAATTTTTAAGAGAGATTGGTAATAGGCATGCTTCTTATTGCTCCATTCATTGATTGACGTTGTTTAACGCCGTTTTACATATTCCTGTTATGTCGTGGCTACCAGTGCACCTATCCAGGCTTTCCTGGAGTTTCTTTCATCAGATCTATAATTGTATTCTTCCCAAGTCTCAAGCCTGCTCTCCCTTGTAACCATCATCCAAACAATGAACATTTTTCTTATTCTAGAACGCTCAACAATGGCGACCCCTACGAATGTGGTCCAAAGATTGATACAGGCAAATGTAAAGATATTCCGTGCCCGGCTGACTGTGTTGTAAGGGGAAGATCCTACTTTATTGGTGACGTCACAAATGAAACCGAATGTGAGATTTGCTACTGTACAACCAAAGGCGAGGACTGTCAAGTGAACGAAAATGCTGTCTGTAAGTAAACTTTTGATTCACCCAATGCCTATACAAGGTCTCTAGCACCATTTGGATCCAATCTGTCTATAGTTCTACTTCTAACTTACATTTTGGCAACAACCAACAATATTTGATGATATTTTGGCATCCATAATAAATGTATCCAATAGATATTATCTTTTACTATCCACAAGCCTTTACTTTTCAGTTACCGGCATTGTCGAATCCATGTTACTCAGTCCTTTTCTCTTCTCCTGTTTCACTACAGTAATGTTGATGCTGGAAATGGTTAACATCATGGTTCCTTAATATACAAAAATAGCCTTGCGCCTTTAATCTTTTATTTACTGAGAACAGTTTGAAGAACTTTTGAGTTTTAATAGTCAGTTAACATTTGTATACCTTTGTACTGGGAAAAATGGTTATTGATGTGTTTTCTTGAAATTATTGGCCATAAATGACATCCGATGTGTTGAGTTAGCATTTGCTTTTGATCTTCATAAATCGACCATAGAACTTGCTAAACAGCATTTGAATTCAGTCTTTAGATATTGATATTATTACTTTGGAAAACTTCTTTTCCTTTTTGCATACCTAATGCACCAAACACATCTATGACCGTGTTCATTTTATAACATTCAAAATTCAAATGGCTCATGTAGCCTCTGGACATGCAAGAAACAGAAAATGGTGAAGTGTTACAAAGTCTAAAAAACATCTTTGGTTGGATGTCTCAAGTCATGGTTAACCAAAAATACATTTACTCTTTATAATGTTTGTAGTCAATGGAGGATGGTCCAACTGGTCTGACTGGTCCCAGTGCAGTAAGACTTGTACTGGAGGAAAAGAAACTAGAACCAGACAGTGCAATAATCCATTGGCACAGTGTGGCGGGGAACCATGTAAGGGAAATAATCAACAGTCCAGGCCTTGCAACAAAGACGTATCATGTAAGGGTGTTAGCATTGCTTTTTTTATAGGGCATGATAGCCATAAAGCTTTTTTTCTTATGTGACGATTGAATACATGTACAAAAGAAATAGTGGAGAAAAATATATTTCTCATTGTATTTTCCATTTTGTCAGAATGACTTTTTGTAAGTATTCAACCTGATTTGTCTTTCTTTTCTATATCTTACAGAGGTATTTTGATTTTCTGTATTTTACATGGGGATTTTTTTTTTTTCTTTTAATAAAGGACAGGACCTCCCTTGTTGTCTGTGTAATATATCCATAATTAATTTCTTGTCTTACACACTTTCTATATCAAATCTGTGCGACATCATTTATGAAGTCATTTTGTACATATTTTATTGAAGTGAATGGAATATAATGGAATTACTGCGGGTGCATCTATGGGTTGTTTTGCATCTTCTAATCTATTAATTGTTGTTATTTGAGATAAATTTTATTTGTCAAAAAAAATTGTTATTAAGTTTGCCAAAGACTCGCTTAATAGCATTTTCTGTTGACTAATTTTATAAAATTTTATCTCAAACACTGACGCATGTGGGATCCTATATACCATATGGAAACAAATTGATGTGCCAAACAATCATAAGTACATGTACATAATAGATCTAATACGAATACTGATTTCATGATTCTTCAGGTTGCGAGGTTACAGAATGGAGTTATTGGTCCGACTGCTCAGCTACCTGTGACTCTGGCATAATGACTCGAACCCGAAAATATGTGAACATGGCTGACAAGATGGTCTGTCACCTGGTGCTACAGGAATCGACAATATGCAAGGAACATGATTGTGGTGGTGTGTGCTTTTATTTGTTTGTTTTTTTGTTTGTAACCCAAAAATGTTTGACTGCAGATATGAACTATGCTCTGCCTCAAGATGTTAACTGTTTACTACATGCCAAAATTGTCAGAATTAAAAGACTTTGCAGAAATTTTATTGAATATTACACAAATGATGGGATCAACCATTGAAGAGGCTGAATAAAAGTCATAGAAAAAAGCTGTTTACCAGCATTCTCTGCCTTTCCATGCAATATTTGCAAAAGCTTTTCTCGATGAAGTTGTCAAAACTCGGCTGCTAAATAACTAACATGAATTTTTTCAATTCGATACGAAAAACCTAAATACTGGTATTTCAAAGTTATGTTTTAAGAAACGAAATTTCCTTATCGGGTAGTGCAGATCCAAGATCAGACTGCACGTTCTGTGCAGTCTGATCTTGATCTGCACTGGCCGCAAAAGGTCAGTGAGTCACTCTTAGCAGCCTAATGGCTAATTATAGGGTTAGTTTATTTGTGTTATGACTCTTTCAGTTGAATGTAATGTCACTGACTGGAGTCTTTGGTCTGCTTGCTCTGAATCCTGTGGAAGTGGTAAAAAGACTCGAATCCGAAAGATCCAAGGACGTGATACGGGAGACTGCCCACCTCTTAAAGAAAGCCAGCCTTGTTACGATGGAGATTGCCGTAAGTGTAATATATCTATTTCTTTAACAAAGCACAGAAAAATATTTTTTTTATTTTTCAACAAAGCACATAATATGTCCATGATTTTGATAGCATTGGAAAACATTTGTTAATAGTTTAGTGAGTAACTCTTTACCATACAATCCTGAGTTTTAACGACTCTGGGGAAAAAGTCCTTTGAAACATTGTAGGAAAAGGAGAAAATGCTGGTAACCAGCATTTTCTCCTTTTTCCACAATGTTGTCTACCATATCACATACAGAAATCATCTGTTCAGTTACATTCAATATGTTGCCTGCAAATGCTTTGAATTTGGTCTAGGCCTGAATTTTTTCGTTTGGTCAAGAGTTAACTATTTGCATCAAATGTAAGCTGCTTCTCCAACAATTATTTTTTTGTATAGTTGAAATTTTTATGCCACTGATTTTTTGATAAGTTTAGGAATCAATTTTGGGACAAAAAAAAACATCAATATCAACAGACATGCTATTGTTAGGTGTGTTAACTCATTACCATACAATCCCTACTTTTGACGACCCTAAGAAAGAAGGCTTTTGAAAACATTGTGGGAAACCAGCATTTTCTCTTTTTCGCGCAATGTTTCTACCCATCACAAAACAAATTTCAAATTTTCAGTCACTTTAATTTTGTCGTCTACAAATGCTTTTGAATTGGACAAACCTAAAATTTTGTCGTTTGGTAATGAGTTAACTGGGTTAAACATTCAACTGAATATACGGCAGAATATATGTGCATTGTGCTCTTTAAAACTTTATAAAGAGGATTGAATACTTTTGAATAGGTTGACTTGGATTGAAACTGTTTGCTACTGGTCAATTTTCTACATGTCAAGGGACTATTCCAGAGCTCCAGATAAAAAGGAGTGATGGTTTTCTAAATCCGTCATTTTCTTCCAAACCCTATATTGTGGGTACACATTAGAATCGTGAAACGTCTCATCGAGACAATTCTGAGTACCCACAACATAGGGTTTAGTGGAGAATAATCAGTATTATCAATTTTGAAATCAAAATCACTCCCTCTATCTGGAGCTCTGCTATTCAACCTTGGCATTCAATCAGTTGTTAGGAAAAAAACGATTTTATAAATTCATAATTATGTGAAAAGTCGTTTGTCATCTTGCAGCAAGGAGATGTTATGAAACCCCATTTCCAAGAGTGTGGCTAAAATGAAATGTTCATTTTCCCCACTTTCTCCAACCCAAACTTTTATGACACTGCCTCTTAACTACAAATCTGTTCTATCATGTACCTTTCAGCTTGTGGTTATAATGAAGAATACTCCAATTATACACTATGTGAACAAACATGTGCGGAAAGATTTGAACCTGTGGATCCCATGTGTGAGGACAAAGTCCGGCCAGGCTGTGCCTGCGCTGAGCATATGTACAGAGACGAAAATGGCGACTGTGTCACCCTGGACGAGTGTAACAGATGTTATGTTGATGGCGAAATTAAGGAGGTATGAATTTGTTGGACTTTTAAACAACGATAATATTTTAGATTCGTCTTAACCCTTCCAGAAACAATCCCTGGTTTTCACGACCCTGATAAAGAAACCTTTTGAAAACATTGATGGAAAAGTAGAAAATTACCAGCATTTTCTCCTTTTCCCACAATGTTTTCTACCCTCGAAGAACAAATTTCAACTTTTAAGTCATGTTTATTTTGTTGTGTGCAAATGCTTTCAATTTGAACCAGCATAAAAGCTTGTTGTTTGGTAAGTAGTTAAATAAAAGCATCTACATACAACTTAATGCTAATGATCGGAGTGGTCCTTGAATAGTGTAAAACATTTTTGGCAAAGAAGAAAACGCTGGTAAACAAGCATGTACTTTCTCCTTTTCCAAAGATTTTTTCATAAGCCGATGTCTAGGGCCGTAAAATCTTATGACTTCAGAAGCATTTATAAAAATTCTGTCATATCTGTTTCAAATCCTCTTATCATTTGAAAATTGAGTGAATTAGTTCAATTACATTTTTTCTGTTTTTTTGCTAATTTCAATGATGTATTAATCGGTTTGTTAATCATATACATGTACATGGGGCACATTAAGAAAATTGCTTTAGGACTCTTAGTTAAAAGCTATGTATGAAAAACTAAGCAAGATCAGCAAAGGTCCACAAATATTTTTAACAAGTCATGTAGATTCATACTTCAGCCGGACAGAACAAGAGCCTAATATTCAACTATTCAACTTTCCTTTCAGGCTGGTGAGACATGGAGTCCAGATGATGATAAATGTTCCATATGCGAGTGTGTAGCGGGTGAAGTAAAATGTACGCTTGTGTGTGAAATACCCGTATGCGCAGAGGTATTAAACTATAACCTTTTTATCAAAAAAACACTACATGAATGGAATACGAACAAAATTAATGTTTACTATTTCCTCGACTAAGCTTTTTAACCCTTTCCCAAACAATCCCTGGTTTTTGCGACCCTGAGATAGAAGGCTTTTGAAAATATTGTGGGAAAAGGAGAAAATGCTGGTAACCAGCATTTTCTCCTTTTCCCACATTGTTTTCTACTCTGCAGGAAACAAATTTCAATTTTTGAGTTCTATTTGTCATCTGCAAGTGCTTTCAATTTGGACCAGTCTAAAATTTTGTCATTTGGTAAAGAGTTAATATGATTTTATAAATATGTAGATCTAAGTAAGTTGGTTACATATTTCATTTCTCGTAAATTAATTTTTCGATTTTTAGGTTCAACTTCTATTCTTTTTATATTTCATACACATCTGAACTTCTACAGCTATCGGATATCCGACATTTTCATTGAACCCTTTTGTATATTATTTCAAAATTATGTTTCAGGGTGAAGTACTCAGTTATGATGTACCAAACAAATGTTGTCCAAGATGTGTCAAACGCCCAGATACCTGTCAGCTGTACACGCGTTTAGATTTCCTGTATGATATATCAGGCAACTGCAAGTCCATCTCGAAAGTCAACTTCACTTTCTGCCAAGGCGGATGTGGTACCAGCACCGCAATGCCGAACCTAGTGTTTGGTGACAGCAAGGAAGTTTTAGATGAGGACTGTAGGTAAGTAGCTTTTTCATACCTCTTTTTGGACGGCCAACTATCCTGAAAGAAGTTGGGTTTTGAAAACATTGTAGAAAAAGGACAAAATGCTGGTACAAAATGCTGGTGAGCAGTATTTTCTCTTTTCTTGGTGTTTTCTACCCTATTACGAGAAATTTGTTGTCGGCAAGTGTTGTCCATATAGACAAGTCCTAAATGTTGATGTTTAGTGGAGAGGTACAATGATCCTTAATCCTTTACTACTCAATTTCCACTCTTAACAATGTTGGGTAAGGAGCATTTTGAAAACATTGTAGGATAAGAAGAAAATGCTGGTGACCGGCATTTTCTCTTTATCCTACAATGTTTTCTACCCTTCCAAAGAAACACTGCACCATTTTAGCAACATTTAAAATTGTCTTCTGTAAATGCTTTCAATTTGGACAATGTTAGCATTTTGTTGTCTGGTAAAGGATAAGGGAACTACCTCGTCTTTTCAAAATCCTGAGGAAGATACCTTTATTACACATTGTCAGTCAAAAAGAAAATGCTGATAATTAGCATTTTCTTCTTTCAGATAAGTTTATCTGTCCTCCCAAATGTAGAATTTATTATGTGGGCTATTATTAGTTTGTCATTCTGTTAAGTACTTTCAAAGTGGACACGTTCAGAATTTTGAAGGTGGTAAATAGGATAAAAGGGTGCTTGCATTATTAGCTGTTAATTGAATATTTAAGCCTACTAAATAGAATGTAGCCAAAATCTATCCATCAGTTGAGTATATAAGTGAGTAAATGATTTATATGCAGGTGGTCAGTCTGTTCAAATATTCTATCAACTCGTCTGTCATTAAGTGATTTGGAAAGATATTTTTGCTTAATCTAGTTGTTAAACGAAAGATTTTGCATGTACATCAATTGCAAAACTATTCCATTCGTAAATTTCTATCAGTGCCATCCGCTCTGATGATGGTAAAAATTCCCATTTCTTTGGAGAAATTCATGCTTTTTTTCATGTTCCGTTTTTCTTGTGATTGAAGATCTTTTGGGATTTTTTTATGAGAAAATTCTTTTTTTTTTCCACTGGAAGTCATTTCCAATTTGTATCCTTTGATTTTTTTTATACACTTTTGAAGTCCTGTGTTGTCAAATACGTATGAGCCATGCACTGTGAAAAGGGGCCTTAACTCTTTACCAAACAACAAAATTTTGGACTAGTCCAAATTGAAAGCATTTGCAGATGACAAAATAAATGGGAATAAAAAAAATTGAATTCTGAATCGGAAAGGGTAGAAAACATTGTGGGAAAAGGAGAAAATGCTGGTTTCCAGCATTTTCTCCTTTTCCCACAATGTTTTCAAAAGGCTTCTTTCTCAGGGTTGTTAAAAGTGGGGATTGTGTGGTAAAGAGTTAATGCATCTGCAAAAAATATTGATTCAGGTCAGCCTGCACTGTCTGCGCAGGCTGATCTGTGATGAAACTTTTCTGTTTTGGTCAAATATCTGTATGCCAAAGGACCAGTCTATCTCATGATTAAGTGGTTGTTAAAGAAGGTGGATATTATGCCTCCATAATTATGTGATGGCTTGCTTGGTACCAAGTAACACGGAGATGCATTCAGCCCCCTTATGTCACAGCATTGCTCATATAGATGATTTTTTTTTCATTATCTTGAAGTTAATTTCCACTGTAGTTAGAGGCGATTTTGGTATTAGTTAACCCTTTACTCCATAGATACTCATTTCTACACACTTGGAAAACATTGTGACAAAAGGTGAAATTGCTCGTGACGAGAAATTTCACCTTTTGCCACAATGTTTCCTATGCTATCAAATGGTGTCATATACACATAAGAAATGGTTTCATCCTTGCTGTTATCAAGGGTCAATTAGAGATACCATAGAAATGCCTTATGGGGTAAAGGGTTAAGTGTCAGGTGGCAGATTGGGTAAATTCAAGATTAGACTACAGATTCTGTGCAAGCTTATTTTGATCTATGCCATTTGTAGAACTTGTTAAATTTACCGTTGGCAGTGAAAAGTTTTTTTTTTCTTTTCCTCATTTACTATTAAGCTCCTACATGCTTCTCACTGAACTTTTGCAGATAGCATAGATCGAGATCAAACATCACAGAACGTGCAGTCTGATCTTGGATCTATACTGTCTGTTGATGAGTCTTCTTTAACCAAAAATTAAACTTGAAGTAAGAAAATTTAGGTTTTTGCTATCGACTTGAAAGTTTTATATCTTTGATATTATGGAATAAGGATTCTGCTGATTCAACTTGACTTTTGTGGAAACTGATCTTGAACTACGTCATCAGCAACACTTGTTTCATTTGCTATTGGAAGTAAAAAGAGGTTTAATTATTTTCCAATCCTATTTACTTTCAGATGCTGTACAGGAGAAGTACAGACCTATGACGAAGTCAAAGTTGTTTGCGGTAAAGGGGTACAGCAAAAAATAAAGACTGCCATGTTACCAGTGATAAAGGCTTGTGAATGCCAACAGTGCAAAAAAATAGCAGGTAGGTTTGATCCAACACCGAGCTACTGACTTCTTTCCAACACTACATAGTTGACAAAATGCTTTGCAGTAAGAAAAGAATGAATTCTGTGGCATTTGATTTTTATCAATCCTTACACCATTTTAGACAGAACTGGTTTATGAGAATAAATAGGAAAAATGTGGGGAAAGGAGAAGATGCTGGTTACTTACCATGGTTTGAGTTGATCTACGATGTACTCTTTGCTTCACTGCCCTTTATTCTGACAAAATTAGCCAGAAAATGCAATACCTGTCTTAAGTTCAGCCTAAGAAGAAGCATTTCATTTTTAGCGTATATCGTTATTGTACTGAATGTGGCCTGCAAACACAAAAAGGAGCATTCAGATATTTGTGTAAAATGTTGTCTCGGATCAGCCTGCACAGTCTGCACAGGCTAATCTGAGAAAACTCTTTTCGACCACATTAGATTTTTTGCTACAGTGGACTTGTGAAAAACAGAAAATTACATAGAAACAGAAAGTGTCCTTCTGGATTAACCTGCGCAAACTGTGCAGGCTGATCCGAGATGGCACGTTATGTAAATGTCAGAATTACCCTTTTTGCAAATTGCAAGCCATATATGAACAATCTCTGAGATCAGGGTTATTAATATTTTAAGTCTTATTCTCAAGGCTTTCCCAAATTTGAAAGCAATGCAATTTCTTACTGGCTGAATGCTTTAGCCAATCAGAAATTACATTATTCTTTCTTTAATTTGGAATTAGACTTATCAGTGCACTCAAGAATGGTTGGTGACGAAGGGTTCCTGCAAGTTTCAACAATAAGAACTAATGAATTGAATCAGGCCCTACATATAGGATCTGACATGAGTTGGTCTTTGAGATGGAATTTTATTAAACAAGTCTAGGAGAAATGTTATTAAGAGAGCCTTTGGCTCGTTTGATAACATTTTTCTTGACAAGTTTAATAAAATTTTATCTCAAATGCCACCGAGTGTTAGATTCTTTTTATCACATAAGAACATTTCATAAATAATAGATCAGAAGATGCAAATGCCACCGAGTGTTAGATTCTTTTTATCACATAAGAACATTTCATAAATAATAGATCAGAAGATGCAAAACCATCTGTAGATACACACACGGCAACATCCATAAAAAACATTCAAATCTATGAAATACATACTAAATGACGTTAAAAATGAAGTCACACAATTGTGATATTACATGTGTATAAAATAAGAAAAATTGTAATGGGTATATTACTCTGAAAACAAGGGAGGTTATATGATAAAAATAAGTTCTATCGTATAAGATCAAACTGTTCACTTGACCTGCTGAAAATTAATGGCTTTTGTTTTATATGTAATTTCAGATAAAATGTACAGAGGATAAAATTGGAATACCGACCGACCACGAAACGAAAAATGGACAAATCGAGAAACCAGAATAACGATTTTTTACAGTGGATATTTTGTTGACGACCGTGCTAAAGCGACAACTTTTTTAAAAGCCCTTGTAAATAGTACCCTTGCAAAGCTGAGAAAAATACCAAAAAAAGTAAATACCCTATGTGATAAATTGTTAAAAATAAGATAAAAGAAAAAATACAAAAAAAAAGTTGGCATGTTTAAAAAAATTAAAAAAAATAATAAAATGTAAAATAATAGTTCCTATTTTGTTGTCTTTATGTTTTCATCCTGGATGGAAAGAGTCCTCTAACCCTCATTTCAATACAAAATGATAAAATTTTGTGCAAGTCCATATTCAAAGCATTTGCAGGCAACAAAAATAAGGGGAAATTCAGAAGCTCAACTTTGTGTAATGAAGCATAGAAAATATTGTTGATGAAGAAGAGAATACTGATCACTTGCATGTTCTCCTTTTTCAACAATGTTTTAAAGCCTTTTCCTCAGATGACAGAAATGATAGGCTGGTCCAAATTGAAAGCGGTTGTAGACAATTAATAAAATGAAGCTCAAGTAATGCAATTTGTGGCTGAATGAATATAAAACATTGTGGGAAAAAGGAGAAAATGCTGGTAACCAGCATTTTTTTTCTTTTTCCCAACATGTTTTCATAAGCCTTTTTCGTTAGGGCCGTTACTAGACTAGATAAATTGAAAGCATTATTGGACAACAATGAAGCTCAAGTAATGCAATTTGTGGCTGAAAGAGTATAAAACATTGTGGAAAAAAGGAGAAAATGCTGGTAACCAGCAATCTCTTCTTTTTCCACAATGTTTTCATAGGCCTTTTTCTTCAGGGCTGTTTAAACTCCGGATGTGTTGTACAGGGGTAAAGGATATTGACTTAACTCTTACCCTGCCAACTAAAAATTTGTAAGTGATTACACAACAATATATGCTAAATGTTTGTACAGCCATTGGGCTGAGATTCTATGACCCAAACTACTGATAAAGCAGCGGAGGGTATAAAGCAGGATCAGACTGCAAGTATGTGCAGGATGATCTTTCTGTACACTTCACGCAAAAGTTATCCATAATCACAAGCTATAGGATAAGGAATAAGGTATACCTCATAAAGTCAGCAATGCTTACCTGCAGATAGCATATCAAAAAACAGGATTACATTTTCAGCTTTCGAAAATTTTTAATCATTTATATTGAATAAGTAACAAACATAAACATCCAGTGAGTACAGATGAAAATATGTTAAAGTAAGTGGTAATATATAAAAAAAACACATTATCTGAGAGCCATATTCTGATAAAAAGGGACTAAATGCATGTCTGTGATGTGTGATAAATCAAGCAACTCGTCACATAATTATGGATCCATAAAATCCATTTGTGTAACAGTCAACTTAAACCATGAAGTACAATGGTCCTTTGCAAGGCAAAAATTTGTCCAGCAACATACAGTTTTGACCCATGTCATTCCAATGGACTGCACGCCAGGCTAATCCAGGTCGATACTTTTAGCAGATGCATTGAACCCCCTTTTTAGTGTGCATGGCTCAAATTAACTATTTACATACCCTAATATATCAATTGCAGTCATATTTAAAATTTAAGAAATAATCTTCTTTCTATCTGGTTTATCGTTCAATAACCACAGTTGTGAGTTATGAGGCGCAAGAAATAATCCATGAGGGTGGCAGCCTAAGTGTGTTATTAAGTGCGCCTCATAACTCTCAACGCGGTTTATTGAACAATTAACCATGATAGAAAGAATATTATTTTCATGACCAACTCTTAATCAAAAGAAAACAACTTCATACTTAAAGTAAAAACGTGGATGCAGATTATATTCCATTGAATAACTTACGATGTACTTACTCATACAGAATGATGTCACTTTACAAAGAATGATGTCATTCTACATAGAATAACTTAGATTTTTACCATGATTTCGTTGCACTGTGTTTATGGAGCAGAATTCACATGTCAAGTTGGATTTTTTAATTTGGCTTTATAAAAGACACTTTTTTCAGTTTTGCTCTATGAAAGGTACTGTGTATCAGTAATTATAACAAGTCTTTTTATTATTATCATTACATAGGTTGTTGTGATGATTTTCCAATTGACCAATATTTCCAAAAAAAAAGAGACAAGAAGAAAACTGATTTTAGAAAAGGCCTTTGAACATAAACTAGTTGCATCATTCCTTTGCATTATTTCAATAGGCATTACCTGTGCTTTAACCCTTATCAGTGCTAAATAACTAAAATTCAATTTTCAGTTCAATATTAATAACTTAAATATTTGTGTTTCAAGTTATGGTTTGGGGAAAAATATCTCCTTATCGGATAGTGTAGATTCAAGATCAGACTGCATGTACTGTGCAGTCTGATCTTGATCTACACTGTCTCCAAAGGGTCAACTAGTTGCACTTAGCAGCTAAAGGGTTAACTAATAAGGATTTGGTTCACAAAAGTGATGTTGATTAGTAATCTGACACAGTATCTATGCTTTGTGAAAATGGAGCATAAATGCAAAAAGTATTGTCCTAGGTCAGCTTGCATAGTTTGCACAGACAGACCAGAGTCGAAACTTTTTGTTTTTTGTCAATTCCATGTATGTCTAAGGACTAATTTACCTAATGATTCAATCAGTTGTAGGACAAAATGGACTTAAGGTAGGGGGCACATAATAGAAAACATCTACTTCCAGTATGATAATTATTATCCTATCATACTTTCAGTATGATAAGTATTATCCTACAAAATTTGTTATGGTTAAAAATATGAGTATTATTGTACTAGAACCGGGCAACTTTTTCCCTTATTTCCCACTTAGAATTATCATCCATAAATCTAAAACCACCATGTTCTCATTTCAAAGGGAGATGATAATTACCTCCCTTTTAGGAAATTAACAAAATTATCAACAACTAATTTCATAGTAGACATCAAAGGAATTTCTGGACGGTTAAAAATGTGCAAAAGTATTATATCTGTATAAATCTTTATTTATGAACAATCAAGAAATTTTATTCCATTGTATACTAGAAGTGTTACAGGATTATTACCTTAATAATTCCTTAAAACCGAGATGACTTGCTTTGTATAATGCATTACAGAAATGCATCATCCCCTTTTTCACGGAGCATAGCTCATAGTTTTTCTTCTTTTGAAACTCGCCTGAAGCTCAGTAAGACAAAAGGATAAAATGTGGTACACGATGAAAACAATGTGACTATGAACAAATACACCCAGCAGTTTGAGAACACAGTTGAAAATTGTTAATGATATATACAAGTTTTGAAGAGAACTTCACAGAGAAACGTAAAACATTGAAATGCGGAAGTTAAGCTGTATGAAAAATCATGTCATGGTTATACAGGCAAAGATAAATTTGTGAATCATCGCGCAAAATGGGACCATCTGGGAAGTCTGTACATCAACTAGATGAAAACAAATCAGCGAGAGTACAGGTCAGTTTTAGTTCATAATTCAAAAATTACTGTATAACAAGGTACAATGACCATTTTCTTCACAGAAAATGTCAAACCTGGTCAGCCTGCGCAATTCGTGGAGTCTTGCTATGGCTGTCAGATTTTGCAGTTCCAAGAAGGTCCCTTTTTGCGTGATGGGTCACATTTATGTGAGCTATGCTCTATGAAAAGGGGGTCAATACATCTGCAAAAAAGAATTGACCCATGTTAGTCAGCGCAGGCTGACATTAGTCAAAACGATTTTGCTACTTGTAAATCTTCTGCCTTGCCAAGTATCCGTCTAACTCCAGATCCAGTCGATTCTTAAACAGAAAGGATTTTATGGATCCATAATCATGTGATGTCTTTCTTGGTATATGTTTCCATTTGCCAGAGCATGGTTCGTATCATTTCATTTTTGTGGCATTTAAGGAAGAAAATACCACTATGATTCAATAATGAATTTTGAAGACCATGTATCGTATTTTGTGCAAATCCGGAGAAAATAAACCCAATGAAATTCAAATTTTCTCAGACAAATGGGTTTTCTAAACACTCAGATATGTAATAGGAAATGGCATATTGAAATAAACTGTATTAGGCCATCGATAGTGGAAATAGTTCGGTTTTGATTGAAAAAACTTCACCACCTCATAGCCTTCTATTGGTGCAATGATATACACGAAGTTTGTCTACTGACAGCTTTGGTTCCGGACTTGTTCCTCCAACACCAGTCCATCCCTGGGATTGTTCATCCCATGATTGCACTTCCCATGATTGCACGCTATTGATTGTGCATGAACACTTACAGGTCGGAAAATGTATTGCAATGTTGGGAATCAAAATATGACGACCAAAAATATCTAAAAATAATAGTTTTCAGGTATAAAAACCAATAAATTTAATTCGATAAATTTTACATGGTATCTCTCTCTACCCATCATGCATCCTTCCGTCAAGGAACGTTACTTCTTACTCCTCCTGAATGATTATCTATTATGCAAAACTTTGGCACCAGTACTCTCCCGTATTCATTTACTTTGGATTTACATCAAATTAATATTTGAATAATATATCTTTTTTTTATTTTTAAAGTATTAATTCCTCACAATGGCTTCCTTGACAAATGCCACATCAGCGCTTTCAACTCTATGATTTTTACTGCATGCGTACTATTATCGGCAAGAAAATGATATCTTTTTATTTCATTCTTCTTCTATAGTATATGTGCCGATGGAGTCTGACATTGATATACACTACCCGCAATTTAAGCAAATATAGCGGGGTTCAGAACCTAATGGATCACTTACAAATTTCAAATAAAAAGCACATCTTCGAGGAAAAGCGGACATTTAAATGTAAGGACGGGAAATATTCTGAAGTAGATTCGTACTATAATAAACTGGTTCATTATTTTACTACCAATGATGACTTGGGAAGCTTTTGAGGACAGCGTAGGACCAAGATCAGACTGTGCAGAATGTGTAGTCTGATCTTAAACCTACACCGTCCACTTCCCTGGAAATAAACTGCGATGAGAGCTGCTTTTCATAAGAGTGGAAGTTTATTACTAGAATTAAGAAAAAAGAGCTCCTGTGTCTAGTAGTTAAAGACTTTGAGAAATTCAAAACAATTTCGAATTTGGACATCATTCAGTCTAAAGTTGAAAAATGCAGTCGTAAATTTTGCTATGAAACACCTTCATCCTTATCCTGCTAAATAAAGGAAATGAAACTTTCAAGCCGATAGTAAAATACAAAAATTGTTGCTTCAAAGTTTGTTTTGCAGCAAAGATATCTCCGTATCGGACAGTATAGATCTACGATCAGACTGCACGTTGTGTGCAATCTGATCTTGATCTACCCTGTCCACAAATAGTAAGTTAGTCGGGCCAAGCGGTCTGAGGATTAAATTCGAGCA